>VWZI01003255.1:64797-168108 GCA_013396835.1 Psilopogon haemacephalus | reverse complement strand
TTTTTCCCCACGTCAAGCTTTCCTTAGCCTCTACATAAACTAAACATTTCTGCACATTAAGGAGCAGTTTCTCGTGAAGTGGTGGAAACCTACTGTTGACTCAAGCTCTAAGAAACAGCAGACAGCTGAGCTGCAGATTACCAGGACAACAATCTGGTCTTGCTGTTATTCAGCATGACCAGAAAAGACCAAAACTGGAATTTCTGATACTCAAGAGAAATATCCACCAAAGCCCCACTGAGGAAAGCCTACACTGAGGGTTAGGAGCCCAGATCTTTAAATCTGAGTTGAACGCCTTCAAAAAGCAAACTTTAAAAACCAAACTACATTTGGAGTTTCAAAATGGCTCTTCTGCTCTTGTGGTTATCTACCTAGCATTAGCAAAGCTGCATGGTAGACTCCTTACTGGAGCTCTTGTGAATTCACTGTCATTTCTGGGGCTGGTTAACAATGATGATAGTTTTTTTAGTCACAACGTAGTTCCCACTGATTTGGGAAAAAAAAAAAAAAAAAAAAAAAGTCTGAGTGGCCAGGCCCAAAGAGTGGTGGTGAATTGAGTTAAATCCAATTAGCAGCTGGTCTACAGTGGTGTTCCCCAGGGCTCAGTGCTGGGGACAGTTCTGTTTAACATCTTTATCAATGATCTGGATAAGGAGACTAAATACTTCTTCAGTAAGTTTGCAGAGGCCATCAAGTTCAGTAGGAGTGTTGATCTGCTTTAAGGTAGAGAATGTCTGCAGAGAGATCTGGCCAGGCTGGATCACTGGGCCAAGGCCAATGGCATGAGGTTCAACAAGGTCAAGTGCTGGGTCCTGCGCTTGGGTCACACCAACCCCATGCAATCCTCCAGGCTTGGGGCAGAGTAGGGAAAGAATGTGGGGTTGTTGGTTGACAGGCAGGAGAAGATGAGCCAGGGTGTGCCAAAGTGGCCAAGAAGGCCATCAGCATCCTGGCTTGGATCAGCCACGGTGTGGTCAGCAGAAGCAGGGCAGGGATTGTGCCCCTGTACTGGGCACTGGTGAGACCACGCCTGGAATCCTGCTGATTCCAAGGAGGACATCGAGGGGCTGGAGAAAGTCCGGAGAAGGGCAATGAAGCTGATGAAAAGTCTGGTTTTATACCAAATAAATACTCAGAGGGACCCTGCTGCTCACAGTTCATGAAGTTCTCTGTGAGCTGTGGCTGCACATGCACTAAATTAGCTGCCAGACTTGGAAGTGTCTCAGGCAGTTAAAATACATACACTGAAAATAAAAAAAACAAAACCTCACTTGACTGAAAAGAAGAATAAAAAGAAGATAATTGGTCCTATGAGGCCAGGGAAAAAAGCCTGGTATAGTGCAGACTCTTTCACAGCAATAAAAGAAATCTCTCAGCTGATTGGGAAACAGAACTAAATAGCCCCACTTTTAGATGCTGCAACGAGTGTGCTGAGGCAGATGTACAACCAGAGGTTTGAATGCTTTCAAATAAAGATCTTCTCTTCCTCAGGGGCACAGGGAATGCTGCATCTCTCTACTCCTGCCTGAGCTGAAGTAGCAGAAATAGAAAAAAACATTTTCTTCCACAATTAGTCAGAAAATGGAACCACTGCAGGTTAGCTGTGATTCTTTCTTAAAAAAGGGTTAACTGGGTTTTTGGAAGGTGGTGTTCATGGATTAGCCAGAACTGGAATGGACACTGCAGGGAAAATAGGATCTTACAAACTTGCTGCTGCAGTGCACTGAGAAGGAAGTCCGCTGGAATGGTGCTCATGAGCATATCCAAAGCACCCCAGACCCGAAAGGATGGATAAAATTAGCTCACTGGACGTGCTGCCACAAGTAGCAGACAGCACTGGTTCATGCCTCCAAAAATCAGACAGAAAACATCAAAGTACTTCCTTCAAGAGGCACTGCACAGAGTTGGAGTGAGATCAAAATGAGCTCCAGCTCATTATTTCTGCCTACCTAAAAGCTCTTCAAGTCTCTTTCCCCAAAGCAGAAGTTGATGATACTTCATAATCCATCACAGTAAAGTTAACATTATTCAAAATTTGGCTTCTCTTTATTATTCTACACCCACACTTCTGCTAGCATTGGTTCAGCAGACCTACTGCAGATGTTCATGCTCACTGCACAAGTCCACCCCGAACCACAGAATCACACAACTGCTGGTGTTGGAAAGAACCTTTGCAGCTCATCTAGTCCAAGCCCTTTGCTACAGCAGGGGCACCCACAGCAGCTTGCCCAGCATCACAACAGCCAGGTGAAGCTGGAAGCTCCCCACAGATGGAGACTCCACAGCCTCTCTGGGCAGCCTGCTCCAGGCCTCCAACACCCTCACAACAAACAAGTTTCTCTTCCTGTTCAGATGGAACCTCCTGGGTTCCAGTTTGTGCCCATTACCCCTATCCTGTCACTGGGCACCACTGATGACAGTCTGACCCCATCCTCTTACCCCCTACTCTTTATCTCTCGCTGAGCACTGATCAGAGCCCCTGTGGGGCTGCTCAACTAAAGGCTCAACAGCCTCAGGGCTCTCAGCCTTTCCTCCTCACAGAGATTCTCCAGGCTTCTCAGTATCTTTGTAGCCTCTGCTGGACTCTCTCTAGTAGTTCCCTGTCTCTCTTGAACTGAGGAGGCCATAATTGGACACAGTCCTCTAGATGTGGCCTCAGTAGGTCAGAGTAGAGAACCTCCCGTGTAACCTGACTGCTCTTGAGTGATCCTGCTTTGGCAGCTACGTTGGACTTGATCTCTGGAGGACCCTTCCAATCTCTAATGCTCTGTGCTTCTGCTGGCCACGCTATGCTCACCAATACACAGACCTGAAATGACTTGTCCAAACACCAGAAGAAAAGTCACATCAGATCGGTTTCTGATGTACAAATAGGCAAAAAACCTTATGCCTAAGGGTTTGGGTGTTTTTGGGGTTTTTTTCTCCCAAGCTATATCTTTTCTGCAGACAAGCAGGTGATTTAAAATTAAACACTATGGTTTAGGGCAGATTCTACTGGGGTGAGCACTTTGGAGCCAATGATGACCAGGGTGACAGAGGTCATCGTAAGGAAAACCCCAGGGTGTCTTGACTCTGCAGTATCTGAGTCAAAGCGGAGTCATTTCTCATCATCTTCACGGACAAAGGACCTCTGGTGTCATGCAGGGAGAGATTTACAGTGGCAAAGAAACCATGTGTGATGTGTAAGCGTTCCTGACAACATCCCACACACAAACTGGTATTACTAGGGGCACAGGGGAATTGGAAGTACTTGTTTAAGGTCCCTTCCAGACCAAACCATTCTGTCATTAAGTAGGCATTCCAACCACCAGAGAATGTTTCTCCTGCCTGCAAAAGGGCATTTTAAGGATACAAATGGATAAGGAACATCATGATGTTCAACAGGGTGCAAGGTCTGTGAAACCTCCAGTGTCAACTCAGGCTGGGAGATGAAGGACTGGAGAGCAACCCTGTGGAGGAGAAACTTGGGGTGATGGTGGATGCAGAGCTGGACATGAGTACTGAGTGCTGCCAGCCCAGAGCCAGCCTGTCCCGGGCTGATCCCCAGCAGTGTGGGCAGCAGGGGCAGGGAGGGGCTTCTGACCCTCTGCTGTGCTCTGCTGAGATCCCCCTGCAGTGCAGCACAGCACAGACAGGGACCTGTTGGAGCAGGGCCAGAGGAGGCCACAGCTGAGAAAGTTGGGCTTGTGCAGCCTGCAGAAGAGAAGCCTCCAGGGAGAACTTCTGGTGGCCTTTCAGTGCTTCAAGAGTTCTCTAAGAAAGCTGGCGACAGACCTTTGGACAGGGCCTGTTGTGACAGGACAAGGGATGATAATTTGAACTGAAAGAGGGAGATTGAGAGTGGAGAGAAGGGAGAAATGTTTGAGACTGAGGGCGTCAACTCTCTGTCACAGGTTACTCTGAGAGGTGAGAGATGCCCCATCCCTGGCAACATTCCAGGTAACGTCGTTCGGGGCTGTGAGCAACCTGCTTTAGTTGCAGATGTCCCTGCTGATTGCAGGAGTTTGACTAGATGACCTCTAGAGGTCCCTTCCAACCCAAACCATTCTGTAGTTCTCTGCTTCTATGGGATTCCTCCTTTTAAGTGTGCAATCAGACTACTATTCTGCAGCTCATTAATGACAAGTGACATTTGACAAAGACTTCTCTGTGATCAGGCTGTCGGAGTGAGACCTTCAAGCCATCCACACAGGCATCAATCACATTATTCCTCATCACAGCTCTTACATCTCTACTGCTGTTACACCCAGGAACACAAACATGCTTCAACTGCTTTGCAAAGTGAGTATCTACCCAAGGTACTCTTTACCTCCTAGGTGACTCATTAGACACAATTGAGTACAACAAACTGTTGCAGACACTCTGCCTTCTCAGTGCCTGCAAGACAGAAAACCTAATGGAAGAGTGCAGTGCAAAGCCTGTTTGACACAGGGATCTCACATGGAGCTGGTCTGGGGTTTCAAGCAGCAGCTTTTGAAATGCCCACTTTTTCTTCCTTCTCCAAGTCCTTCTGGGCAGACCTCACAACAATCACAACACAGCTTTTAGATCATGGAAAGAGCTAATCTTTCCTGGGAACGACAACACAAGAGAGGCAAAGCAGAAGCAGGATTCGATATGTCCCAGCACTACCCAGCAAGTACCTGCTCGTCGATCTTCCGTTGAAGCTGGACCACCTTATTTTCCATGCCAATGTTGAGCTTCTTCAGGTGCTGTGCTGAGCGAGCCTCAATCTTCAGAGCCTTGAGCTGCTGCCTGGCTTTCATGCGCCGGTAGTAGCACTGCAGGGTGATGGTGGCAGCCCTGACCCTGCGGAAGCGCGAGCGGGCCAGCCAGCCGCGGGCATACTTCTGCAGGATGGTGGCTTTGTGCTCTGCAAGGACCTGTGAAGACATTCACACAGTTTGGCTGCAGTGTGGCACTCGCCACTTCCTATCCTGCTTTCCAAAGGGCTTCTCCTCTAACTAAGCAGGACTGTCCTGGGAGGTGCAGGGGGGAACAGAGGGAAATAGAGGATGTCGTTTTGCATCCTCTTTCACAGATGAGAAGCAGGACTTCAACCTTACCTCCTGAGGGGGTGTTATTCAGAGAGGTTTGTCCAGAGAGGTTGTAGATGCCCCCTCCCTGGAGGTTTTCAAGGCCAGGTTGGGTGTGGTCTTGAGCAACCTGGGCTAGTGGAAGGTGTCCCTGCCCATGGCAGGGGATTGGATTAGATGATGTCTAAGGTCTTTTCCACCCTAAGTTGTTCTATGATTCAGTCTCTGCACACAGTGGTGCAGGTAGGAGATATCTAGTCGTCTCTTGCAAGTCAAGAAGCCAAGATCTGCTTGGACAGTGAAAACACAGAATCATAGAACGGCAGGTGTTGGAACGGACCTTCTGAAATGAAGTCCAAATCCCATGCCAAGGCAGCTTCACCTAGAGAAGGCCACACAGGAACATGACCAGGCAGGTTTTGAATGTCTCTAGAGATGGAGACTCTACAATCTGTTTGGGTAGCCTGCTCCAGTGCTCTGTCACCTTTAAAATAAAGAAGTTCCTCTTCTTGATTAGACGGAACTTTTTAAGTTCAACTTCATGCCCATTAGCCCTTGTCCTGTCACTGGGTACCACTGAAAAAAAGCCTGTGCAACCACTGAATGGCTTTGGTTGGAAGGGACCTTAGAGATCATTTGGTTCCAACCTACCTGTCATTGGCAGGAACACCTTCCACTAGCCCAGGTTGTTCAAGGCCTCACCCAACCGGACCTTGAACACCTCCAGGGAGAGGGCATCCATAATCTCCCTGGGCAACCTGTTTTGGTGTCTCACCAGCCTCACTGTGAAGAATTTCTTCCTAATCTCCAGTCTAAATCTGCCCTCCTCATGCTTCGATTCATTCCCCCCCAACCTGTCACTCCCAGCCCTTGTCAGAAGTCTCTACCCAGCTCTTCCGTAGGCCCCTTCAGATACTGGGAGGCTGCTCTAAGGTATCCCTGGAGCCTTGTCTTCTCCAGGCTGAACAGCCCCGACTCTCTCAGCCTGTCCCCATAGGAGAGGTGCTCCAGCCCTCTGCTCGTCTTCGTGGCCTTCTCTGTATGCAAAGGTGAAGGCTGTCCCAACTCTTTGCCAAAGCAGAGATGCCATGGAGCCGTACCTGGCGATACACCCTCCTGACAAACATGCCCCGAGCAAAGGCCTGGATGGTGACGGCGGCGCTGCGAACCCTCTGGAAAGCGCGGAAGATCCGCAGCATCCGGTACTGCTTCTGCAAGATAATGGCAGCTCTTGTCCTCCTCAGGTGCTCAGCAAGCCTGTAAAGCACAGGAAGAAGGTTAGTAGGAAAACTAAGCTCCACTTCTTCCTGAGAGAAAAGCCCTTTTGTCCAGAAGTAGATTGATGGTATTCAAGAACACCTCAGAGACTTCTGTTCCTCAGGGGTGGGGGCTGTTCTCTTTAATGTCTTTATCAACGATCTGGATGAGGGGAGAAAGTTTGCAAATGATACCAAGTCAGGGAGAAGTGCTAGTCTGCTTGAGGGTTGGGAGGCTCTACAGAGGGGCAGTGGAGACCAATGGGATGAGGTTCAACAAGGCCAAGTGCTGGGTCGCACACTTGGGTCACAACAACCCCGTGACAGCTCCATGTTTCTGGCAGAGTGGATAGAAAGCTGCCAGTAGAAAAAGGTCTGGGATGGTGGTCAATAGCCAACTGAAGATAAGCCAGGGTGTGCCCCAGTGGCCAAGAAGGCCAAGAGCATCCTGGCCTGGATCAGCCCTGGTGTAGCTGGCAGCACCAGGGCAGGGATTGTCCTCCTGCACTGGGAACTGGTAAGACCACACCCCAGATCCTGGGTTCACTTTTTTGGAACTCTCAAAGCTGTGTAGATGTGGTGCTGAGGCAGTGCTGGGTTAATGGTTGGACTTAATGACCTTTAAGGTCTCTTCCAATCTAAACAATTCAACAGTTCTAACAAAGAGCACCCCAGCAGCAGTGCTGAGAAAAGAGCAGCTGATAGCAAGTCTCCATTAGAATAATGGGAACGTGTATGCCATGAGACAGTGTCCATGGCACCCAGCAGCACTGGAGCCAGGAATCTGCACACCTCAGCAGTCCAACACAGCATCAAACGCAACATTTTCCCTTTTTTCTTTTATCCTTGCTTTGAAGTCTCTTTGAGCCAACTGAGGTGCAGGTTGGCTCCATCTCCTCACTACCTCTAACAAAGAAGCATCGTGCAGGCTATCTACTGACTCAGTGACAGCAGCAGCAAATCGAGTTGACATTTAAACTGGCGTGCACTGGTTTGGCAACATTCATGAGCAGGGCCTCCAGCAGTTCACAGAGAGTAAATAATGAGGGATGTGGCCAGCTCCATGCCACGTTGCTCTCATTCTCCAGCAGAATTCATGTTCCATTTGCTGTTGCACAGTTGAAACAAACGCCCATCAAAACCTCCATTAAAATTGATAATTAGCTTGTTTGAGTGCTGAATTTATGACTTGTTTCTTGCTCCCAGCACGAAGCCCTACACAGACACTTGATCCAATGCTTCATTTCATGGAAAGTATCATCGGAACTGGGAGAGCCATATGGGAATCAGCTTACACATTGTTTTTGTCAAGGTTGATGGTTTCTCATTAGGACCCACTCAACCACAACATACTAGAGAGGACGAGGGATTGTTTCTTTCCAAAAAAAGAGGAGAAAGCAGTAATTCAGATGACATCCATATCTATGAAACCTACACCAAGAGATGAACACAAAAACTGTGTTAAATAAACTCTGCAGCAGCTGTTTTTTGGCATATCTGCTTCACAGCCTTTCTTTTAGATCCTGACATCACCAGGGCTTCCCTGTCTTCTTCTTACAGGGTTGAAAAAGTCAAATCACAGAATCATAGAATGGTTTGCATTGGAAAGGGACTTTTAAAAGATTATCTAGCTCATCCCTCTGAGTGGGGATACCTGCAATTAGAACAGGGTGCTCAGAGTCCGTTCAAACTCACCTGGAATGCTGACAGGGATGGGGCATCTACCACCTCTCTGGGCAACCTGGGACAGGGTCTTGCCACCCTCAGTCTCAAACATTTCTCCCTTCTCTCCACTCTCAATCTCCCTCTTTCAGTTCAAACTATCACCCCTTGGTCTGTCACAAAAGGCCCTGTCCAAATATCTGTCCCCAGCTTTCTTAGAGAACTCCTGAAGCACTGCAAGGCCATCAGAAAGTCTCCCTGGAGCCTCCTCTTCTGCACATGCCCAACTCTCTCAGCCTGGCCTCCAGTCCTGCCATGGCCTCCTTGGGCCCTGCTCTTCAGCAAGTCCCTGTGTGTGCTGAGGACTCCAGAGCTGGCCCCAGCACTGCAACAGGGGTGTCTCAGCAGAGCAGAGGGGCAAAATGGCCACACAGGTGTATCTAGGACAGTGCTGCCTGTGCGGTGGCTGCTTCATTTACTCAAATTGTTCTTCCACTAACAGAGTAGGCTGGGCAGGAGATGCTTATCCCAATGTATGTAACCCTTCTCAGCCTGGCCTCAGAGCAGAGCCCATCCAGCCCTGCCAGCATTGCTGTGGCCTCCTTCTCTATGAGCCTAGAGAAGTACAACAGCTTCTGAAGAGAAGAAAAAACCTGCTCAGTTTTAAGTAAGCAGGGCAAGGGAGGGGATTCTCCCCCTTTACTCTGCTCTTGTCAGACCCCACCTGGAGTACTGTGTGCAGTTCTGGAGCCCCCAGCACGAGAAGGACATGGAACTCTTGGACAGAGTCCAGAGGAGGGCCACGAAGATGATCAGAGGGCTGGAGCACCTCTGCTATGAGGACAGGCTGAAAGAGTTGGGGCTTTTCAGCCTGGAGAAGACTTCAAGGAGACCTTATAGCAACCTTCCAGTACCTGAAGGGGGCCTACAGGAAGGCTGGGGAGGGACTGTTCACAAGGTCCTGTAATGACAGGATGAGGAGGAATGGGTTCAAACTGGCAGAGGGGAGATTTAGACAGCATGTTAGGTGAAAGTTCTTCACAGTGAGGGTGGCGAGACACAGGAACAGGTTGCCTGGGTAGGTTGTGGCTGCTCCCTCCCTGGAGGTGTTCAAAGCCAGGCTGGATGAGGTCTTGAGCGACCTGATCTAGTGGGAGGTGTCCCTGCCTATGGCACAGGGGGGTTGAAACTGGATGATCTTTGAGGTCTCTTCCAACCTAAACCATTCTATGATTCTATGATTCTTGAACTGGGGAGCCCAGAAGTGGTCACAACAGATATGATTTCCCTGGGGCAGAGTGCAGGAGAAGGAGAACCTCCTTCTGTGACCTGCTGGCCACACTTTTCCTTGAATCACCCCAGGAGACTCCTGGCCTTCTTGGCCACAAAACCACATTGCTGGCTCACAGTGAACTTATTTTTCATCAGCACTCCCAGGTCCTTCTCAGCCGAACTACCTTCCAGTGGGTCAGCCCCTCTCATGTCCTAGTGCTGGCTCAGCACCTACAAATTAAATCAATGCACTACAAAATCAAACTGAGAACTTTGTTCTCTTGCCCTTGAATAATGCTGGTAACAGGCCAGGAAAGAGTCTTGACTTTAGCACAGACACCTTCACCACAGAGACGTCTGCATGCATAATAATGGTCTTGTTCTCACAGGGCTGAAATGCTACACCTCATGTTCAAAGCTTCTCATGCAATGAGAATGCCTACAGGATGGAACAACCTGGGAATGAAAGTGCCCATAAGTGTTTTCCCACCTGTCCTCCCACCCAGCCTGTCCTCAGAGGGCTTCCTAGGACCTACCTCCGTGCCAGGCGCCCACGTGCATAGCGCTGGAGGATGACTGCAGCTTGCCTCAGTCTTTGGTACTTGAGCCTCTGCAGCCAGCCACGCACTGTCTTCTGGATCATGATGGTGGCAGCTCTGAACTTATCTGCTCGTAGTTTCTCCAGATATGCCACCTGGCCTGCACGGAAAAAGATCTTGGTACGTCCAAACTGGAACTTGTCTGGATCCTTTTCAAAAGCATAAAGGAAACTAAATTTAATTAAGGCAAACATTATTTTTTTTTCTTCAGCTCAATAAATATGACCCCCCCACACACTTTCTATCAAACTTATCAGCTCTTCTTAATGGGGCAACAAAGATATTATTAGACTTCAGATTACTTGAGCTACTTCATACCCACTGAGGAATTCAACACTAGGATTTACTCTTCAATTCCATTTGTTTACACAAATCTGGAATGGTTTCTTTGGTTTTAGGGTTGGGTTTGGTGAGATTTTGGGGCTGTTTTATACTGTTAAATAGAGGAACACAATCCTCGAGGCCTTCAAGAAAAGTTCCAAATAAAATAAGGCTCCTACCTGCAAAGTTACAGATACACTGCAAATGGCTCAGCAGATAGAGAAATGCTTGGTGCACAAAGAGAATAAGGTCTTTGTAGAAGGGAGCTCAGCTGAGGAAGTTCCTCAAAATCTCACAAGGAAAACAGATCAAAGACTAAAACATGCCTGGGTGCTTTGCACATTCTGGGCTGCTCAACAGCAAGACAACAGGAAGAAACCTTCCACAGAATCATCAAATAATTTGGGGTTGGAAGGGATTTCGTACAACGGTTTGGGTTGGAAAGGATCTTGAGGATCATCTAATTCCACCCCCTTGCCATAGGCAGAGATACCTTCAGCTAGAGCAGGTCACCCAGAGCCCCATTGTGGAATGTCTCCAGGGATGAGGCATGCACAACCTCTCTGTGCAACCTGCTTCAGCATCTCACCATGCTCAGAGTGAAGAATTTCCTTCTCATACCTAATCTGAATCAATTTTGTGACTTAAACATAATGCACAAGTCTGGGTAGCAAGGTTTTGGTGAGGAGAGGTAGTACAAGCTTCTTGTTTGCTTAAAGAAAATCAAGTCCCATCTATAAGAAGCTTTTTCTACATATTAGTGTCATTTAAGTGTCTCCCACACACCAAGATAGAGTATTTAGTGCATTCTATTCTCACTCATTTGTGCAAAGAGGCATTTAATGTTTGACTAAAGATCATGGACTGGGCTGGGAAGAACCTTTAAAGGTCATCCAGTCCAACTCTCCT
This sequence comes from Psilopogon haemacephalus, assembly GCA_013396835.1. NCBI lineage: Eukaryota > Metazoa > Chordata > Aves > Piciformes > Megalaimidae > Psilopogon > Psilopogon haemacephalus. Next base: position 157,053 of record VWZI01003255.1, on the reverse strand, counting down.
GCAGCCACTACCCCCAGAGTCAAACTGATGTTCCTTCTCTCCAGCCTGAATCTCCCTCTTTCAGTTTCACACCATCACCCCTTGTCCTGTCACAACAAGCTCTGTTCAAAACCTTGTCCCCAACTTTCTCCTGGGACCCCTCAAGTCCTGAAAAGCCACAGCCTCAATGGATGCTTCTCTGCTCCAGGCTGAACAATCCCAACTCTCAGCTTGGCCTCACAGCAGAGGGGTTCCAGCTCTCACATCATCTTTGTGGCACTCCAGTAGTACGTTGGTATGAAATGATACGTTCAGTTTGACTGCAATCAAGAGATCCCACAGCATCCTTGCTCTCTCTACCTCCTTGCAAGACTCCATTTTGGAGGAAGCCCCAGGTTGTCTAGGCTTAAAAAGCACCTACATGAGCAGCAAGTGAAGTAGGGGCAGGAAGAGCAATTCAGGCTATATCAAATCCATGAGCTTTCACAGTGCAAGAATCATTGCCATAAGATCTGGTCCCAGCTCACCTTAATAAGTTCTTCCAACAGGGTCTGGCAGATCTGTTTCTTGTCATTCTTAGAGAGGTCTCTCTTTTTCATAAGGACACGATACCTATTGAAAAAGTCATGGTAGGACCACCTGAAAGCAAAGCACAGACAGAATTAGTCTTCATGTTCAACATCATCTCCTTAAATAAAGCTTCTGGAATCACAGGCAAGTTCAAAATATGAAACTCTCACCACTACTCTCTGCATAGATCATAAAATCATAGAACCCTGGGTTGGAAGGGACCTGAAGGATCATCCACCCTAGCCTTTATTGGCAAAGGCATGGGCTGGACAAGATGTACCTTAAAAGTGTCTGCTACTGAAGAATGTTTTTTCAGAACCAAAGCTACATGAAAGAATTGAGGTCACCACAAACTTGACCCCGACTTGCAGCTCTCTCCCGCCACTGAATGACCTTTGTGCATTTCTACTTGGAGCAAATTGGTTTCACTTCTGATGTGCTTCTTCCCAGTCAATTTATCCACCAAGTCACAGAACCACAGAATGTTAGGAGTTCAAAGGGACCTCCAGAGATCATCCATTCCAACCTCCCTGGCAAAGCAGGGTCATCTGGGGCAGGTTACATATTCAGGTGGGTCTTGAAAGTCTCCAGAGAAGGAGATTACACAACCTGTCTGGGTAGCCTGCTCCAGGCCTCCCTCACAGCACATGATTTTCCTCTCATGTTGAGGTGAAATCTCCTGTGTTCCAGCTTGTACCTACTATTCCTTGTCCTATCACTGGGCACCACCAAACAGAACCTGGCACCTTACTGATACTATTCCCTTTGGAAATGATACATTAGTTCTGAAGAGATTCGTGGACCTCCTGATGTGGCCAGAAAACAACTCAACGAACCAATCTTGGTAAGATTATAAAGAATAACTCAAATAGAAACTCTTCCCTGTTTTGCTTTTCAAACTCAGTTAAACATGACTTTGAGTCAAGACATTCACGCTGCTCTGCGGCCAAGACCCTTAAAACAAGTCTAGAATCTTTGGACTCTTAAAAGACAAAGCGGCCACTTGAAGATTCCTCATTGTCACCAGCAGAAAAGGTTCCAAACACATCACACTAATTGAAGAAACTAGAGCACTACATCTTACTGCTAAGAAATATCATCTCCTGCTGCTGTTGTTAGATGTAGAGCCTGGAGACTGGCTCCTGAAATTGCTTCAGCATCTGCCAAGTCTCAGCCTCCTCCAAATTAAGGCAACAAATTATGGACACCTCAAAACTTGAGGTTTTAATTAAAACACCAGGAATCTTCAACAAGGTCAAGGGTGGCCATCTTAGTTTAAAAAACCCAAAAAACAGGAAGGGGGTGGGGGAAGAGGAGAGTGCAGGAGGGGGATTGTAGAGATTTTGATTCCCACTCTCATTCAACGAAGTGACAGAACCACAGAATCATTTTGCTTGGAAAAGACCTTTATGTTCCAGTCAAACCATGAACCCAGCACTGCCAGGTCACCACTAAACTATGTCCCTCAGCACCACAGTTACACAGCTTTGAAACCCCTCCAGCAATAGGGACTCCACCACTGCCCTGGGCAGCCTGACAAGCATTTCAGGGAAGATATCTACATGGATCTACAAGGCCTGGGGTCCACCTTTGGACAATAAAAAGTACTGGATCCTCTTGTCCAGATATCTGATAAATCACAGAAAGACAGAATAGATCTGGTGGAAGAGACCTCCAAGATCCCACAGACCAACTCTTGACCCAGCACTGAAGAATCAACATTAAACCATGTCCCTAAGTACCAGGTCCACACAGCTCTTGAGCACCCCCAAGGATGGTGACTCCACCCCTGCCCTGGGAAGACCATTCCAATGTTTGAGAACCCTTTCAGTGAAGAAATATTTCCTAGCATCCAGCCTGAACCTCCCCTGGTGCAGCTTGAAACCATTTCCTCAGGTCCTGTCTTTTGCCACCAAGGAGCAGAGGTTGCCCCCTCTTCACTCCAGCCTCCCTTCAGGTAGCTGGAAGAGAGCCGTAAAGTCTTCCCTTGGCCTCCTCTTCTCTAGACTGAACACCCCCAGCTCCCTCAGGTGCTCCTCGTACTCCCCAGGTGCTCCAGGCCCTTCTCCAGCCTCCTTACCCTTCTCTGGACCTGCTCCAGCACCTCAATGTCCTTCCTACAGTGAGGGTCCCAAAACTGAACACAGCACTGAGGTGTGTCCTCACCAGTGCTGAGTACAGGGGGATGATCACCTCCCTGTCCCTGCTGGCCACCATGTTTCTAACGCAAGCCAGGATGCCGAGACACCATCTGCAAGCCTGATCGCCAACAGGGACGTGGCAGCAGCCAAGACGAGAAGTCACTGTATGAGAAGCAGACCCACAGACATCCCTTCTCTACCCAGCAGGCTTCATGTGTGCCTTTCTTTTCTGTGTTCCACTCCTGGGTCACACCGCATCACTTCAGCGCCTCTTATGTTCAAGGCTCTAGAAAATACTTCATCTCTAATGGCAGCTCTTGAAGGCTGGAAGCTGGGACATTTAATTAGATCAACATACCAGAAATACAGCACATATTTCAAAATACATGGCCAGCAGTTTCCCATCAGTCTCAAAGAGACATCAGGGGAGGGAAGCCAGCTGGATTTAAAGCAATTCTCTAATTAGAGGAGCACAGTAGAAGAAAATGTAGAATGGAGTGAGAAAAAAAGGAAAAAAAAAAAAAAAGAGGACTTCAGGATGGACCCAGGACGCACCCAGGACACCTTCTGCAAAGAATATGGAAATGGCAAAAAGCTGGAGATGGTTCTTAGTGCTGTTCATAAAGGAAAAGCTAGGATGGAGGGCCCTTGGTGACAGAAGCAAGAAGGGAGTTGTGAAGAGAGGACTTCCCATGCTCAGATTGTCCAGAGTAGCATTGGAGAATCAAGATTTAGGTAGTCTTTCATCCCATGGCAGGGACATTACGCAGCTATGCAGCTTTGAGACCACTCCAGGGATGGGGACTCCACCACTGGGCAGCCTGGGCCAGGCCTTGACAACCCTTTCAGTGAAGAAAGATACATGGGCCAGCCCTAGGGCCCATGCACATTCAAATCACTGTCGTGGTTGGAAAAGATCTCCAGTGTCACCCAGTCCAACCATCAACTCAACACCACCATGGGCACTAAACCACATCCCACAGTGCCATGGCCACACATTTCTTGAACACCTCCAGAGATGGGGACTTCACCCCTCCGTGGGCAGCCTCTTCCACTGCCCGACCACTCTTGCAGCAAAGAAATTCTTCCTCATCTCCAACCTAACCCTCCACTGGCAAAATTTAAGGCCATTTCCTCTCATTCTGTCACCTGATACTAAGGAGAAGAAACCAACCCCCACCTGCCTCCAATCCCTTTCAGTGAGCTTTAGAGAGTCAGAAGGTCTCCCTTCAGCCTCCTTTTCTCCAGGCTGAACAACCCCAAGTCCCTCAGCTGCTCCTCATCAGACCTGTTCTCTAGATCCTTCAGCAGCTTTGTTGCCCTTCTCTGGACCTGTTCCAGCACCTCGATGTCTATCCTGGAGTAAGAGGAGCAAAACTTGAACACAGGATTCAAGGTGTAGCCTCACCAGTGAAGGTACAGGAGGACAATCCCTGCCCTTGCCCTACTGGTCACACACTTGCTGATCAAAGCCAGGATGCTGGTGACCTTCTTGGCCACCTGGGCACACTGCCAATACCAAAAGTACTGGATTATCCCTAAAATAAATCAGATACTTGCTATGGGGACTCTCTCTGGAGTGAAGTGCAGCAAAATCAAACACAAAGATCAGGCAGGACTACAGGCTTGTGTTACTCAGGGTTTAAGCTTAACCCAGCCCCCTGGGTGCTGAGTGCCTTTGCTTTACGTTTCCCATTTTCCCACCTCACTCCTTTTGCTGGGTGCAGATCAAGCCCCTTTTCATTGAAAGCACACTTGGGGCTTTATGAAGCTTCAAATCAGACCTGATAGGAGTAGCAGAGCATGCAGTGCCCGAGGCACACAGCCAAGTGTGCGATGCTGGAGACCTCCTGCCTGGCTTAGGTGTTTCTCAAACCAAGGACAGCTTGGTAGGAAGAAGAGAATATTCTCATCAACCTGCATGGTCAGTTTAGGGATTGATGTTATTGACTCTCTCTATCTGGACGGAGAAAATTCTGTCCTGGAAGTGCCACATGGGCTACCCCAACAATGAGCAGATGATTAAAAGGCAGCAACTCTAACTGAGGACATGGCTCCGAGCTGGGCAGAAAGTAGCAAAATCCATCATCTTCCTGTTCTGAGGCAGAGGTGGACATTCCACAGCTGCTTTAATCTGGAGAAGAGAAGGCTGAGAGGGGACCTTATTGACGTCTATAAATATCTGAGGGGTGGGTGTCAGAATGAAGGTGCCAGGCCCTGTTTGGTGGTGCCCAGTGACAGGACAAGGAACAGTGGGCACAAGCTCAAACACAAGAGGTTCCACCTCAGCACTTCTGTACTGTGCTAGGAGGCTATAAGATTAGACTTTGGTCCTGAAGCTACTAAATCAACTTGCCTTCCTGTCCCACGGTAAGTTAGGCAGCTACCCAGTATCACTGATGCAGCAAGAGATGACACTCCTGAGATCACAGTGGTGGATTATTGTCCACAGACCATCAAGGCAGAAGCCCTGCCATGCTGGGACTCATCTGGGCCACCAAGAGTTTCACTCAGTCCCAGTTCACAAGCAGAAGAAAGCTGCAGAGGTTCATAGGTGCTGCTACAAGATCCTCCCCAGAGAAAGGACCAATTAAAGCAGGTGAGCTTCAGGTAACTGCTTGGGTAAATCACTTCTGGTTTAAGCAGGATACAATTACCTAACAATTGTGTGCTGTGAGAGGAACAAACATGATCCCTCACCTCTACAAGGGAGATCACCCTAGTGAAGGAACACTGAAGCTCAAGGATCAGATGCACACAATGTCTTTTGCAACTCTGCACAAATATGTCATATTAAGGTTCAACATCTGAGTCTTCTAGTCCTACCTGCAGTGCTGGGGCCAGCTCTGGAGTCCTCAGCACAGCACAGACAGGGACCTGTTGGAGCAGGGCCAGAGGAGGCCACAGCAATGCTGGCAGGGCTGGAAGGGCTCTGCTGGGTGGCCAGGCTGAGAGAGTTGGGCTTGTGCAGCCTGCAGAAGAGAAGGCTCCAGAGAGACCTTCTGGCAGCCTTTCAGGGCTTTAAGGGACCTAGAAGAAAGCTGGGGACAGACTTTTGGACTGGGCCTATTGTAACAGGAACAAGGGGTGATGGTTTGAAACAAAAAGAGGGTGATTCAGAGTGGAGAAGGAAAAAATTGTTTACTGTGAGGGTGGTGAGAGCCTGTCCCAGGTTGCCCAGAGAGATGCCAGATGCCTCACCCCTAATAACATTCCAGGTTGTTGGGGCTGTAAACAACCTGCTGTAGCTGCAGACATCTCTGCTGACTGCAGGGGCTTGGACTATCTAGGGACATTTATAGGTCCTTTCCCACCCAAAGCATTCTGTGATTCTGTAATGCAAGGGCTCAAGTAAGAATCACAGAATGTTAACAGGTTGGAAGGGACCTTCAGAGATTATTCAGTCCAGCCTCCCTGACAAAGCAGTGTTACCAAGGACAACCCATACAGGAAGACATCCAGGGAGGTCTTGGAAGTGTCCAGAAAAGGAGACTACACAACCTCTCTGGGCAGCCTGCTCCAGGCCTCCAGCACCCTCACAGTACAGACATTTTTTTCTCATATTGAGGTGGAACCTCCTGAGCTTGTACCCACTTTTCCTTGTCCTATCACTGGGTACTACCAAACAGAGCCTGGCACCTTCATCCTGACACACACCCCTCAAATATTTATAGACACTGATCAGATCCCACCTCAACCTTCTCCTCAGGTCTCAGGTCTCTCAGTCTTTCTTCATAGCAAAGATGCTCAAGTCCCACAGTCATCCCTGTAGCCTCCACTGGACTCTCTCCATCAGATCCCTGTCTCTCTTGAACCAAAGAGACTACAACTGGGCACAGTATCCCAGGTATGGTCTCACCAAGGCAGAACTGAGGGGGAGAAGAACCTCCCTAGACCTGCTGCCCATACTTTTCTTGATAGACCCCAGGATGCCCTTGTCCCTCTCAGCCACAAGGGCACATTGCTGTCCCCATTACTAAAACTGGGGGGAAATTCTGACTGCTGATGAAGTCTCTCTAAAGCATCTCTTCAAGAAGCCAGCAGCTGCCCAAAATAGCTCCAGCCTATTGTTTTGGGGTGATCACAGCAATGCTATTTTCAGCAGCACTGAATGAAGAGCTGAGAGGGGTACAGTAAGAGCTTAAAGCTTTTATAACTGAACCATTGCACTTTTTTTTTTTCAAGTGGCCCAAAATAACTGAATGCAAAATCTTTCCATTAGTCATAGAATAGCATAGGTTGAAAAGGACCTTAGAGATCATCTACTCCAACCTCCCTGCCATGGATAAATTAAGGGTAAATAAATTATTAAGGGTAAATAAATTCAATCACCCTCCATCATCCAAGACCATCCCAGAGACAATGTGCTGAGCAAACTCAACTTAGTGTAAAGAATCCTGCCAGCACCATGTGGTGTTGTCCCCTGCAGGGAACAACATTTAAGCAGTAGGGAGCTGGACCCTATGGATCTTTCCAGAGGAATTTGAACCTCTTTGGGGACATGCAGGTTGAATGTTTCAGCCAAGGTTTGACATGAAATTATTATAGAAACTGCAGTTCAGGGAGAGTATTTCTCTTGCCTTGTTTAATGCAGCACAACAGACTTGCCTCTCAATTAGCTCATAAACAGGTAGGCTGTCAGGGCTTGAAATTAGCTGGAAAGTACTCAAAGAATACAATGAATGGGGGAAAAAAAAAAAGAAACAACAAACCCTCTCTATTTACATAATACCTTTGCTGGGACTGAACAAACAGAAATATCAGCAGCCAAACTCATTTATAGGTTTTGTTTCCCTGAAATGACTGGGGAAAAAAAAAAAAGGAAAGCAGAAAGCAGAAATTTCATTATTCTATATCCAGGGATGCTCATGAATCACTTCAATCATAAATGTTTAATGTTTATAATAGAGTTGAGCAGCTGTGATTTCACCCTGAACAGAACCAAAGATGCTGCATCTGACAGCTCCAGCAACCAGAGGAAGCTGCCAAATGCCAAGAATCTCTCAACAACAAATTTCATGCATAACAGCTTCAGTGAAAGTATTTTGGAGCAGCTGCTGTGACCACGTTACTCAGAGCAACTGCACGGTGGGGGATCACTGTCATCGTCCCACTGACTGGAAACCACCAGGATCAGCAGGAAAAAAATGTGGAGCTTTGACAAGATGCAAATTAAAAACTTGGTTTAGAGAGTGTTTTGTTAATAACAGGGATCAACGCCAATTAATTCCCCACACACTAATCTTTATGCAGCCAGAAGATGAATGGGTTTATAGCACAAGAGACATCTCCTCTGCTTTCCCCCACAGAAGCTGATGATAGATTTACTATCTACACATCTCAGGCAGTCCATTCATCACAGTCATTTATGAGCAGGCAAGGAAATACATCCCTTAACCACTGCAGAACATTTCAAACCAAATGATACATTTTCAATTTACTTCAGATAGTAGCAGAGTGCAGCGTAGTGTGGAAAGGATAAAATGAAGCCAGGCAGCTCAGCAGGAATACATCATGGCTTCCATGGGCTGAAGAGCACTAAAAATTCTATTAGGACTTCTCTCTTTTTTTTCCTTAAAGGAACCATATAATAAAATTATTAAAGAATCAAAAAATCCAGTTCTTCAGCTCGTAAAGTTAAGCATGATGGAGAAGCATGAAGTAACAGCAGGAGGGGAGGCTTTATCCACAGATCTCCGACCCAAAGCTGTTCTCACTAGCTACAGAATGATGGAAAATAGATATTCACAGGATCACAGGATGCTAGAGGTTTGAAGAGACATCTGGAGATCTCCAACTCCAACCCCTCTGCCAGAGCAGGACCACAGAATCACATCCAGACAGGCCTTGAAAGTCTCCAGAGAAGGACACTCCACAACCCCCCTGGGCAGCCTGTTCCAGTGCTCTGGGACCCTTAGAGTAAAGAAGTTCTTCCTTGTGTTGAGGTGGAACTTCTTGTGCTGTAGTTTACATCCACTGCCCCCTGTCCTAAGCCAGGGCACAAGTGAGCAGAGGCTGTCCCTGTCCCTTCCTTCCTGACACCCATCCCTCAGATACTCATTAGATCCCTTCTCAGCCTTCGCCTCTCCAGACTAAACAGCCCCAGGACTCTCAGGCTTTCCTCATCAGGCAGTGCTGCAGTCCCTTTGACATCCTTGTAGCTCTCTGTTTGACTCTCTGTAGTTCCCTGTCCCTCCTGAACTGGGGAGCCCAGAACTGGATGCAATATTCCAGGTGGGGCCTCACAAGGGCAGAGTAGAAGGTGAAAAGAACCCCTCGGTCTGCTGGCCACACTCCTTCTAATGCACCTCAGGACTCCATTGGCCTTCTTGGCCACAAGGGCACATTGCTGTCCCATGGAGAACTTGTTGCCCACCAGGATTCCCAGGTCTTTCTCCACAGGGCTGCCTCTCTAGCAGATCACTTCCTAACCTGTACTGGTGCAATTTATTATTCCTCCCCAGTTGCAGAACTCTGCTCTTATCCCTTTTGAGCCTCATTAGGTTCCTCTTTGCTGTGCTGGTTTGAGGTTAATTGGAATATTTTATTAAGAGAAAATAGGTTATAGGCTGAGGAAGGAAAACACTGGTGATGTCTACTCCACTCACAGGCTTGCTGACCGATCCAAAATAAGAACTCAAACATAGACAAGATAGAGCTGCTCGGATCTGAGCTCTGGGGTGTTGGTCTCTCTCCTGCCCCGTGCCTTCCAGCTGAATCAGTGTAGCCCAACTAATCAATTCCTGCATCTAACCCCCCTGGACAATGTTCCCTGCTTATATAGCATGTGTGACAGATAGTGGGATAAGACTGGATGGTGGGGGGAAGGTGGAAGGGTGGTTGGGAACCCCTCTTGAGGACTCTGATCTCTAGAAGGGGTGTGGTGTTTCTGTATTACCTTTCTACTGTATATATCTGTAAATATCTGTAATATATTGTAAATATCTGCTTGTATGTTGTGCAAAGCTGCAAATATAAGGCTTCATTCATTAACTTCCAACCAGCTGAGTCTATTCTGGGTGATTTCAGAAGTGTGTGTGGGGCAATAACTCTGGAACTACCACATTTGCCCAGCTATATTCAGGTGTAAATAGAGAGATGCAAAAACTACAGGCCAAAAGCAAACATTTCTGCAACAAAACTGCTCTAGACAAAAAACCTTTTGAAGGTTCCCTTGTCGCTCTGCCACAAATTGCTTACACCTGAGGGAAGCAAAACTCAGGAGGACCAATTTCTCCATTGTTATTTTAAGTGGTTTATGCTAATTATCCACCTCATGTGGACACAGCAACAGTGCCACCAGTTTGTATCATCAAAGGTGCTACCAACTGGGAGGAGTGGCTGACAAACCACCAGGCTGTGAGGCCATACAGTGAGAACTGGACAGGCTGGAGAGCTGGTTGGAGAGGAACATCAAGAGCTTCAACAAAGGCAAGCATAGGAGAAGCTGAGGAGAAACAACCTCCTGTAACGGTACAGGTGAGAGGGTGAACATCTGAAAAGCAGATCTGTGGAGAAAGACCTGGGAGTGCTGGTGGGCAAGTTCACCATGAGCCAGCTATGTGCCCTCATGGCCATGAAAGCCAATGATGTCTTGGGGTGCATTGAGAAGAGTGTGGTCTGCAGGTTGAGGGAGGTTCTCCTCCTCCTCTGCTCTGACCTAGTGAAGCCACATCTTCAGTCCTGACTCCATTTCTGTGCTCCTCAGTTCAAGACAGACAAGAAATTACTGGAGACAGTCCAGTGCAGGGTACAAAGATGCTGAGGGGCCTGGAGCATCTCTGTGAGGAGGAAAGGCTGAGAGCCCTGTTGAGCCTGGTGAATAGTAGCCCCAGAGAGTATCTGATTAATGCTCTGCAAGAGATAAAGGGTGGGGGACAAGAGAATGGGATCCCACTGATGTCCAGTGACAGGACAAGGGGCACTGGGCACAAACTGGAACCCAGAAGGTTCCATCTGAACAGAAGGAGAAACCTCTTTGTTGTGAGGGTGCTGGAGGCCTGGAGCAGGCTGCCCAGAGAGGTGGTGGAGTCCTGTTCTCCCAAGAGCTTCCGAGCCCATCTGGCCATTGTAATGCAGGGCAAGCTGCTGTGGGTGCCCCTGCTTTAGCAGGGGGCTTGGACTGGATGATCTCCAGCAGTCCCAGTCTTCACCATGCTGGCTGGGACTCTGTGATTGTCAAAGGCTCTTTGCAGCTTTGCAGGGAGTTTCTCATGGGGTGCAGCAGCAGGCTCAGCCAACTCTTCAGTGAGCATATTTATAGCCCCTTTGTTCCCTACCAAAGCCTGGTGGCTCTGCTGACATTAACACAAAGCTGCTTGGCACTAAAATGCAACTGATGCATTTTCAAAATTGCCCTTGTCATCTTCAGGGCTTATTTATAGTTTTTTTCAGATTCATTAGGCCCTCAAAAACCTCTTCTGATTTTTGTATCACAATCAGCAAGGGCTACATACACCATCCATAACCTTTCCTTTTTAAGATGCAGGAGATTGAAGCCTGGTAGGCTTTGGATGTGCAGTGTGAAATGCTTCAATAATAATTTTTGACCCTTGTTTTCCTTCTCTCTAAGTATAATCACATGTTTTTCAGCTGAAATGACTATTCCTGAAGCCAGAAAAGAAAAAATATAAAAAAAGAAAACTACAGTGCAAGAAGCTTTTTTTATGGGGAGCTTTGGGAAAGCAGGAATGAAGTCCTGTAGTTTTGGGCCCCTCACTTCAAGAAGGACATGGAGAGGCTGGAGTAGGTCCAGAGAAGTGCAACAAAGATGGGGAAGGCTGAGAACAGGGCTGGTGAGGAGCAGCTGAGGAACTTGGGTGTGTTCAGCCTGGAGAAGAGGAGGATGAGCGGAAACCTGTCTTTCTACAGCTCCCAGAAAGGACATTGGAGCCAGGTGAAGGTTGGTCTCTTCTCCCATGGAACAAGCTACAGGACAAGAGGAAATGGTCTCAGGCTGCACCAGAGGTGGTTTAGGTTGGACATGAAGAACAATTTCTTCCCCAAAAGGGTTGTCAAGGCCTGGACCAAGCTGCCCAGAGCAATGGTGGAGTCTCCATCCCTGGAGAAATTTCAAGTCCATGTAGTGTGGTGCTCACGGACGTGGTTTAGCAGTGACCTGGCAGTGCTGGGTTAATGGATGGATGAAATGCCTTCTCCAACCCAATGGTTCTATGATAGCATAATGGTAGGTCCCAGACAAGCTGTATGCAGAGGATTTAGAGCTGTTATTTTGCTGCTTGCTATTGATCTCTGTACCGCACCAACACCGGACTCCTTCATCTGCCATGTCCCTGCATTTTCAGAGATCTCAACACGCCAAATTACTTCTCAGGACCAAAGGGATAGGACCAGCTGAAGGACAAAACACAAAACACCCTCAGCTTATAGCTCATTACCTAATAACAAGCCCAGGACCTGATGGTGGTTTTGCAAAATGAAAACAAGGGGAAAAAAATCTATCCTGGATATAATCCAAAGGAAACAAACCCTGTTTGTCCTGACAGCACTGCTGTGTTCTTTTCCTTGCCTTACCCAGATGATGGACTTGCTGAGTAAATCCCAGCAGCAGCACAAGTCTACTCTGAACAACCAACACAGTACCTGGATGGAAAGCCAGCAGCACTGATGCGAATGGTCTCCAGCACTCCACAGGCTCTCAGCTGCTGCACCACTCTCTTCGGATCAAATCTGCAAACAGATCCAGGACCAAGGTTAGGACAGTTGAGGAGGAACCCACATCATCAACCCACCTGAAAGGGACTCTGGGGAACAGATATTAGTTCTGAAGTTGTGGAAGATTGTCATTAGTACATAGGCTGAAGAAAGCCCTGCATCATCTTTAGATGGAACCTCCTGGATTCCGGGTTGTCTGTGCCCATTGCCCATTATCCTAACACTGGGAATACAACCTGGCCCCATCCTTTTGACCCCTCCTCTTTAGCTCTTCCTGAGCACTGATCAGATCCCCTTTAAGGAAGCTGTTCTGCACGCTAAGCAGCTGCAGGGCTTTCAGCCTTTCCTCCTGAACAGAGATGCTCCAGGCCCCTCAGCACCTCCGCAGCCTCTCTGGACTTTCTCCAGTAGTTCCCTGTCTCTTCTGAACTGGGGAGCCCAGAACTGTACAAAGGCTTCAGATATGGCCTCACTAAGTGAGAGATAAGAGCCTCCCCCGATCTCCTGGCCTCACTCTTTTTCATGCACCCCAGGATACCATTTGCCTTCTTGGCCATGAGGGCACCTTGCTGGCACATGCTGAATGCTTCATCCACTGACACTGCCAGGTCCTTTGCAGCATTGCTGCTCTCCAGCAGGTCAAACCTTAACCTGTACTGTTGTATGTCCATGGATGCCGATGTCCATAGCTATGTTAGGTTTCCAGGACAAGGGTAAGGAACAAAGGTTTTGAGGTACCTGGTTGTTCTTTCCTGAAGCATGAAGTATTTACAACCTTGGGTCAAAACAGCATGAATAATTCTGCTTGCCCTTCACTGTGCAAAACCAGCATAAGAAAGAGTCTCCTGCTGCTTTCTGCATTTTTAAATCCCCTGGACCTGCCAAGTCTATAGCAAGTTATCCACCACAACACTACATGTGCAATGCTGAGTGGAAAAAAAAGGTCAGTCTTGGCTGTCACTTGCTTCAAGCAGGAATCCACAGGAGGATGATTTCCATAACAATAAATAATGAAGAGGACTGGTGGATGGACAGGAAAGTTGCAGTCCTGGAAGACCGCAGGGCAACGTACATTGTGCATGAGGGGAGCTGCGTGCAACGTGGCCAAGCTCTGCTCACTGGGGGTGAAATGCAGTAACCAGAGCAGCTGGAGACATTTATCAGCATGGAAAGTTATGACTCTCTCTCTAGAAACGACTCCAGCTCTGAGCTGAGGCTGAAATTAGGAGTTTAAAAATAAGACAAAACTTATGATGGACTCCTCTTCTTCATTGTGACAGGTAGATGAACCTGGTGAGTTTTTTGTTTTGACCTGGAACTCCAATTAGGAGTTCCCAAACCCTGCCTGAATGGGAATTTGGAAAGAAAATTGTCCAAGGTATAAGCTCAAGTCAGTTTCACTTCTCTCTTTCAAGTCTTCTCCATGAGGGACCAACCTCAGACACAGCAAATACTGCTGCATGGTGCCAACACTTCCTCCAGGCTGGAAGTCTGACACATCTCACCTTCCTAAGAAACAAAGTTTACATTTGCAACAAGGTGTAAAGCACTAAGGTGTAAAGGAATGAATGATGCAGGCTGTTGGGAGACCTCAGGAGGTCTCTGGTCCAAGCTCCTACAGTCAAATGCTGGGGTAGCTATGGGGGGGCACACCCACAGATCAAGGCTTTATCCAATCAATGAGCTGAAAGTCAGCAAAGATGGAGCTTGTACAACCTCTCTGGGAATCTTGCTACACTGATAGACTGTCCTCATGGAAATCCATAGAGCCACAGAATGGTAGGGGTTGAAAGGGACCCGTGGAGATCATCCTAGTATAACTACCCTGCTGAAGTACCTATAGCAGGTTGTCCAGAAACTTGTATGGGCAGATTTGGACTCTCTCCAGCAGAAGAGACCCCACAACCTCTCTGGGCAGCCTGCCACACTGACAGACTGTCCTCATGCAGAAATAAGATGTTGCCTTATCTCAAGTTTGAACCTCTCATGTCAGTTTGTGGGCACTGATTCCTGTCTTCCCATCACACACTGCTGTGAAGAGCATGGGGCTTAATCCTCTTGGTAGCTCTTGCAGGTACTGGACTGTTAAACCAGGATCAACATCTCATTTAAGCAAAACACAAGCTGATATGTTCCTGTGAGCTGAAAAATGTTATGTTTTAGGAAGATAAAAAGCTCTGTGCTTCTTTACTGAACAACAAATGTAACACTGAGTGTTCTGCAGACCACAAGACACCATCTCAATGCTAACCCAGAGATCTGTCACTGATGTTTCATTTCACTAAGCTCTTATGGCACTGGGTATTTTTCAGCACAAGTGCCTCTGATATGCAGACTCTTCACAACCATCCCAGTGTTCCTCAGGCCCCAGGAATTTTTCATAGAAGGAAAGAGGCTTTATTTGAGACACACCACAGACTGTGGGTTCCACTAGACGATATTTAAGGGTCCCTTTCAACATAAACCAATCTGTGCTACAAATTCCTCAAGCTGGTGGTAGCAAGATAAACACTGACCAAGATTCCCAGGTTACAACCTTTAATTAAGCAGCCCATGACGGGTGAGGAGGGAGAAAGAATGCCCGGTACAAGACACCTGAACTTGTGCTTTTAGCCTTGTAGGTGGGGATGCAGCACCACCCCTACAAACCAAAGCACCCTCCTGTTGTTTCCAGGGCTCCTGCAGTGCTGCTGGTTGCAGACATCTGCACATTGCTACTCCAGAACCACTCTTGTGTCTATTTTGGTTTGCACTCACGGCCAAAATGTTGAGCTTTGACAACTCTGATAACCACCAGATGAGAAGCATCACAGCAGGTGCATCCAGAAGACTGTGGCCTGCAGGTTGAGGAATGTTCTCCTCCCCCTGCACTATGAACTAGTGAAGCCACATCTGCAGTCCTGGGTCCAGTTGTGGGGTCCTCAGTTCAAGACAGACAAAAAAACTACTGAAGACAGTCCAGTGCAGGGTACACAGATGCTGAGGGGCCTGAAGCATCTCTGTGAGGAGGAAAGGCTGAGAGCCCAGGGGATGTTGAGCCTGAGAGAAGACCTGATCAGTGCTCAGCAAGAGATAAAGTGGGGAGGGGGCAAGAGGATGGGGCCAGACTCTTCTCAGTTTTGCCGAGGGACAGGACAAGGGGCTCTGGGCACAAACTGGAACAGAGGAGTTTCCATCTGAACAGGAGGAGAAACCTCTTTGCTGTGAGGGTGCTGGAGGCCTGGAGCAGGCTGCCCAGAGAGGTGGTGGAGTCCTGTTCTCTGGAGAGCTTCCAACCCCAGCTGGCCATTGTGATGCTGGGCAAGCTGCTGTGGGTGCACCTGCTTTAGCAGGGGGTTGCTAAAGGGGGGTGCAGTGTGAGACTCTGTAGTCACTCAGACTCTCAACATTTATCATAACATCTTAACGGGACAAACTGAGGTTTTTTTACAGTACAACCTCAGTTCTTCTACAACTGAGTTTCTTCCACAGAACAAGTGAAATTTCTTCTGATGTCCAACCTCCTCTGGTGCCACTTCAAGCTGTTTCCTCTCACCCTCTCAGACTTCTCCAGAGCTGTTAACTAATCTTCTCATGAATCAAGCTAAATATATGCCAGTTCCTGAATGTCTTTTAACCTTTAATACTCTTTGTAGGCGAGAAGAGTCAAAGCAAGGAAGATTCCTGCTGGATATCCAGCAGCAGAACATGACCAGGGTTGAGAAGCCTGTTTAGAGATGCTTGGCCTCTGCTGCAAGGCGCCTTTGGTGCTGTCACTGCTCTCTAAAGAGGCATTGGGCACACAGGGAGCACTCAGGCTGCGTTGGAGGACAACACTTTCCTGTGAAAGGTTACAACTATAACACAGCTTTCTGAAATGCCACCACCTCCTGCTTATGCCAGAAGAGATCACAAGCAGACCTGTGAGGTCCCTGCATAACGAAGCCAAGTTTTTTGGAGTTACAGGGAAAGAAACTGGGTACAGCTACCTCACCAAGAGGCCAAACAGGGCCAGCAGCTACTTGTTCACCATGCTCAGAGCTTGCAATACATCCCTGTACTACAGAGGAAGATCCACACTGGCTCTTTGCTTCCACTATTCACTTACCTGGAAACCTGCCTGGCAGGTGATATCACTCTTTCCACATGCATTTTGGAGGAACCAAAACATTTTTGTTTGTTTCCCAAGCACATTACTTATCTCTGCTTTTTCATCTTGTTCTCTGCTACTTTTCACTGTCTGGTGCTGTAACTATTTAAATCAAAGTGTTTCCAAGATGAAGCTGGACAAAGACTGTGACTGCAAAGCAAGGATGCTCAGTAACAGCAGAATGTGTCTATGGACTACAAGGACCTGCACTACTCTTCATGTCAGGGGCAAAGAAACCACACACAACAGTGACTGCAGCACACAACAGGAATAACTCTCTGAAAAGCAGCTGGAGCCAGGTGGGAGTTGGTCGCTTTTCGCAGAGAATGAGAGACAGGACAAGAGGAAATGGCCTCAAGTTGCACCAGGGGAGGTTTAGGCTTAGGGCCAGGCCTAAATCTAAACTTGGAGTCTCCATCCCTGGAGGGATTTCAAAGCCATGTGGATGTGGTGCTGAGGGACATGGCTCAGTGGTGAACTGGCAATGCTGGGTTACCGGTTTGATGTGATGACCTTAAAGGTCTTTTCCATTCAAAATAATTATATGATTCTTAATGTGGCAATCTTTTTATCAAGATGAAAAGTCCAAAACATGCTTTGTTGGTATAACACATTTGCTCACAACCTCACTATAAGGCTAAGATGAGAGAGTTGGGGTTGCTCAGCCTGGAGAAGAGAGGTTCCAGGAGACCTTCTGGAGGCCTTTCAGGACTTCGAGGAGTCTAAAAGAAAGCTGCAATCTTTTTTCTCAGGGCCAGTTGTGACAGGCCAAGGGGTGGTGGTTTGCACTAAAACAGGGAGAGTCAGAGTGGAGAGAAGGAAGAAATGTTTGAGACTGAGGGTGGTGAGAGTCTGTCCCAGGTTGCCCAGAGATGCTCAATCTGTGGCACCATTCCAGGTAAGGTTGTCTGGGGCTGTGAGCAATCTGCTCACAGTTTTAGATGTCCCTGATGACTGCAAGGGGGTTGGACTAGACAAGCTTTAAAGGTCCCTTCCACCCCAAACCATCCTGTGATTCCAAGATCTGAATGTTCACCTACCTGAAGGGCAGCTTCTCATCGTTTGGCTTGATGCAGCGCACGTAGTGCGGAGTGGTGGCATTCAGAGTCTCCATGAGCAAATGCAGAGAGTTACGGAACTGAGAAGACAAAAAAACACTCATCTTGAGGAGGAATGAAGGAATGTGGACCTCCCCATTAACCTAGGGACAAGCAAGAGCAATTCAGAGATGAGGCTAGTGTGTGGAAGGCTTGCAGCTCAGTCGGGTACAGGAGCAACAACCAATTGTGTGGGATTTCACCCAGCTGGTCCTTGAAAAGGCTCCAAGGACGGAGACAGCATAATCTCTTTGGGCCTGTGTTTGAACCTGCTTTAGCAGGGCATTCAGAACAGGTGATTCCCAGAGGTCACTTCCACGCACACAGCATCATACACACTAAGGATGTCAGGAGTTGGAAGGGACCCAAAGAGATCATCCAGTCCAACCCCCCTGCCAGAGCAGGACCATAATTTAGCTCAGGTCACAGAGGAACACATCCAGAGAGACCTCGAAAGTCTCCTGAGAAAGAGACTCTAAAACATCTCTGGGGAGCCTGTTCCAGTGCTCTGTGACCCTTACAGTAAGGAAGTTCCCCCTTGTGTCGAGGTGGAACCTCCTGTACTGCAGCTTACATCCATTGCTCCTTGTCCTATCCCAGAGAGCAAGTGAGAAGAGCCTTCCAAAGCTCAGCACACTGGAGTTCTGTCTTGCATGACTTGACTGTCCAAACAGGGGCAAAACTACTCTTTTCCTCCAGTTGTGACCACCACCCTCCTCAGACTATGTCTCATCTGTTTGCAATCATGACTCCTTCAAGGTATCCAAAACGCAACAGCCTAACTGTTCCCATCCTACAACATGGGGCACAGGAATGTCTCATCACTTCCCCACTCCAGACCCTTCTTATTTATGTCTGTTTCAAACTGAAGTAGCAAGATCTTAACTCTAAAAATGCATCTGGATTCACCTGCCCCGTTCCCTTGCTGTGGACCCACTTGCTCATACCATACCTGGTGCCCCACTGTTTTCTTGTGCTCCTTATTGGCAGCTTTGATCACTGGCCTGGCAGAACGGACGCTGATCTTGGATGCTCCCTTTCCCACGGCACCGGTGGCTGAAGCATCCTTCTCATCCTGGAATAAGTCTGCTACCATCTGATGCTGAAAAGAAAGACAACACTGAGCACCTCTGGCCCTGCTCTCTGCTGAAGGAAGCCACTCGAATCGCACTTCCACAGCTACTTTTTCACTCCCTTTCTTAAACCAAGCAGGGAACAAAAGGGTCACTGAAGTGCAGTCGAGGAGCGTTGCCGGCACAAACCACGTCAGCAGCACACCGCCGGCCACTCGTCTCTGCGGCTCATCAAGCCTTGAAATGCGCACATTGAATCAAACAAGCGAAAGGAAGAGGGGGATGAGATGAAGGGCTGCACTGCTGAGGGCTTGTCCAAGGCATAAAGCCTCCTGAATGCAAAGTGATTCTTGCTTCCAGGCTATGTTTCGAGCTACTCAGGCAGTCCTCACAGCAGCGAGGATGGTGCCTCGCACAGCGTGTCCCCCAGGAGCACAGCCTCCCCTCGATAACCTCTTGTGGCTGTGGAGCTGAGGGACACGAATTAGTGGTCACCTGGCAGCACTGGGTTAACAGCTGGACTAAATCTTAAAACTCTCTTCCAATCAAAATGATTCTATGAGGACAGGCAGTAGCCCACTCCCACTGTGGCCCCAGAGGCATCCTCGTTTTTCCAAACAATTAAGAGACAGCAGCACTTCCTCATTAATTACCTGCATTTCATCATGAACAAACACGGCAAGAGCAGCCCAGAAAGCACCACATTTAGCTCTTCAGATCCCTCATGCCTGGGGTTCCTGGCAAGCCAGCAGCAATATTTCTGCTTCATAAGCAGGAGAACAGGTGAACTGGCAGATGCAGTTAATGTGTTTTGTCTTACTCCTTTAAGGGGCAGGATCAACAAACTTGTATTAGGCTGAGGAACTTGAAAAGGCCAGCAGGACCAGGACAGGGATTGCCCCCCTGTACTCAGCACTGGTGAGGCCACACATCAAATCCTGGGTTCAGTTTTGGGGCCCTCACTCCAAGAAGGACATGGAGGGTACTGGAGCAGGTACTGAGAACGGCAACAAAGCAGGTGAAGGGTCTGGAGGATAAGGCTTGTGAGGAGAAGCTGAGGGACCTGGGGTTGTTTAGCCTGGAGAAACCTTCTGGCTCGCTACAGGTCCCTGAAGGGTGGTTGAAGCCAGGTTGGAGCTGGTCTTTTCTTCCAAGAAACTAGTAACAGGACAAGAGGAAACGGCTTCAGGTTGCAGTAAGGGAGGCTTAGGCTGAACATGAGGAAGAATTTCTTCCCCAAGAATATTGTCATGGCCTGGGCCATTCTGCCCAGGGCAGTGGTAGAGTGCCCACCCCAGGAGGGGTTTCAAAGGTGTGTAGCTGTGGTGATGAGGGACATGGATGGGTGGTGACTTGGCAGTGCTGGGTTAATGGTTGCATTTAATGATCTTTGAAGTGTCTTTGAAGCTAAACAATTCTATCACTCTAAGTCACAATGAATCTGGTCTGTGTAGCAGGGCTGTTAACATTTTCACATCCTGATGCCCCCACACCAGCTTTCAATACAGCCACAGTTACACTCAGATAGTAAATGCTTAAAGATAAGGAAAGCTGCTGTCACCAGTATTATCAAGCTCAGCTGTCCTCCATCCCAGTAACACTGCCACAGCATCCACGATGCCACCCCTGCCAACATGAAGCCACCAGCAATGCCCCACTCCGCAGCATCCAGGGAAGATGGCACCAGCATCATGCGTCCCTCATCCATGGCACTGAAACACCAATAAGATGCAGAGCTCCTCCAAAAGCCAAACCTGGCTTGTTTCCACAAGGATGTCAAGAAGGGTCCAGGGGTTTGCTACTTTATAGGCATTAACTGACAGCTCTGTGCTGTAAAGGGCTGCCTGGCTCTCTGCCATATCCCCGGATAAAAACAGGAACACTTCCAGCTCCAGCTGGAAACTGCTTGCTAGCACAGCAGCCTAAATACCACCATGGAAAGGAAACTGTTTGCATCACATGAGCAAATTGCTCACAGGCTGCAGGACAGCCCCTGCAAAAGCTCTGCCTCTTACAGCTGATCTCTCTAAGTGCCCCAGCTCCTACCAGCATAAAGGCCCATGTTTTCTTTGCCTAACCCTCCAGCCCAAAAAAAGGCATCCAGACAGCTATTGCACTCTGATGGCACATCCCTCTCCTGGGTGCTTTCAGCACTGCTAACAAAGCAGGTGCTTGATGCTGAAGACATCCAAGACAGGCTCCATCTGGCTATCTCAAGCTTGACACGGCAGTAAAATCCCTGGCTGCAATTTCAGGTTCCAAGATATCTCTGACTGTCAGCAATCCCTGCACCTGCTTGCTGTTAGTACCAGCAGTGCTTGGGCTTGTTCAGGCTGGAGAAGAGAATGCTTCATGGAGACCTTCCAGTGGCACTTCAGGACTTCAAGGGGTATAAAAGAAAGCTGGGGACAGACAGTTTCTCAGGGCCTGTTGTGACAGGTCAAGGTGTGATGGTTTGAAACTGAAAGAAGGAGACTGAGAGTGGAGAGAAGGAAGAAATGTTTGAGACTGTGGGTGGTAAGAGCCTGTCCCATGTGGCCCACAGAGGTAGATGTCCCATCCCTGACACCATTCCAAGTGAGATTGTTTGGGTCTCTGAACAACCTTCTCTACTTAGAGATGTTCCTGCTGACTGCAGGCATTGTGGACTAGATGAGCTTTAAAGGCCCTTTCCAACCCAAACTGCTCAATGATTCCATGATTGCTCCTGCAGAAATGTTTGACAAGAATGTCTGAAGTGAGCTTTCAGCTTGCTTAAGTCAGAATTGGTGTAACTGGGACCATCTAGGATCACCTTCCACTACCTGAAGTAAGCTATGAGAAAGCTAAGGAGGTACTTTTTTGCAAGGGCTTCTGGTATTAGGACAAAGGGCAATGGCTTGGAGCTGGAAGAGAGGAGATTGAGACTGGAGATTAGGAAAGAATACTTGACAGTGAGGCTGGGGGCACACTGGAACAGGTTGCTCAGAAAGGTTGCAGATGCCTCCTCCCTGGAGGGGTTCAAGGCCAGGCTGGATGAGGCCTTGAGTAACCTGAGCTACTGGGAGGGGTGTTTGAACTAGGAGGTCTTCAAGGTGCTGTCTATCCCAAAGCATTCTATGAACCTGTAGCAGCCAAGGATGTTAGAGACTACGTGAGGAGGATCCCTCCCTGCCAACTGACAGAGTCAACACTGCTGGTGCATTATTTGTCAACACAAGAGAGCAGCAATATGGTATCTCCACAGCATGCCCTCCCTCATGCTTCCCATCATTATTCACACCAGCCTCCTTAATTCAAAGAACATCAACTCTCAACTCTTCTAGCTGACCAGTACTAACAAAACTAATTAGCTGCTTCTTTCACCACCTTGTTGCTAGCAGTAATTGCATTCTAATTAGCAGAAGGCAGCTCTGCCTAGCTGGGAGGGCTTCATCAGCAATGCAGTTGCTGACAGAGGGATGTTTAAGTCCTTGCAGGTTAAACTGAGTGTTCCTCTGCACAACACTTTGGTGGCAATACAATGCAGAACACTGTAAATACTGTAAGCATGGGCTGATGGCAGACACTGTTCCCATGCTGATGAACACATGGATCAAAGGCAGAAATCCATCAAACTATGCCCCAAGGATTCTCAGAGCAAAGCACACTGAAGAGTTTTTAAGCCAGATCATAAAAAAGGGATGTTGGTGTCACCCACAGAGCTACTACCATGAATTCACAAGGTCTACATGCCTGATTCCAGGAATCACAGAATGTCACCATGGTGAGAGTTGGTAGTGACCTCTGGAGATCATCCAGTCCAACTACCCTGTTAAAACAGGGAAACCCATAGCAGCTTGCCCAGCATCACAATGGCCAGCTGGAGCCGGAAGTTCTCCAGAGAACAGGACTCCATAACTTCTCTGGGTAGCCTCCTCCAGGCCTCCAGCACCCTCAGAACAAACAAGTTTCTCCTCCTGTTCAGATGGAACCTCCTAGCTTCCACTTTGTGCCCATTGCCCCTGGTCCTGTCCTTGGGTACCACTGAACAACAGTCTGGCCTCATCCCCTTGCCCTTCACCCTTTATCTTTTGCAGAGCATTGATCAGATTCCCTTTGGGGCTACTCTTCTCCAGGCTCAAGAGCTCGAAGGGCTCTCAGCCTTTCCTCCTCACATTGATGCTCCAGGCCCCTCAGCATCTTTGCAGGCTCTGCTGAGCTCTCTCCAGTACTTCCTTGTTTCAGCTCCTGCTCCAGGCCTCCAGGACTCCTACAACAAAGAATTTTCTCCTCCAGTTCAGGTGGAACCTCCTGGGTTCCAGGTTGTGCCCACTGCCCCTTTTCTGTGACTGAGTACAGGGAAAAGAGACTGATAAAAAGAGCTTAGTTTGCAGACCAGGAACACCCAAATCTTTCATTCTGAGTAACCTGCATTAGTGGCTTTCTAGGTCAAGCTAACCAGCTACAAAGAGCAGGGTTTGGTTTTCTTGCTTTTGAACCAAAGCCCAGCTTGCTCTGATGTTATTCTATGGCCCCTATACAGCAGAGAGTGAAGAGAAGGAGATGCTGTTAACAAACCAATTTCAGCATTATTTTCTCACTTCTTTTTTAAGGACTGAGTTGCAGGTGGAGCCACCCCCACCCACAACACCACTCCAGTGGGTTCCATCTCTCTTCTGCACCTGAGGAGGGAAGCAAGAGACAGAAACCCCTGTCAGACATTGCCAGCTGTGCAGTACTACCTTCAACAGCTGCCTCAGCACTGTCTAAATAATTCGTCACACAGCACCAATCACTACTGCAGGTTACCTGGCATTTCTAAGAAGCTCATATCATGCCCAGTTTTCACCCTGGGAAAGCTGTGATCTTCCCAAACACAGAGAGATCTCAACTGAAGAGGTCTTACTAAAGCCCAGCTCCATGGTTCTTAGACTCACAACTTCACTCATGAAAGAGAAAAATCACACATCTTGCCATCTTCACATGGATTCATTGCCCACTGATAATGCTAGGCTGATTTCCTCTTCTCATCTCTTGCTTTGACAAACCCTGCTTAAAATACTCCTAACACTGAATACTTCTTTCTTCTCTTCCTCTCATCATGTCCCTTATTCAGAGTTGCACTTGGAAGGTCACACCCTGCTGCAAATGCAGAGGAGGAGTGGCACTGAGAGGAAAGGCTGAGAGACCTGGGGCTGTTGAAACTGGAGAAGAAGGGGAACTAAGGCATGGGGGGAAAGAGGATGAGGCCAGACTCTTGTCAGCAGTGCCCAGGGACAGGACAAGGGGCATAAAATGGAACCCAGGAGGTTCCACCTGAACAGGAGGAGAAACTTCTTTATTGTGAGGGTGCTGGAGGCCTGGAGCAGGCTGCTGTGGGTGCCGCTGCTTTAACAGGAGAGTTGGACTGGAAAATCTCCAGAGGTCTCTTCCAACCCCCACCATGCTGGGATTCTGTGACCCACTTGTAGCAGGTGATTCAGTGTTTTAAATGCAAAACCCAAAGAAGTGTAAGTTAACAAGCTGGTCTCTGCTGGTGAAGGCTTTTGGCTGATTTAGAGAAAAGCAGATCTGTGCCTTTTCTACACCAGACATAATGCTGGAAATAACAGTGCCCAGAATGAGGCAGCCTTCATTGTGGCTGTTGGATGTTGTGTTGGGCTTTGCAGGGCTTGGATTTTCTGAATAATTACCTCTTCGTAATTATTCAGAGCTGCCCCTGGAAGGTTTGAAGTTGCTCAAAGTCTCAACTTGTTAACTGGGAATGAAAGACTCAAGGTTGCAGAGGACATTGTTGGTCTGTTTCTAAGCAAGAGCTTTAAATGACAGTTCTAACCCCACCCAGGTGCAGAAGCATGCTCATGGGGATGCAGTCAGCACAAAACCATCTCCATTCACACATACAAGTGGAGAGTCTCCAACCTGAAGCTCACTTGCCAAACACTCATTTACTGCAGGCACAACCCACACCAAATTCTACAGAACCCCAAAGCTACTCTTCTCCTTCCAACAGCACACCAAATCTACAGCAATGGAGACTTTGAATGCCAAAAAGCTCATCACCAGGAGTCTTGATAATCTAGAGCAGTCAACACATCTCTCTTGGCATCAATGCAATCAAGTGTCAACAAATCATGTACAATACTCAAGAGAGGAAAATTCTTGTCTCACAGGGGTGACAAGGGAAAGGAATACGGGATAAACTCTTCCCACCCAGAGGTGACAGCAAAGGATGACTATCAGTGTGTTAATCTGCTGACAATTAATTACTGGCAGCAGTGTAAAAGCTGCTCTATAGCAGCTGGAACATCTCAGAGTTTGTGTTACCATTTCCATCATTAATTCTGTTCTTTGCATACTAATTACCACAGTAATTAAACTCACAGGGACAAGTGTGATGGGCTACAGCTAAGTGGAACGGAAGACAAGCCACAACTGTACTGCTGACCACAGCTTTTCATTCCAGGATCACTTATGGTTCCACGTGTTTTTAAGAAGACCTTTAGTGCCAAGTGATGGTTAAGGAGCTCTGAGCAAGAGTGGAAGTGGGATTTACGCTGCTCCCTAAATAGCTGTTACTGTTTTTTGCTCTCACTGACCAGAAAAAGAGGATCACCAGGTTTGGAAAGGGTTTTTATCATGCATTCTAGAATCATAGAACTGCTTAGGCTGGAAGAGACCTTAGAGATCATCTAATCCACCCTCCCTGCTATGGGCCTCTCAACTGGACTAGGTTACTCGAGGCCCCATTCAACCTGGTCTTGAACATCTCCAGGAAGGGGGCGTCTGGAGCACCTCTGCTATGAGGACAGGCTGAGAGAGTTGGGGCTTTTCAGCCTGGAGAAGAGAAGGCTTCAAGGACACCTTGAAGCCTACCTTATAGTAGCCTTCCAATATCTGAAAGGGGCCTACAGGAGGGCTGGGGAGGGACTATTCACAAGGTCTTGTAATGACAGGATGAGGGGGAATGGGTTCAAACTGGCAGAGGGGAGATTTACACTGGATGTTATGAGGAAGTTCTTTACAGTGAGGGTGGTGAGTCACTGGAACGGGTTGCCCAGGGAGGTTGTGGCTGCCCCCTCCCTGGAGGTGTTCAAGGCCAGGCTGGATGAGGTCTTGAGTGACCTGTTCTAGTGGGAGGTGTCCCTGCCTATGGCAGGGCTTGGGACTGGATGATCTTTGAGGTCCCTTCCAACTTAAACCATTCTGTGATTCTGTAATCTCCTCTGTCTCCACCAGCAAGCAGCACTACAAGAGATGAAACATCTACAACCTCTTTGGACAATCCATTCCAGAGTATGCCACCCTTGTAGTGAAGAATTTCATGACAAGATACCAACACCAGGGTGGAGGAGATCAGAGGACCGTGCACATCCAAACCTGGGTACAACCACGACCCTCAGTAGGCTTGTCCCTTCCCTCCCATCCCACTGAATTTCCATTTTTGCTGTTGTTCATGTGAGTGCCTCCAACAGACACAACCTGCAGTGGCACAGCAGAGGAATGCAAGGGTGAAGATCCCACTCTGGAATGCAGCAGTAGTGGTGGTTATCTCCCAGCATGCTGCTTTTACCTTGCTGGCTTTCAAGATGTTGATCTGTTCTTCATACACAGTGTCTCTGTTCTTCTCCAGAAATCCATCACTCTGGTATTCCACCTGGCAGAAGGCAAAGGAAGAAGCTCAAAGGGTAAAGTCCAACGGCACAGGGACTTTGCTGTGCTGTGTCCCACCACTCACCTACTCTCAGGAGTACGGCTGAAAAAACCTGAGAGGAAGAAGGGAGTGAAAATACCCTTGAATTTAAAGGTCACTTTTTACCAAATAAAGTGGATCTGCATGAAATTAAAATCCTTCCTGCAAACACAGATTATTTCTTGGTCATTAAACTGCTCTATATGGGCATCAGCCACACTTCAGGGAGGCAACGGGTGAAAAAACAAAGATCATCAGCACCTCTACACACTTTTATTTCCTCCTGAAATAAAATAAGCTAACCAAAACACCTCAACACATGCCCTGGCTTTGTCTTACAGATCTTTTGGATTTGAAATTACAGAGAGATAGGATGTAGAAGAAGAATTGAGAGAGGACAGAAGACAAATTTGTCATGCGAAGTGCTGCTCACATCCAGGGCAAGCCTGGTTAGAAAAAGCACCTTCACAGCACCTGCATGTGGATGGTGTCTACAAAGACTTCAGCGAAGCTTTAGACACTGTCTCCCACAACAAGCTCATGGAGCAACTGTCTCCTAATGGCCTGGACAGATGTACTTTCAGCTGGCTAAAAAGTTGGCTGGAGGGCCAGGCCCAGAGAGTTGTAGGGAATGGACTTAAGTCCAGTTGATGTCTGGTCCCAAGTGGTGTTCCCCAAGGTTCAGTGCTGGGGACAGTTCTGTTCAACATCTGTATCAGTGATCTGGATGAGTGGACTGAGGCAACCTCACAAAGTGTGCAGATGACACTAAGCAGGGAGTGAGAGTTGGTCTGCTGGAGGGTAGGGAAGCTCTATGAAAAGGTCTGGCCAGGGTGAAGGTATGTGCTGAGGTCAACGATATGAGGCTTAACAAGGCCAAGTGTTGGGTCCTGCACTTGGGTCACAACAACCTCATGAAAGCTCTGGGCTTGGGCCAGAGGGACTGGAAGTGCAGATGATAGGACAAGAGGAAATGGCCTCAAGTTGTGCCAGAGGAGGTTTAGTTTGGATGTGAGAAACAACTTCTTCCCTGAAAGGGCTCTCCAGGCCTGGCCCAGTCTGCTGGTTTGAGGCTAATTGGAATATTTTAATGAGAAAAAAATAGATTATAGGCTGTGAAACAAAAACAATCGTGATGTCTTCTTCACTCATAGGTTTGCTGAGATGTATAAAAACAAGGACATAAACATAAATAAGACAGTGTGTGAGTCTCTCTGTGGGGATCTGTTGGTGTCTGCCTCTCTCCCTGGCTTCTGCTTGGATCTGTGTAACCCAACTAATCAATTCTGCTTCTAACCCCCCCTCACCTATCTTTCCAATTCACCTTGAACATAAGGCAGGGATAAGGTTGGGGGGGGTGGGGAGGTGGAGAGGAGCAGAAGGGTGTCTTGGGAGGCCCTCCTGGGGAATCTGATCTCTGGGAGGGGTATTGTGTTTCTGTATTACCTTTAACTTGTACATTTCTGTAAATAGCTGTAAATATTTATAATATATTGTAAATATCTGCTTGTATATTGCCCTAAGCTGTGAATATAAAGCTTCATTCCTTAACTTCCAGCCAGCTCAGTCTAGTCCAGTGAATTGATTGTGTGGGGAGGTGCAGGTTACTCCCAAACCATCACACCCAGGCTCCCCAGGACAGTGCTGGAGTCATTGCCCGTGGAGGGATTTCAAAGCAGTGCAGCTGTGCTGGTGAGTGACATGGTTTAGTGGTGACTTGGCAGTGCTGGTTTAATGATTGGACTTGATCTTAAAGGTTTCTTCCAAACAAAGAGATTCTGTGATCCCATGATTCAGCCTCCTTGGACACATCACCAGGTTAGTCTTATTTTTTCTTTCTAATAAAGATCAAGCTTTCAACATTCTGTTTTGCTGTGAGAGATGCCTGTCACCTTAGAGTTTCAATGAAGGTGGAGCCCATGAACAAGACCCTACAGCACCAGACATCCATATTTAGAGCCTCACAAGAAGTATCTTCTCTCTCAGATGGGTAGGATCAACCCAGGGTCAACCTTCATGTGCTCTACCCCTCCACATGCCTTGCTGATGCTCACAGCCCTTCTTCTTCAAAATGTTATTCCCTCTTCCAATACATTTTTAGTCAAAAAGTAATTTTTCAAAGTTTTGGAAAGGAGGATTTTCCTCTCCTCTGGAAAACACAACTATATAAAGTTCAGCAGAAAGTTCTCTGAGCTGATCTAGATGCGAACACTGAACCACAACCAGTCACACTGATCACCAAAATGCAGTTCACTGCTGCTACAAACTCATCTTCACAGAATCACAGAATTGCCAGGGTTGGAAGGGACCTCAAGGATCATCTAGTTCCAACACCTCTGTCATGGGCAGGGACCCATCACACTAGGTAAGGTTGCACAGTCACATCCAGCCTGGCGTTATAAACTTCCAGGGATGGGGCTTCCACCACCTCTCTGGGCAACCTGTTCCAGTGTCCCACTACCTGTATGGTGAAGAACTTCTTTCTAATGTCCAATCTAAATCTCCCCTCTTCTAGCTTTGATCCTTTCCCCCCAGTCCTATCACTACCCAACTCCCTGAAGTCCCTCGCCAGCTTTTTTGGAGCCCACTTCAGATAATGGAAGGCCACAATAAGGTTTCCTGAGAATCTTCTCCTCTCCGGACTGAACAACCCCAAATCTTTCATCCTGTCCTCACAGGACAGGAGCTCCAGCCCTCTGATCATCCTCATGGCCCTTCTCTGGACACAACTCCATCTTCCCTTCTTTTCCCACTGAGGCATTTCTCATTTCTAGTTCCATGTCCCAGCTCACACAACACCTGCCCAGTTACCTTATCAGCAAAGTGCAAGATGATGAAGGAGGTGTTGGACATGCGGGGCTTCTGGAAGTGTTGGCTGCTGGTGTGCCTGTCATACAGCTTCTGTGCCCAGTTCTGGTCAGTGCCCTTGGGAACCTGGATGGGGAGAAAATGGGACCAAAAAGTCACAGTCAGGCATGAAAAAGGAAGTAGGTATGGTTTTTCTGAGAAACCATCCTTGTGGGCTTCCTGGAGTCCACGTAGGCTACAAGAATATTTGAGGAACAAAGACCACCTCCCAGCTGTGGGAGAGTGTGCTGCTATATTCTATGAAACTAACCATGACAATAGAAGGACAATTCTAAAATAGTAATATTAAAATAGTAATAAAATTGTAATTTTCAAGAAACTTTTGCATCTCAGTAGGCTTGAGTGGTATCACTTGGATTCCAAATGGAGGATGCATTAACCTCAGGCTTGGGCATTCCATGCACATCCTTCTCCTAACACAGCCAAGTGATTTCTATGTCTCCTTTGCACTTGGATGCCAAACTCTGCTTCTGCATCCTATTTTTACTAAAATCAGGGGGAAAGACCTACATGGGCCTGCCCTTGGAAGAATCTGGCCATGGTACAGCAGGAAAAAAGGCACAACCAAGCTGTTCCTATGACTTTCTGATCATTCATCAGGTCTTTACATAGGCCTAGACTAGATGAGCCTTAGAGGTCCCTTCCAACCCAAACCATTCTATGATACTATTTTGCAGGCTAAGTGCAGTCAGATATGGATCCACACAGAAACAGGACTATATATAAATATTGAAAGGCATTTATTTATGCAATTATATACATAATTTATTTATGGGAGACAGGCATGCATGTTTAAATTACAGAATTAGATAAATGCAGATGGGTTTAGTTCCACCAGTTGTATTTGATATTTAGATGTAAAAACATGCTTTCTGGAGCTATCACTAAGTATCTCCTGCTCAGGACCAGGCTGCAGAGCAGGAGCACCACAACCATTCGAGCATCCAGATGCTGCAGACAGCAGAGTTATGCTGCACCAGCTCTTCCAGTCCAAATTTCTGCTGAAAAACCTGCTTATCTCCCAGCTGAACTTCAAAGCCATCACATTCCTGTCTCCCAGGAAGAGGGTTTGTCCCTACCTGCTCTGCTCCCTGCCCACTGTTGTGCTGCCAGGGTATTTTTATCTGCCTGAGAAGTACCTGATAGGGACTAGGTTCTGAAGATAAGGCCTAACACAGGGCTGTTATCTGTCCTATTAGAAGAGCTTCTGGTATTGACTTGGCAGATTAAGCCCTTTAGAGCCCCTGAGAGTGTTATTTAGAGACTATCTCATCAGCAGAAGACTTCATTAGGAGGGGATGGGGAAGAGGAAATTGACTCTCTGCAAGTATTGTATGGAAATCTCCACAAAGGGAAAACTTCACAGCAGTAATTTCGTCAGGTCACTGCTTCTGCTCCTCTGCTTTCATCATCCCTCCACATAAAATAGGTCAGAAAGTGACCAGCAGCACCTCTCATCTCCATACAGTGTCCTCCTAGCTGCCAGGAGCTACTGAAACCAAAATCAAACCTACCCAGCATGGCCAACATCAACCTCTAGGCTCAAGTACACGAAGCAAGGGTAAGAGCCCACAGCAGTTAACAGACAGCCAAGGAGATGTTGGAGCTCCTTGGACTTAAGGGTGAGATTTCCTCCAGCATCACATTCAAGAGTAAGACAACTGATAAATGCAACAAAGGTCAATTCAAACCTCATGAGCTCACTCACTCCAGGAATGACATTTTGGTGCTGGAGCGTGTCCAGGGAAGGGCAGCTAAGATGGTGAAGGGTCTGGAGCACAAGTGTTGTGAGGAGCAGCTGAGGGACCTGGAGTTGTTCAGCCTGGAGGCTGAGAGGAGACCTTCTGGCTCTCTACAACTACCTGAAAGGAGGCTGGAGCAGGTGAGGGTTTGTCTCTTCTACTACAGAACAAGCAATAACACAAGAGACAATGGCCTCAAGTTGTGCCAGGGGGCATTTGGGTTGGACACGAGGAAAAATTTCTTCCCTAAAAGGGTTGTCAAGGCCTGGATAAAGCTGCCCAGGGCAGTGGTGGAGTCTCCATTCCTGGAGGTGTTTCAAAGGTGTGCTGTTGTGGTGCTGAGGGACATGGTTTAGTGGTGACCTGGCAGTGCTGGGTTAATGATTGGACTTGATGATCTTGGAGGTCTCTTCCAAACAAAACAACTCTATGATTCTGTAAAAGTCAACCTTCTGCAATCACAGTAGGAGTTACTGCCATTTTAATTTCCCCTCATCATTCTCACACACGTTAAAGCCTGAAGAGAGCCTGGGCTTTCTCCACGCACCACAGACACATTCCTCTGCAAGTGATGTGCCTGACTTTAAAGCCATACAAGCTGACAGCATGACGCAGGTGAGGTTATTCTGCTGGAGGCCGAGGCAGCTGGGCTGAAAGGAAAGCCCAGAGGTCCAACCTCCATGTATCTGCTCACAGAGAAGAAATCCCCCTGGACAGGACCGGGTGGCACAGGAAGGCAATGTGCTGATTCTGATGTTCACGAAACTAACAAATCCAGACAAAGAAAACACATTTGCTCGGATAGCCAAGTGCACAGCCATGCGTGGAGACAAGTGGGATTGAGCACGGGCCTGCTCAAAGCAGAGTGGAGTGTTCCTGGCACTTGACAGAAGGACACAGGAAAGGTTGAAGAGCGCCTTTTGAACAGCATTAGAAAAGGCATTTGGCACGTTAGCAGGACAACACGGGGGCAACATGCCATGAAAGACAACGTGGTTCCACAGGAGAGCTTAAGGAGATGAGGGAGCTCGTGGGTTTGCTTAGACATATCCTGCTTTGGCAGCCTCAGGGCCACGCTGCTGCCTGGCAGAAGGAATTTCACTGAGATCCATAGTAATAATGTCTGCTTGGACAAAGATGTGATCGATCCAACCAGCCTGTCCTTCAGCAAACACTTGTGGGTGTATTTTATGACAGTGGAAACAGTTTTTCACTACTTCGTCCATTCGCACTCCCATCCCAACCAAAGATACCCTGCAAGAACAATTTAAATCTCTTGAAAATTCAACCCCAACTGGCTCCTTCTCCACAGAGTACTGCCGTTCTCTTCTTGTGTTCTCTCCAACCACAAAGCATTCAAAAGTCTTCCTAGGAAGTCTGCTGTCCCCTCTGACAAAGTAACTCCTTCCATAAGGTCAACCGTATCCTAAAGCTATCCCAGACTTCTTCCACATGTGCTCCCAGCTTCCTACCAGTGGATTGTTATAAGACAGCATCTCTAAGGCAACTCTGGATGGGCTCTACACTGCTCTCCTTTCCCTCAAGGGCTCCGCTCTTATCCCAGATTATTTCCCACCATTATTATTAGCCCTGTGCTGACTCACTCCACATTTCACAGCTCACCAGCAGGGAGGTTCCCTTGGATGCCCTCCACCCTTTTCCCTCCACTTCAGGCTCATCAGTTTGTGCCACACTTCAGTGTTGTGCCTGTTATGGTGGCCTTGGTTTGGGCCAGCAACACCTCCTTGCATAAGACATGAATTCATGGTGGTCCTCCAGCATATTTGTACGCTAAAGCAAAACTAAGAGGTGCAGGAAATAGGAGAGGTAAGAAGAAGGGAGTATAAAAAAAAAAGAGAAGTAAAAATGAGTGGGGGAGGAAAGGGAAAGAAAAAATGGGGAGAGGGTGTGTAAGAATATGGGGAAGGGAAGGAAAATAAAATGTGGGGGAGGGAAAGGAAGAGAAAACAAGGGGAATAAAGGAAGAGAAAATGGGAGAGAAAATAAAATGAAAACAGGGAAGAAAGGAAAATACAATGATGGAAAAGAAGAAAAAGAAAATAAAATGAGCGGAGGAGAAAAAGGAAATGGGTAGGGGGAGAAAATGGGGGGAAAAGAGAAAATGGAAGAAGAGTCCTTTAAATGCTCCAAGGTTACAGCCTCATGGACATTGTAAGACTGGCCTCCTTCTGAGCCAGCACTGACCAAGATGCTGATTTTAAGGCCATCAAATGAAGTTTAATTTGTTCTTATTTTCACTAATTTTCCAAAGACTGGATTTGAGAAGAGCAAAGCCCCAACTCCAGCTCATCCCAAAGAGACAGTTGGAGTGTCTGTACCTCAGATGAGGGCTGAGCTCTTGGGTTGGGACAGCCCTGTCACATCTAGAAGATGGCCCCGTTGCAAAGAGGAGAGCAGCCACTTGACACACCACCTCACAGACAAGGACAGGTCATACATCTCCTTAAATCCCATCAAGGACATTAATCTAAATAATGGATCCAAAATCTTTCCCCCTGATGCAACATGACACTCCTATCCTCAGGCCACCAGGTCTGTCCCATCCATGTGGATCCCTCAGTGCCAACAAGAATTTGTTATATCCTTCTCAACACCTTGGCTATTATGTTGAAGGGCCCCATCCCTGCCTCATCCTTCTCCCCCAGACCTTGCCTCACCCTTCCCTGTTGTAATTTTAAAAATCTCGAATCCCAATCAGAAAGACATTTAATGACACAGAATATAGTCACATCTTGGTAGAAACTCTTCCCAAGAACAACTTGCCCAACACACCATGGCAAAACTAGTCTGAGGCTCCCCAAGTTAGCCACGTTCAGGTGGAAGGCAGACACCACAACCTTCCACCAGGCCGTTCACAACCATGAAATAAGTATTTTTAATGCTAATTCTACCTATCTCCAACTTCTTCCTACTTCGTGGCTGAGTTTTTTGTGTCAAAGGGCCTGAATACCCTCTCAGTGACAATCACTTCCAAACACTCATGTGCAGTGTTCAAGTTTCTTTATCCTCAGTATCACAATGTTTTGTAACCTTGAAATGACCACACTCCCTCCAGTATTTCCTCAACACCATTGCTGTGCAGACACCAAAACTGGAAGAGATATCCCAAGGGTAGGAGGCCTTTTCATCACAGCATCACACCTAGCTCTATTGCTGACATGGCTGTACCTAGACTCTGGACTTTCTACCTCCTCTTCACACTTCTGAAGAAAATCTCCCATTATTGTACTTCTAGCTTGACCTGTTGACAGGACAAGGGGTGACGGTTTGAACTAAAAGAGGGAAATTCAGAGTGGAGAGAAGGAAGAAATGTTTGACACTGAGTGTGGTGAGACCCCAGTCCAGGTTGCTCAGAGAGGTTGTAGATGTCCCATCCCTGGCACCACTCCAGACTGAGTTGTTTGGGGCTGTGAGCAGCCTGCTCTAGTTGCAGATGTTCCTGCTGACTGCAGGGGAGTTGGACTAGATGAGCTTTAAATACCTCTTCCAACCCAAACCAGTCTGGGATTTATGGTATTTGGTAATTCATGAGTGAAGAAGGAACCCAAGCTTTCCTCTGGATTCTCACAAAGATTTGCAGTTCTGACCTTTCTTCTCAGCTTTTAAGCAGGATTTAATTTAGTGTGGTATGAGATAGAAGATAAAAGACAGTAAACCACTCCCCAGTGGCACAAGCATTTGAAGTCTGTATACTAAACACAATCAACTTCAGCCCAAGTAGCTACTGCAAGAGGACTTTGGCTTCCTGTGAGACAAGAAGGAACTCCAGCTCCTGGATAACACTAAAGAAATCAAAAACTTGTAAGCAGTGACCATCCCTACAATGACCCAAGCCACAAACACAAGCTCTGGCAAAAACAAGTTGAAAGCAGGTACCAAGGCTGGTAGAAAACATCTTCCAAGGATGGAAGAAGGATGAGTGGTCCTAGAGCAAACACCAACAACTCTTCCTAGCCACAAGAACTCTGGCAATGGATGTGAAAAGAGATATTCATTCTCCTGCAAGGTTAAATCCCCTTCTTTGCCTTTCCATGAAAACTGAAATGCCAGTGAAAAGGTGTGAAAAGGTGGCTGGTCCTCTTTACCTTGCACTCTTCATCCAGGAGGTCCAAGATACCAAGTTTTGCCTCGATGAGGTCTATGCAGGGCTGGTTGTCGCAGAAGTCTATCAGAGTCCAAGGGATTTCCTCTTTCATGTACTCTTCTTGTTCCAGCTTAAACACATGCTGAGAGTGAGAAAAGAGCAGAATTAATGACCGTGGCTCAATCCAGCACAGCACCAACCCCTTCCCCATTCACCCACTGGAGCAGATCACATCCAGAAGCCATAGAACTTTAGATGCCCTCATGGACAGCTTCCTTCAGGCCCTGCTGTGCACTACCAAGCCTCTGGCAAGGATAATAAAAGCTTTACACTAGGAAACCATGGAGTAGAGGATAAAAAGAAAAATAAGGCTTTAAAACGACTTTCAGTTGAAAATGAGTGAAGCTGTCACTCCATCTAGGGAGAAGCCACAAACTGAAATGGCAATGACATATCTGTCTCCCGGGCTGAGAAAAATCCCTCTCTCCATTACTGTCCTGCTGATTAAAGCAGCAACCCGCAGCAGGGACACAAGCTCGAAGCCCAGCCAGGGCTGGTCCTCTGAATCCCCATCTGCAAGCAGAGCTTCCCAAAGAGCACTGGAAGGGCAAACAGCAGAAGACTCTGACAGGCTCAGGAGCACTTCTAGCGCAGATCCTGATTAAAAGACATAAATCTTTGCATGGCTTATAGATCTCAGACCTCTGCCCTCAGAGATAAATTGTCTCTGGCTATTTCAGAGCTCTGCTAAGCATATTTTTAAAAAATCGTTTTTCAAATGCACTTTTTCACTTCAAAGATAGAGTTTTGGGGATTTTTTTTTAATCTCTTAAGAAATGTCATCTCTGAGTTTGAATTGAGAAGCCTCAGAAGTGATAGCTGGACAAACTACGAAAGCTATGAAGAGTGCCAACACAATCCATAACTTACTTTTCATTTTTAGCAGCAGCAATCTGATACAGTAGATAGACTGCAAATGTTCATCTGCATGCATATGATCTGGTCTCAGAGAGCTAAGGTATTTAACTGCTCGGATTTAACAAGTTTTCCCTTCTTTCCTGAAACTAAGCAATTTTCCCCTGCTAACAACAAAATCAGAAGACAACCTCCTGCTGGTTTCATTTCCACCACAGGTAAGGGCTTGTATTTAACAACACTAAATAAATTAATTATTTTGTGAGGCATGCTCAAGGGTAAAAAGGGGAGTGTGTTCAGTAAAAAGCAGGACATGAGCTGTCAATATATGCTCAGAGCAAGCTGTGACCTGAGCTGACCCCAGCAGCATGGGCAGCAGGGGCAGGGAGAAGACTTTCTGCCCCTCTGATGTGCTCTGACCCAGGCTGTGGTCAACAGCCTCCAGTGGTTGTGCATCATCTCTCTTTAGCACCTTCCTGTACTGTGCTCTGCTGAGTGCCCCTTGCAGTGCTGGGGCCTGCTCTGGAGTCCCCAGCACAGCACAAACAGGGACCTGTTGGTGCAGGGCCAGAGGAGGTCACAACAATAATCCAAGTGCCAGAACTAGTCCAATCCCCCTGCGTCAGCAGGGACATCTGCAACTAAAGCAGGTTGCTCACAGCTCCAAACAACCTCACCTTGAAAACTTCCATGGAGGGAGCATCCAGAATTTATCTGGGAGACAGTCTTATAATTAAATGTTCCTTCTCTCCAGTCTGAATCTCCCTCTTTTAGTTTCAGATCATGACCCCTTGGCCTGTCAGAACAGGTCCTGTCCAAAAGTCTGTCCCCAGCTTGCTCAGAAGCCCCTTTAAGCCCTGAAAGGCCACCAGAAGTTCTCCCTGGAGCCTTCTCTTCTGCAGGCTGCACAAGTCCAACTCTCTCAGTCTGGCCTGTCAGCAGAGCCCTTACAGCCTCCTGCAGCCCCTGCTGACCACACTGCTGGGGATCAGTCCAGCACTCAGTGCCAGCTCATGTCTAGTTCTGCACCCAATAGCATCACCATAGCCTTCTCCACGAGGCTGGTCTTGATAGGAATATTTGTTTCAACTGCAAGACACAGTCACTGCTGGGGAGAGATGGTCCCAAAGCCTGTGCTCATGCTGGCCAGGCTGCAGGCAAAAGTCTTTCTAAGCAGAAGCATGACATAGCCCAATGCAGTACTGCTAGAGTTTTTGCTAAGCTCTGTGGAACGCTTCCAAGCTGACCTTACCGAGTTGAACTGCTGCTGGAGCTTCTCATTGGCATAGTTGATACAAAACTGTTCAAAGCTATTCACTTCAAAAGTCTCAAACCTGCAAAGCAATGAATAAATCAGCATTAAGCACGGCTTCATCTCAGAATCTCCTTTCCTCTGCAATGGTGCCTCCTGCATGACAGGGAACAGCAGCTATTCAACCACCTCTCTGCACTCCTGCTATCCCAGATCTGCACTTTACACCTCTTTCCCCAAAACACCTGTATTTCCTGGTCACAAATCAAGTGATTCAAGAGGTCTCCTCTGCCAGGCATGAATGAGGTAGTTGGTACAACCATAGCTGCCCCACCCAGCAGGAACTTGTGCTGAGATGAGTAACACAACAGCCTCTCTCAGGGTAAAATACAACAAGAAGCAAGTCTACAGGTATTTGGACCACAAAGATGATGCAAAGAGTGGAGCACCCTCCTAAGAAGACAGGCCTGGGGAAGAGAAGGCTGTAAAGACAACTTACAGAACCCTTCCAGTATTTGAAGGGGTCTGCAGGAGAGAAGGAAAGTGACTTACTATAAAGGCATGGCGTGATTGGATGAGGGGCAATGGCTTCCAGCTGGGAGATGGATTTAGATGAGACATTAAGAGCAAATTCTTCCCCATGAGGGCAGATGATGTACTGGAAAAGGTTGTCTAGAAAAGCTGTGAAGGTTCCAAGCACAGAAGTGTTTAAAGCCAGGCTGGATGAGGCCTTGAGCAACCTTGTCCAGTAAGAGGTGACCTGCCCATGGCAGGGGGTTTGGAACCAAATGATCTTGAAGGTCCCTCCCAATCCAAACCATTCTATGACTCACTGCAAAGGTGATGGAGAAACAGCTGTCTTAGAAGGCCCAGCACTGTCCTATTAATGCAATTCAATAGAGCAGAAAAAGAAGATAATAAATTTGTAATTACAGGATCACATGCCACATAGCACCAAAATCAGATGCACGTCAGCAAGTGACTTCTGGAAGGCAGAAGGAGAAACAGTGCTTCCAACATCTTTCTTAGAGGGAGCTTGGTGTTGGTCTAGGAGATCCAAGGGTTTGCCAAGCTCTCCTCACCAAAATACTGTCCCACCCCTCCACCGCTTGGCCAGCTCCAGCCCAAGCTCAAAACTGGCTTCCTAGTCACAATCAGTACAGGAAAAGTAGGCAGCTTTAGTAACACAAACTCCAGG
This sequence comes from Psilopogon haemacephalus, assembly GCA_013396835.1. Lineage (NCBI taxonomy): Eukaryota > Metazoa > Chordata > Aves > Piciformes > Megalaimidae > Psilopogon > Psilopogon haemacephalus. The sequence goes on along the minus strand of VWZI01003255.1, from coordinate 118,655 downwards.
CAAGCAGCAGGGAACCAGTGGAGCCCCCAGGGCTGAAGCACACCACACCTACAGAGCCAGGCTTGTTCTTCAAAGAAGGAACATTTTTCAGCTACCACAGGGAATTATGTTACTTATAATTCTATTTTTAAGACAGTTTTGGAACATGGGGAAAAAAAAAAAAGAGTCTTTGACACATGACCGTTAAGGATTAAACTAACAGAAGAAGGGGCAAGGTTCCCTGTGCTTAACAAATAGGTTGTCGGAATGATAAATGAGCAGTGAAATAATTGCTGGGACAATGGCTGCAGTAGAGACTGCAACAGCAGCCTCACGGCACCAACAAGGGTCTGCTATAGCACACAGCCAGCCCTGTCCTGCGATGATCCCCAGCAGAGTGGGCAGCAAGGGCAGGGAGGGAATCTGCCCCAGTGCTGAGACCCACCCTGCAGTGCTGGGGCCAGCTCTGGAGTCCTAAACACAGGACAGACAGGGACCTGTTGGAGCGGGACCAGAGGGGACCACAGCAATGCTGGAAGAGCTGGAAGGGCTCTGCTGGGAGGCCAGGTTGAGAGAGTTGGGCTTGTTCAGCTTGCAAAAGAGAAGGCTCCTGGGGAGACCCTCTGGTGGCCCTTCAGGCCTTAAAGTAGTCCAGAAGAAAGCTGGGGACAGAGTTTTGAGCAGGACCTATTGTGACAGGCCAAAGGGTGATGGTTTGAAACTAAAAGAGGGAGATTGAGAGTGGAGAGAAGAAATGTTTGAGACCAAAGGTGGTGTAAGCCTGCCCCAGATTACTCAGAGAGATTGTGGATGCTCCCTCCCTGGAAGTGTTCAATGTCAGGTTGCCTGGGGCTCTGAGCAACCTGCTCTAGGTGAAGATACCCCTGATCAGTGGAGGGGAGGTTGATCTAGATGACCTTTAGAGGCACCTTCCAATCCAAACCATTTTATGATTCTACCATCAATGCAGAGTTTTCCTTGCAGAGGTTTAAACCAGAGTCAATGAGCAGATTTCCACCCACACTTTCTCTCACACTGGAAACCAGAACTGAGAATCACAGGATGGTGGGAGTTAGAAGGGACCTCTGCAGATCACTGAGTCCAACCCCCCTGACAATGCAGAATCCTCTTCCTGGGGCAGCTTTCACAGGAACTCATCCAGGTGGGCTTGGAATCTCCCCAGAGAAGAGGGCTCAGCAATCTCAAGGGCTCAAGGGCTTTGGCACCCAACTCAGCACACGACTACCCAGTTTTTGGTTTAGCATTAATACTACTCTTGAGGCACTAGTGAGTGGTAATGCCTTCACCACACAAGATCCCTGAACCCTTGGACAAATGTGATGTAAAAATCCAAGGGGAAAAGAAGACTGGGAAAGAGAAACAACTTTTGTGCTCCAGGTGACTTGGGACTGCTTCCCTTTGACATGCCCTGGGGACACTGCTTCTGGAGTCTGTGCAGCCTTTGTCAAGCAGAGAATCATAGAATCGCAGAATTGTCAGGGCTGGAAGGGACCTGAAGGATCATCCAGTTCCAGCCCCGCTGCTGTGGACAGGAACACCTCACAATAGATCAGGTTCTTCAGAGCCACATCCAGCCTGGCCTTAAAAACTCCCAGAGCTGGGGCTTCCAACACCTCCCTGGGCAGCCTGTTCCAGTGGCTCATCACCCTCATGGGGAAGAACTTCTTCATAACATCCAATTCATATCTACCCACTTCTAGTTTTGCTCCACTCTCCCCAGTCCTGTCACTGCCCAACACCCTAAGAACTCCCTCTCCAGCTTTCTTCAGGTATTGGAAGGCCACAACAAGGTCTCCTCAGGGCCTTCTCCTCTCCAGACTGAATAACTCCAACTCTCAGTCTGTCCCCATAGCAGAGGAGCTCCATTACTCTGATCATCCTCGTGGCCCTTCTCTGGACACGCTGTAGCATGTCCATACCTTCCTGTAACAGGGGCTCCAGAACTGGACACAGTACTCCAGGTGGGGTCTCACTGGAGTGGAGCAGACAGGGAGAATCACCTCCCTCAACCTGCTGGCCACCCTTCTCCTGATGCAGCTCAGGATCTGGTTGGCTTTTTGGGCTGCAAGTGCACACTGCTGGCTCATGTTGAGCGCCTTGTCCACCAGTTCCCCCAGGTCCTTTTCCCAAGGGCTGCTCACAAGCCAGACACTGCCCAGCCTGGATTAGTCCTTGGGATTGCCCTGGTCTGTCTGTGATAAGATTGCTTTCATGGAACTACTCAGGGGTAAAGAAGTAACATGAGGAGCTCCTCTTGTCATCTCTGCTGTCGTTTCGGGGCCATTGCTCAGAACCTTACCAAGTGTCATTGGAGAGTAGTTGGGAGGGGCTGGATAAATCTGGAAACTAACAGCCTGGGAAGGGAATCAAACACCACAGACTCACAGAACTTTAGATGTTGGAAGGGACCTCCAGAGATCATGGTGTCCAATCCTCCCTGGAGGATCACCCAGGGTAGTTCACACAGGCATGCATCCAGGTCGGTTTTGAAAGTCTCCAGAGAAGGAGACTCCACAGCCTCTCTGGGCAGCCTGCTCTAGTGCTCTGTCACCCTCACTACAAAGAAGTTTCCCTTTTGTTAAGCTGAAACCTTCTATGTTCTATTTTGTAGTTATTGGTCCTTGTCCTAGTGCTGCTGATCAGCAACAGGAGATTTGCCCTACCCACTTGACACCCACCCCTCAGATATTTGTATGCATGAATGAGATCTCCTCTCAGTCTTCTCTTCTCCATACTAGACAGCCCCAGGTTTCTCAGTCTCTCTTTGTAGGGGAGGTGCTCAAGTCCCCAGATCGTCCTGGTGACTCTCCACTGGACTCTCTCCAGCAGGTCCCTGTCTCTCCTGAACTGGGGAGCCCAAAACTGTACACAGTATTCCAGGTGTGATCTCACCAGGGCAGAATAGAGGGGGAGGAACTGTTTGGCTTTTTTGGCTGCAAGTGCACAGTGCTGGCTCATGTTGAGCTTCTTGTCCACCAGTACCCCCAAGCCCCTTTCCTCAGGACTGTTCTCACGCCAGTCACTGCCCAGCCTATATCAGTGCTTGGGAATGTTTGATCCATCACAGCAACTGAACTTTTACGGTATCTGACACAACAAAATCCACCATCTGGAGACAGGCAATGAAACATGTGGCCAGAGCCTCAGTGTTGGAACGTGCCCTTGAAGAACTCCCACTGTGTTAGATCTTGGTTGCATGGGCATTGCACTGAGCAGATCAACACCTTCAGTTCTGACAACTCAAGGTCCATGAATTTCCCAGGACTCCTTGGAAATACCAACTCCCACAGGTTTATGACCAGAGCAGTGGGGCAAGAAAAGCTTTAACTCATATTGGAGAGGCAACACAATCTAGGTGGGAAACCACAATGGAAGGGGGTGGTACAAGAGAAGATATGGGAGTGGAGATTCCCTTTTTTTCCACTGCAGAGAGACAGCAGATATGATTTATGAACCCTCTCGGTGAGTGCTGGCTGAGGGTAAAGCAGCTGAACAACATCAACTCCAAGCAAAGCATCATTAAGTCACTAATTAAGTACACCCTGCCGGCTAAATTTGCTAATTGAGGGTGGTGGTTTGGTCACCAGCTACACACGTGCCCCTGCCAGGAGGTCCTACAAGTGCTATTCAGCAGTTGATCACATCACCACCACCACTCCCAGCTCAAGGACAGCTCTTGTGAGCAGGTGTCAGGAGGCTAAAGGTGTATTTTTGCTTTTCTCCTCTTCTTTCTTTTGCTACGTGACTGATACCTCCTAAACCTGCTGCAGCTCTGGGGTTTATACTGAAATATTTAAAGTTCATAAATAAGTCCAGCACACAGCTGGCTGCCTAGGTGCTCACACTTCCCTTCACATGGCCAAACAAGGAAAACACACTGTCCTCTCCCAGGCCAGGAAGCCACATGGATACACAGTCCTGACAGTTTACAGTATTGCTGCTACAGCAGATGACAGACTTCCCATCACAGAACCACAGAATCATTCTGGTTGGAAGAAGCCTCCAAAATCATCAAGTACAGCTTTTAACCCAGCACTGCCAGGTCACCACTAATCCATATCCCTCAGCACAACACCTACATGGCTTTGAAAGCCCTCCCAGGATGGGGACTCCACCTCAGCAGTGTGGGCCAGGCCTTGACGACCCTTTTGGGGGAGACATTTGTTCTAATGTCACAGAACAATTAAGGCTGGAAAAGACCTCTAAGATCATCAAGTCCAACCTTCTACCCAACACCTCCAGGACCACTAGACCATGTTCCAAAGTGCCATGTCCACACGTTTCTTGAACACCTCTGGGACAGGTGACTCCAGACCTCCCTGGGCAGCCTATTCCAATGCCTGACCACTCTTGCAGGAGAGAAATTTTTCCCAGTGTCCAAACTAACCCTCCCATGACACAACTTGAGGCATTTGTTCCTTGGAAGAGGAGACCAACCCCCGCCTGGGTCTATTCTCCCTTCAGGGAGTTGTAGTGAACCAGAAGGTCTCTCCTCAGCCTCCTTTTCTTCAGGCTAAACAACCCCTCAGATGCTCCTTACCAGACTTGTTCTCCACACCCTTCCCCAGCTTCATTGCCCTTCTCTGGACATGAATACAAAAATAGTTCTTTACTTCTGCAGCTTAAGAGAGAATTAAGGACACAGACTTGAGCAGGAGAGTAACAGAAGACAAAGCTCACAGCCCCTGTGATTCTCACCCTTAGAAGTCCCACCCATGGGGGCAGTGCCCTAAAAGAGGTGCTCTCTGGATTACAAGATGTGTAGTGAAGGCTGCTTGTAAGCTCCCTGTCTTTCCAGCTTAGTGCTCAAGGTCCCTAAACTCTCCTCCTGAAGAAAAGTAGGCTCAGGCAGGACCTTCCGGCTCTCTACAACTTCCTGAAAAGAGGTTGGAGTCAGGTGGGGGCTGGTTTCATCTCCCAAGAAACAAATGACAGGGCAAGAGGAAATGGACTCAGGGTGCACCAGAGGAAGTTTAGACTGGACATGAGGAAAAATTACTTCCCCAAAAGGGCTGTCAAGGCCTGGACCTGGCTGTTCAGGGCAGTGGAGGAGTCCCCATCCCTGGAGGGGTTTCAAAGCCATGGAGATGTGGTGCTGAAGGACATGGTTTAGTGGTGACTGGCAGTCCTTTGTTACCAGTTGGACCTGATAATCTTAAAGGTCTCTTCCAACGCGAACAATTCTGTGATGGTTAACTACTCAGCACTCAGACAGTGACACTCCTTCCCAATGGGATTTACGGTCTCTTTACGGCACCAGAGCCACACACAAGCACTACAGCCTGGAACGGGGACACCTTTCCCCTGCAAACCTTCCTCTCATCAGGAGCTGCAGGTCCCTGTGACAAACGAGGTGCTGTGCTCCTTGGTGACAGCAGTGCTATAAAAGCATCTGCTGGCCCACGCACTGGACATGACGCACAGACCTGCAGCTCAGGGAGGCTTTTTCTTCCACACTAACAGGTTTTCAAGCCCAGCTTAATCTTTCATGAGTGTTATCCTCAAGCCTCCTTTGATTCTGATTTCTGAAAGCCCATGTCTGGTTTTCTCAGACATTCAATTTTCTGCAGTGACCCACTATTGTCCACACAGCTCCATCTCAAAGCTTTATTTATCACATCCCAGCTGGCAGAAGTCTCTGTCTGTAGAGATAATTATCACAAACAGCTCTTCCACCTCATAGTCTTTGCATCAGACTCTGCCACTCCCAGATAATGATTTAAGATGTTCCAGGTCTTGTGCTATGTTACCAAGGAGAGCCCAGACGCCTGCAAACCTCTGAGAGCAACCTCTCCACTTCGAGCCATCTCATTTACACCCCAAAACAAAGACGACTGTACTGTCATCCTCCTTGATACAAGTGCTCCTGTAAACCTAGCCCGTGGCAGCAGTTTCTTAGGTAGATGAGCAGGCACTGGACTCCTGTCACCCTTTCTGCTGCTGTGCCTGCCCAGCAGGTGTTAAAATCAACATCCCAGACACCAGAAGCTGTAGAAACCCCACAAGAGATTCTATACATGAAAACAAATTTTAGTAAGTGTGTAGTCATTATAGTTACAAAAGATTCTTGAAGCTGACCCAGGACCACTTGGGAGGGGTTCATTCTGGACTTCAGGTTCAGCTGGAGCTGGCAAAGCTCATAAGCAGTCTGCCATTACATGGGGTTCAGCAACCTCAGCAACTGCACCAGGTCAAGGACTGGTTCCTGGAGCAATACGACTTGTACATCCCACCTCCCCCTCTCAAAGAAGAGCATCTTAGTGCACTAAGGGAGCACAGCAGGTCACTGCTGTCACAGCCAGAACCACAGAATCATAGAATGATTTGTGTTGGAAGACACCTATAAAGCTCCTCTAGTCCAGCCCCCCCTGCACTCTTTAGCTAGAGCAGCTCGCTCAGAGCCCAAAACCACCTCTTCTGGAGTGGTTCCAGGGATGGGGCATCTACCATCTTTCTTGCTCCCCAGAGAAATGGAAACAGGATGGTGTTGAAGGAGTGAAGGGAAACCCAAATCTCAGAAGACTTCTTTCCTTTTCCACCTCACAACTGATAGAATCCCATCCCTTCTCCTCCAACCTCTATTTACTCACAATACTTCAGCTAAAACAAAATCTTAACATACAAGTCTCACATCCCTCTTCTACCAGTGCTCAAGTGTCAGGGCAACTTTGGACAGTCTAATTTTAAAGCTCCTCATTAGTCCTGAGGGTGCAGGTTTCAAAGCCTTATTCTTGGTATGGCAAAGCCTTCTGAATTTTACCCCTGTGCCACAGATCCCCAAAGAAAGTTCCTGGTACACAAGCACAGTCTTTAGTCTCTACATTAGCATCTTCACTTCTACCTCAGCTCCAAGCTTTGATGCTTTAAGCAGCATGAGAGACAGAAATCCATAAAGAGGACAACATGGCAAGTAAATCATAGAATGGTAGGGACTGGAAGGGACCTCCAGAGATCAGGTCCAACTGCCTGCCAAAGCAGGATCACCCAGGGCAGGTCACATAGGAACACATCCAGATGGGTCTTGAAAGTCTCCAGGGAAGGAGACTCCACAACTTCTCTCAGCAGCCTACACAAGGGCTCTCACAGTTAAGAAGCTTTTCCTCATGTGGAGGTGGAAATTCCCGTGTTTCAGTTTGTATCCATTGTCCTTTGTCCTACCTCAGGACAGCATTGGAAAGGGTCTGGCCCTTTCTTGACACCCACCCTTCAGATATTTGCAAACATTAGTAAGGTCCCCTCTCAGGCTGCTCTTCTCCAGAGCAGTCCCAGGTCCATCAGCCTTTCCTCGTTGGATAGATGTTCCAGTCCCTTGGTCATCCCTGTTGCCTCTGCTAGACTCTCCCCAGTATATGCCTGTCCCTCTTGAACTAGGGAGCTCAGAACTGGACAAAATACTCCAGATGCGGTCTCACCAGGGCAGAGTAGAGGGGGCAGAGGACCTCCCTCAACCTGCTGGCCACGCTCTTCTTAATGCGCCCCAGGACACAACTGGTCCCTTTGGCCACAAGGACACATTGCTGGCTCATGGATAACTCACTGTCCACCAGCACCTGCAGGTCCTTCTCTATGGAGCTGCTTTCCAGCAGATCAACCCCTAACCTGTACTGGGGCTTGTGGTGCTAGTTAGTCCCCAGGTACAGGTCACTTAACCCAAAAGCCAAAGGTCAGTACTCAAACAGATCTGTGTGCACCATTTCAAGGTCAACGTCATCCTATCTAAAGAAGGACCAAAACTGCAAACTACACCTCACAGCACTTTCTACCACTCCCACCACCTGCCACAAGCTCAGGCCAAAAGTTCAAACAGGAAGGGCTAATCTTGAAAAGCAGGACCCGTGCCTACCCGTAGATGTCGAGCACACCGATGAAGGAGTGCTGCTTGACAGTGGTGTGCAGGGCCTTGTTGATGTGCTGCACGATCCAGTTGAAGAGCTGGGCATAGATGTGCTTGGCCAGGGCATTCCTGGCATTCACCACCTGCTGCACAGACATGCTCTTCACGTAGGTCTCGGCGGCGGTGACGAGCTTGCGATGGCAGAGCCAGTGCTGCATCTGGCTGAGCTCCACGCCCAGCAGGCCACAGAAGTGGTTCAAGTGTTTGTCCTCACTCTGGGGGGAAACAAGATGTCAAGTCAGCAGGTTAGGGACACTCTGAAACAGTTTTCACAACAGGTTCACAGAATGGTGTAGGATAGGAAGGGACCTCTGCAGAGCATCTAGTCCAAGCTCCCTGCTAAAGCAGGGGCACCCATAGCAGCTTGCCCAGTATCACAAGGGCCAGGGGAGGTTGGAAGCTCTCCAGAGAACAGGATTCCACTACCTCTACGGGCAGCCTGCTTCAAGACTCCAGCACCCTCACAACAAATAACTTTCTCCTCCTGTTCAGATGGAACCTCCAGGCTTTCAGTTTGTGCCCACTGCTTCTTGTCCTGTCACTGGGCACCATGGACAACAGTCTGACCCCATCCTCTTGCCTCTCACCCTTTGCCTCTTGCTGAGCACTGCTCAGATCCCCTCTGGGGCTGCTCTTCTCCAGGCTCAAGTGCCCCTGGACTCTCAGGCTTTCCTCCTCACAGAGATGCTCCAGGCTGCTCAGTATGTTTGTGGCCTCCACCAGACTCTCTCCAGTAGTTTCCTGTCTCTCTTGAACTGGGGAGCCCAGAACTGGACTCTCCAGACATGACCTCACTAGGACAGAGTAGTGGAGGATGCTTTTCAGATCAGTGCAAGAAATGAGAAGCAGGTCCAGCTCTCCAAGGAAATACTGTGGTTCTCTGTGCTTGACTTCCACACAGAGCAGATTTTCACAGAGACTGCTGACTGCAAAGTGACTCTCTACTTTCATAGATTCATTGAATGGTTTGGGTTGGAAGAGACCCCAGAGATCATCCAATTCCTACCCCATGCCATGGGCAGGGACAACTCCAACTAGATGTAGGTTGTTCAAAGTCTCATCTAACCTGGCCTTGAATAACTGCAGCAAGGTAGCATCCACAACCTGTTCTAATGTCTCATCACCCTCCTTTACTCCTTCTTGAGCTGCAACTACAAGCTCCTTGACCAGGGTTTAAACTTGGGGTGTGTCATTGCACCATGTGTCTTCAAAATACTAGCTCCATTTTGAGTTACAAAGCCACAAAATGCCTCTCTACGATGCTTTATTGCTAGGAGGACTTTTTGACGAGGTTTTTAGCCATAACAGGATTGATTTAGTACCATGCAATTCCACCTGAAAGTAATTAAATATGACCTCCATTATGGAACTCAGCCTTATCAGAGCAAACTGTGTTGCCAAAAATCAAGCAAATTACCCCCAGTATCTACTAATTACACATCATGTTATCTCAGGTATACCACTAAAAGTATGCACACAACCCATTGTAGTATTTTAATTAGGAGCAACCAGCCCTGTCTGGGATTCAAGAGATAACTGACAGGATTGTGTTTTCTATATCATCACTTTTTTCTTTTTTCCACTCCTGAACAAACAAATAGAAAAAACACCACCAAGGCATTTTTACTGTTATTTATTGCTGGTAATTAGCTGTGTGGTGCTACTTCAGATAGATGGTTGGTCACATTAAAGCAACACAGTGATGGCTTTGCTTGTCCCAAAGTGGTTGCAGAGCATCACACCTTTTGGTTGGGTGGGACTCATTGTTCCTCCCCAAAATCTGTCTGACTAGTCTCTGAAGAAAGCAGTTAAAAGTGGGTTGAACGAAGTAATCAACCACTGAATCACCCTGCTGATGGGCTAGGCAGAGAAGACAAAAGCCACAACACCTTCCAGAGGAAAAAAGAAAGCTACCAGGAAATTATGAAGTGCTCTCAAAGCAGACACAGTGGAAAAAGTTTTCCTACCAAAGGATAAGCTTCATAGCAGCAACACATGGAAAAATTTCTTCAGGGCCCTCACTCTATGCAGCTCCCTGAAAAGAGGTTGTAGCCAAGTGGGGGCTGGTCTTTTCTCCAAAAGGAAAAGTGATAGGACACGAGGAAACAGCCTCAAGCTGAACCAGGAAAGGTTTAGGTTGGACAGGAGGAACAATTTATTTCCCAAAAAGATTACCTTGGAAGCAATTGCAAAAGGCAATCCCCATCCCTGGAAGGGTTTCAAAGCTGTGGAGATGTGGTGCTGAGGTACACAGTGTAGTGGTGGCCTGGCAGTGCCAAGTTAGTGGCTGGACTTGATGGTCTGAAAGGTCTCTTCCAACCTAAAAGGTTCTATAGCCTGATCTGTAAGAACACAAAGTCCCCTCCGCAGCCCACTCTTGCTGGCGACCTACCGGCACACTGCAGGCATCACCATCTCGTTCTGATTGGATTTCCACGTTCCCTAGGTGCAGAATGGCAGCAATGATCCTGAAAATGGTACTCTGATGAGAGTCCTTCACTCCTGCAGGAAGAATTGATAACAGATTGTCAGAACAGGAAAAACAAACCTGCAGGCTTGAGGTTCTTCTCCCCCTCTATTCTGCCCTGGTGAGATCACACCTGGAATACTGTGTACAGTTTTGGGCTCCCCAGTTCAGGAGAGACAGGGACCTGCTGGAGAGAGTCCAGTGGAGAGCCACCAGGATGATTTGGGGACTCGAGCACCTCCCCTACAAAGAGAGACTGAGAAACCTGGGGCTGTTTAGTATGGAGAAGAGAAGACTGAGAGGAGATCTCATTCATGCATACAAATATCTGAGGGGTGGGTGTCAAGTGGGTAGGGCAAATCTCCTGTTGCTGATCAGCAGCACTAGGACAAGGACCAATAACTACAAAATAGAACATAGAAGGTTTCAGCTTAACAAAAGGGAAACTTCTTTGTAGTGAGGGTGACAGAGCACTAGAGCAGGCTGCCCAGAGAGGCTGTGGAGTCTCCTTCTCTGGAGACTTTCAAAACCGACCTGGATGCATGCCTGTGTGAACTACCCTGGGTGATCCTCCAGGGAGGATTGGACACCATGATCTCTGGAGGTCCCTTCCAACATCTAAAGTTCTGTGAGTCTGTGGTGTTTGATTCCCTTCCCAGGCTGTTAGTTTCCAGATTTATCCAGCCCCTCCCAACTACTCTCCAATGACACTTGGTAAGGTTCTGAGCAATGGCCCCGAAACGACAGCAGAGATGACAAGAGGAGCTCCTCATGTTACTTCTTTACCCCTGAGTAGTTCCATGAAAGCAATCTTATCACAGACAGACCAGGGCAATCCCAAGGACTAATCCAGGCTGGGCAGTGTCTGGCTTGTGAGCAGCCCTTGGGAAAAGGACCTGGGGGAACTGGTGGACAAGGCGCTCAACATGAGCCAGCAGTGTGCACTTGCAGCCCAAAAAGCCAACCAGATCCTGAGCTGCATCAGGAGAAGGGTGGCCAGCAGGTTGAGGGAGGTGATTCTTCCTGTCTGCTCCACTCCAGTGAGACCCCACCTGGAGTACTGTGTCCAGTTCTGGAGCCCCTGTTACAGGAAGGTATGGACATGCTACAGCGTGTCCAGAGAAGGGCCACGAGGATGATCAGAGTAATGGAGCTCCTCTGCTATGGGGACAGACTGAGAGTTGGAGTTATTCAGTCTGGAGAGTAGAAGGCCCTGAGGAGACCTTGTTGTGGCCTTCCAATACCTGAAGAAAGCTGGAGAGGGAGTTCTTAGGGTGTTGGGCAGTGATAGGACTGGGGAGAGTGGAGCAAAACTAGAAGTGGGTAGATATGAATTGGATGTTATGAAGAAGTTCTTCCCCATGAGGGTGATGAGCCACTGGAACAGGCTGCCCAGGGAAGTTGTGGAAGCCCCAGCTCTGGGAGTTTTTAAGGCCAGGCTGGATGTGGCTCTGAAGAACCTGATCTATTGTGAGGTGTTCCTGCCCACAGCAGGGGTCTGGAACTGGATGATCCTTCAGGTCCCTTCGAGCCCTAATTCTGTGATTCAATGATTCTGATATTAATAATGTGCACTAAACTGAGGATGCTACTACAGAACCACAGAGCTGCAAGTCTGACCTTGGTGCTGGGGGAGGTCAGGGAGCAGCACATCTAGAGTGTCACAGAGGAAAACGAGATGACCATACCCAGACAGCACGGGTTTATGAAAGGCAGATGCTTGATCGACCTGATCTCCTATGACTAGGCAACATGCATAGTGGGTGAGGAAAAGCTGCAGATGTTGTGTGCCTGGACTTCATTGTAAAAATTTGTGACAACATTTTTCACAGCATCCTCCTGGACAACCTGGTTGCTTGTGGCTGGGATGGGGGGATGATTCACTGGCTCAGCTGGCTGGATGGCCAGGCACAGAGAGCTGTGGTAGATGGGGTTAACTCCAGTTGGTGGTTGGTCACCAGTGGTGTTCTCCAGGGCTCGATGCAGGGATTGGTTCTCTTTAACATCTTTATAGCTGATCTCAATGAGGGAATTGAGGCACCCTCAGTAAGTTTGCAGATGACACCCAAACTGGGCAGAGTGTTGATCTGCTTGAGGGTCAGGAAGCTCTACAGAGAGATCTGGCCAGGCTGGATCATGGGCCAAGGCAAATGGGATGAGGTTCAAGAAGGCCAAGTACTGGGTCCTGCACTTGGGTCACAACAACCTCCCACAACACTCCAGTCTTTGGGCAGAGTGGCTGGAAACTGCCTGGTGGAAAAGCACCTAGGGGTGTTGGCTGACAGCCATGTGAAGATGAGTCAGGATGTGCCCAGGTGGCCAAGAAGGCCACCAGCACTGTGGTCTGGATAAGCAATAGTATGACCAGCAGGACTAGGGCAGTGATTGTGCCCCTGAACTGGCACTGGTGAGGCCACATTTGAATCCTGTGTTAAGTTTTGTGCCACTCACTCCAAGGACATTGAGGGGCTGGAGCATGTCCAGAGAAGGGCAAACAAACTGGTAAAGGATCTGGAGAACAGGGCTGGTGAGGAGCAGCTGAGGGATCTGGGGTTGCTTAGTATGGAGAAGAGAAAGCTTAGGGGAGACCACCTAGTTCTCTACAATTCCCTCAATGGAGGTTGGAACCAGGCAGGAATTGGTCTCTTCCCCCAAGGAACAAGAGGCCAAGAGGCAGCGGCCTCAAGCTGTGCCGGGGGAAACTTTGGTTGGATATGTGGAACAATTTCTTCCCAGAAGAGGCTGCCAAGGCCTGAATGTGGCTGCTGAGGCCAGTGGTGAAGTCCCCATCTCATGAGGGGTTTCAAAGCTGTGTAGATGTGATGCTGAGTGGCATGGTTTAGTGGTGACCTGAAAGTGCTGGGCTAATGGTTGGAGTGGATAATCATAAGGGCAACTGATGTCATCTACCTGCACCTGAGTAAGGCCTTTGACTCTGTCCCACATGACATCCTGGTCACCAAGCTGGAAAAACACAGACTGGATGGGTGGAGCACTGCTGGGTAAGGAATTGGCTGGATGGTGGCACACAGAGAGTGGGGATCAAGGGCACAATGTCCACCTGCAGACCAGTGACAAGTGGCATCCCTCAGGGGTTTCCTGCCTATGGCAGGGGGTTGGAACTAGATGATCTTTGAGGTCCCTTCCAACCTGATCCATTCTACAATTCTACGATTCTATAAAGGACTCTTCCAATCCAAAGGGTTGTCTAACATTCATATGGGATCAGAGCTACAGGGGCTCTGCAGCTTTTGCAGAGCAAGGAGTCACTCCTCTGTGATCACAGCTCAACAAGAGGATCTTGCCAACAACCCAAGCAGATAAATTACAACCTCTCACCACTGCCCCACCAACAGAAGAGAAAATTAAAGCCCAGATGCACAATGCCTCCAGCCTGCTGCTACAGCAGGTCACTGGGAAGGTGCTGTGTAGCTCTGCTTCCTGCTCCCCCGTGTCTCACCAGCAGATAGGTGTTGTGGATCTGTGCTGAGGCTGTAAGATATTATCACTTGAGGTATTTTTTCCACAGGCTTGTGCAGGCATTCCCAGCAGGAGCTCTGCTGCACATGGCCTGCTTGCCATATCTTGCAGTTTTACATCTCAACTGGGTTCCCATGTCCCTTTTTTTGTTCAGTGCCGGTTTCCCCTAATCATCCACCCAAGGTCTGAGACATCACCTGCTGGCTTTTGAAATATCAAGAGCTTTCCTCTCTCTCTCCACTTCTCTCGGGACTTTTCTGTTACCAGCACAATGAGAAACGTTTCAAGGTTACTAAAAGGCGCAGTGCTCTGCTGGTACTTGGCATTCCTAATTGGAGTTAAGCCTGGCTGGGGTGGGGATTTGCAGGCAAATCTGACTTCTCCTTCTTACACATGAAACAGGCAAGACTAGGAAGTGTAGCAGTGATTTCACCACCCCCTGAATAGAAGCAGACAAAGCTGGGGAACACTGATGGAAAACAAGGGAAGCTCATGCAGAGCCAGAAACCATCATCAGTTTGGCAGTGGAGGAAGGTGATCACATAGTGCTTCACAGGGACCAACAAGGAGACAGAGGGTCTGCTCAGGAGGCAGAAAAGGGGTCTAAAGACAGACTGTTAGTGTCAAGGGGATGAGGAGAGAGTTTCCTGGGGATCACCGTCCCATGGACAAGCTTGGAGCAACCAGTGGGGTGGTTTTGACTAGTTAAAAATTAGAAAAGACACACAGGCTGGACAGGAGGAGGGCAGAGGTCCAACTATCACCCTAAAGGAAAAGGGACTGAACCCATCTGAAACACAAAGAGGACCAATACAGGGGAAACATTTAGTTATGACACTTGAAAGGAGTCCCTCTGCTCACTGCTAACACAGTGATTCAGCTGCTCAGGGGCACTTCACAGCTGCCTGTGACCACCACGAGCTTCTCTCCCAACAAAGGAAATGCAATGGAGATGCACTGAGACTTAACCAGGGTTAAAAACCATGGTTTCTGGTGAATATCAAGGACCTGTGAAAGTTTTATCCTTCAAAAATGGAGTTTCTTTTCAAATAGTTGCTGCTGCAGGCAGGATGTAGCACTGCTTAGCTGCAGCATGTGCAGGAGGTTGCTGCAGCAGCAGATTGTGCTGCATGCAGAGCACAGCAAGGCTGGTCTCAGCTCATTATTCCAGGAATCAGATACTCTGTACAATATGATGATGGCCAGAGAAACTGCATCACCCTCAATTAAAATATAGTTTGTGTTGTGGAGTAATAGCTCTTCCTGCTTGTAAACAGGGTGAAAAATAGCAACTCAAAGCCACAGCACAGCTTTGACTCCTGAACGGGTTATTATGAAAGAATCACAGGCTGCTTTGGGTTGGAAAGGACCTCTAAAGGTCATCTAGTCCAACCCCCTGCACTCAGCAGGGACATCTGCAACCACAGGAGGTTGCTCACAGCCCTATAAAAACTCACTTGGAATGCTGCCAGGGATTGGGGCATCTACCTGGGCAACCTGCGACAGGCTCTCACCACCCTCACACATTTCTTCTTTCTCTCCTCTCTCAATCTCCCTCTTTCAGTTCAAACCATCACCCCTTGGCCTGTCACAATAGACCCTGTCCAAAAGTCTGTCCCCAGCTTCCTCAGAGGCTCCTTTAAGAACTGCAAATCCACCAGAAGGTCTCCCTGAAGCCTTCTCTTCTGCAGGCTGCACAAGCCCAACTGTCTCAGCCTGGCCTCCCAGAAGAGCCCTTCCAGCCCTGCCAGCAGTGCTGTGGCCTCCTCTGGCCCTGCTCCAACAGCTGCCTGTGTGTGCTGTGCTGAGGACTCCTGAGCTGGCCCCAGCACTGCAGGGGCGTCTCAGCAGAGCACAGCAGAGGGGCAACATTGCCTACTTTATTTCTTTTAAATTCACTATCTTCCTTCCTTTCACTGCTGCTCTGCTGACAGCTGCAAGAATCTCTGCTGCAGCTCATACTAAAGAACAAGGTAAAACCACCTAGGCCAACAGCAACATGGATCTACATCTCTTGGTGTTTCAGGAGAGACAGATAATTCAGGCAAAACACTGAAAACATTTGGAAAAGACCTCTGCTGGGAAGGCTCCAGGCAGAGCAAGCCCTTACCAAGTAGGGTGAAAGCATGTCTGGTTTTCTCAAAGTCATCAGCATCATCCACGCCATCGATGGATGTGTCACCTCCCTGAGAAGCATAGAAAAAGTCTTCAGCACATGCTAGGAGAGAAGAAAAAGAAGAAACACATCAGCAAACAGTAGTTTCCCAGAGCATGCCCTGTTTCCCCATCATGTCCATCCCTGAAGGGTTCCCACCTCCTTTAAGCTGTTTTCCTTCCAAACAGATGAAGCATTACTTTGATAAGTGACTGTAACTACCTCCTGCAGCAGGACACACAAAGCAAGTTCAACTAGGACACAGCTGTGGTGGATTTGGGATTTCAGTAACTGCTCCATGGCATGGGTGCAGGCTTCAATGTTACTACTCCCCACTTTTTATCCTGTTTACACACCCATGACCACTTTGGATATTTTTACACTTTTCCCACACCAGGCTTTAAATCTCAGGAGCAAAGGGAATGGAGAATGACTCACAGCGTCAGCATTACACCACTTGAACATCCTTGCTGTTGCAAAGTTATTTCAGGACAACACAAAGTTAAAACTTCATAGAATCCAAGAGACCTTTCAAATGCAGGCACCACAAGAAGAGACTGGAGGATCTGAATCCACTGCATAAAGCTTTGCATGAAATTGTGCCTCCCAAAACAAGCCTTGTAGAACAGCCTTGGGTAGGAGAGACCTCTAAAGGTCATCCAGTCTAGCACCTCTGCACTCAGCAGGGACATCTGCAACTACAGCAGGTTGCTCACACCTCCAAACAATCTCACCTGGGTGCTGCCAGGGATTGGGGCATCTACCACCTCTCTGGGCAACCTGCAACAGGCTCTCACCACCTTCAACCTCCAGCATTTCTCCCTTCTCTCCATTCTCAATCTCCCTCTTTCAGTTCAAATCATCACCCCTTGGCCTGTCACAACAGGCCCTCAGAAAAATTCTGTCCCCAGCTTTCTCAAAAGCTCCTTGAACCACTGAAATGCCACCAGAAGGTCTCCTTGGAGCCTTTGCTTCAGCAGGCTGCACAAACCCAACTCTCTCAGCCTGGCCTCTCAGCAGAGCCCTTCCAGCCCTGCCTGCATTGCTATGGCCTCCTCTGGCCTTGCTCCAACAGGTCCCTGTGGGTGCTATGCTGAGGACTCCAGAGCTGGCCCCAGCACTGCAGAGCAGGTCTCAGTAGAGCATAGCAGAGGGGCAAAATCCTCTCCCTGCCCCCACTGCTCATGCTACTGGGGATCAGCCCAGGACACGGCTGGCTCTGGGCTGGCAGCGCTTGGTGCCGGCTCACGTCCAGCTCTGCACACCCCAGCACCCCCAAAACCTTCTCCACAGGGCTGCTTTCCAGCCCTGCATCCCCAGCATGTACTGATTCCAGGTATTTCCCTTATCCACCCCTTTGTTCAGGCCAAAACCATTAAGCTGTGCCCATAGCAGGCTTAGCCCCAGGGAGGGATGGAGGAACCCAGGAGGTGGACAGCCTCTTCATCACACTCAGAAGTGATTCTCAGCACCAGCTCCAGCTGGCTGCAAACCAGATAGGAGCAAGTCAGCAAGAAAAGCTCAGAAAGATCATTAACATGCACAAACATATTTCCCAAGCACCAGGAAAATAATGAGAAAAACAGCCTACTGTGAGTTCCACATCAGCCTGCTGCTAACCTTTAAAATCACTGTAATCTGCACTTCTTTTAGACTCATGTCACCATCAGAAGGTCCCCAGCCCTTCCTAGCCCTCCTGCAAGCTTTTTCATTAGTTGTAAGAATTTATTTTTTTTTTTCCCCCTCACATACAAAGCCCTGGGACCTGGAGGTTTCAGTAACTCTGCTCCTTGCTGGAGCATTGGGAAGAAGTAGAAAATGTTGACTAGGAGTCAGAAAGCTAATGTCCATGCTGGTCCCCTCAGCACAACACAGCTCAGCCAGCCTGTGATGGAGCACATGCTTAACAGCTTGATGTTGCTGCACATCACACTGCAAGACACAACCCAGGCTGGCAGTGGTGGATGGGACTAGGACAGCTCTCCAGTTATAACTCTTGGCTACCATTGCCATCTTTCCTTCTGGTGGATATGAATTCCATTTGTAACACATTTCTACACTTGGAAATGGGGAAACCTGGCTGCCACAGAAACGGTGTGTCATGAGATCACAGAATGCCACCACAGTGGGGTGGGAAGGGACTTCTGCATCTCATCCAGTCCAACCCCCCTGATAAAACAGGGGCACCTATAGCAGCTTGCCCAGCATCACAATGGCCAGCTGGGGTTGGCAGCCTGCTCCAGGCCTCACAACAAACAATTTTCTCCTCCTCTTCAGACAGAACATCCTGGGTTCCACTTTTTGTTCCTTGCCCCTTGTTCTGTCACTGGGCACTACTGACAAGAGTATGACCCCATCCTTTTCATCCACACTCCTTGGATATTAGTAAGCATTGATAAGGTCACCCCTTAGTCTGCTCTTCTCCAGGCTCAACAGCACCAGGTCATGAGCTAGTTAATTTTAATTTCTAAGAAGAGTACCAATTCAGTTTCCTTCACATGGTTGGGTAACACCTGAAACTGCCTTACAAGTAGGACATTGAGTGTGTCCAGAGCAGGGCAGTGAAGCTGTTGAAGGGTCTAGAGCACAAGTGCTGTGAAGAGCAGCTGAGGGACCTGGAGCTGTTTAACCTGGAGAAAAAGAGGCTGAGGGGAGACCTGGCTCTGTACAGCTCCCTGAAAGGAGGCTGGGGTGAGTTGGGAGTTAGTCTCTTCTCTCAAGTAACCAAGAGAGAGGACAAGAGAAGGAGGCCCCCTGGCCTCAAGTTGTGCCCGAGGAGACTCTGGTTGGACATGAAAGACAACTTCTTCACTGAAAGAGCAGCTAAGCTTTGAAATAGGCTGCCTAGGGTAGAGGCAGAATCCCCCTCCCTTGAGGGCTTATCAAATCAATGTAGACGTGGTGCTGAGGGCCATGGTTCAGTGATGACCAAGCAGTGCTGGGTTAATGGTTGGACTCATTTCATGGCCATTTTTAGGACTTTCAGAGACAAAAGAGTCTATCACAACCCCTGACCTATAGAGCCATGTTTCATACTACTGCTGGTACCCAGGCAAAACCTTCATTTACCACCTAGGTATCCTGGGATGGACATTACGGTTAAACTTAAGTAGTTTTAGAAGTTATCTTACACCTTAACCAATCTCATCACTGTGGTTGTGCAGTTTGGTGCCACTGGGCTGAGTATGCACACCCAGCTGGGTATGAAGGCCTGCTGGTGACAACAGGACAAGAACAGGAGTGCTTCCATTTCAGCACCAACACTCAGTAAGTGTAGCCAATATGCTTAAGCTGTCTCAAAAAGTCATTCACACAAGCCCAGAATCACCCAGAAACCAAGAACCTTGACTCTGCTCTGATGAGACCCCAATCCTGCCTGCAGTTCTGCTATCCCCAGCAGAAGGACACAGAGATGTTGGGGTGAGTCCAGGTGAGGCCACATGTATGATCCAAGGACTGGAGCACCTCTGCTATGCAGACAGGCTGAGGGAGCTGGGGTTGTTCAGCCTAAAGAAGAGAAGGCCCTGGGGAGACCTCAGCTGCCTTCCCATAGCTGAAGGGATCCTGCAGAAAGGCTGTAGAGGGATTTTTCCTGATGATGTGTAGAGACAGAAGAAGAGGAAATGGTTTGAAGCTGAGGGAGAGCAGGGTCAGACTGGAGCTTAGGATGAAGTTCTTCAGTAGGAGGGTGGTGAGACTCTGGAATAGGTTGCCCAGGGAGGCTGTGGATGTCCCCACCCTGGATGTTTTCAAAACCAGGTTGGATGAAGCCTTAAGCAGCTGAGTCTAGTTGAGAGATGTCCCTGCCCAGGGCAAGGAAGTTGGAGCAGGTATCTCTGAGGTCCCTTCCACCCTAAGCCTTTCTGCAATTCTATGAATCTCTCAGTCTGCCACTGCCTTATGGCCACGACGGAAACCTGTGTGAGACTCTGCAGCAGCCAGAAGCTGAGTTGGAATCACAGCCTGCCCTCCTCACCATAAACACTTCACATCCTGTTTTAAGCCTCACTTCTCTTTTTAAGCAACAGCAAATATTTGAGGTAAAAAATCAGTAACACCACATTTCTGCAACCCCTGCTGCAAGTGAAAAGCCTCTTACGCAGGTGTCTCACAGAGATTTTGTGCACATCTTGAGGAAAAAAAAAATACAACAACTTGAGATACATTTCCAGGAGTTATCTACTAAAAAACAAAAAAACCACAAACAGATTGAAAGGACACAACTGGTCCTGTTGGACAGACATACTCACACTTCATGTCAAAGACAAATATTTAAGCAAGTTTTATCCCACCCTAACACAAAATCTCCCCACATCCACCATGGCATGTGATTCACTGTGGTTCTGCAGGCAGTTTCTACAGCACACAGAGGTTTTGTCTACCATGGCTTACCTCCAGCAGCAGCTCCTACCCACCAGCAGCACTTACCAGTGCATCACAATCTCCATACACTGTATGCAGCACAGCAGAGCCGACAAGGGCTCTGTCTCATCCAAAGTGCCACAGAGAAGCAGCCCTTCAAGCTCACCTCCCTTTACTTTCTCTCACTAAACAGTCACACATGATCTCATCAATGACCCTCACTCCAAGAAGGGCATTACATTGATGGAGTGTGTCCAGAGAAAGGCAACAAAGCTGGTGAAGGGTCTGGAGAACAGGGCTGGTGAGGAGTAGCTGAAGTACCTGGGGTTGTTTAGTCTGGAAAAGAGGAGATGGAGGGGAGACCTCATTGGTTTCTACAGCTCCCTCAAAGCAGATTGCAGTGAGGTGAGGGTTGGTCTCTTTTCCCTATATTCAGGTGACAGGATGAGAGGAAATGGCCTGAAATTGTGACAAAGAAGCTTTAGGTTGGAGATTAGGAAAAATTTATTTGCTACGAGAGTGGTCAGGGGTTGGAACAGGCTGCCCAGAGAGGTGATGGAGTCACTGTCCCTGAGGTGTTCAAGAAATGTGTGGACATAGCACCCAGGGACACGTTTTGATGGCTGTGGTGGTCTTACATTGATGGTGGGCCTGAATGACCCTGAAGGTCTTTTTCAACTGAAACAATTCCATGATTCTATGTTTTACTGTTGTTGTCAACCCCAGGAGGTGGCCACCACCATGCAGGGAGGTAGAAGCACTTACTTAATCCAAGGTCCTTGAATTCTGGAAGACTTGCAGAGGCACAAAGCTGATAAAAGATGTGGTAGTTGCGCTCATCTTCTGCCTGTGGAGGAAAACACAGAGGCAAGAAGAGGTTACATCAGTGCTCCCACCCACAGCCCAGTGCCCACTGACCCAGGGCCACCCTGACTCCATCTGATGCTTTACACTATCACAGACCTGTTGGTGCCATCTAGAAGGTGGAGACTTTTTGCCATTTGGAATAAAAGAGGTGCTAAGCCTTGCCCTGACCAACATTACACTGTCCATCTAAGTTAGCACCAGGTAGCAAACTGGCAGTAATGTAAAAAAAGGAGGTCTACACTTATGGTTTCTCAGGATTGTTTGGTTTCAGAACTTTTGTAGCTGGGAGGTTTTTTTTGTGTAAGGACAAAAGTTTTGCTGGTGCTTCTGAGTAGATCTCCAGCACAAATCAAGAAACTCTGTCCTGAGCCCTGCAGGAGAAACACACAGGATGTGTTGCAAAACAGACATCACAGAGTCATCAGATTGCTTAGGTTGGAAGAGACCAATCAAAGCCAGCCCTTATCCCAGCACTGGTAAGTCACAACTAAACCACATCCCTCAGCACCACAGCCACACAGCTTTGAAACCCCTACAGGGAAGGGGACTACACTACTGCCCTGGGCAGCCTGGGCCAGGCCTTGACAAACCATTCCATGAAGAAATTGTTCTTCATGTCCAGTCTAAACTTTTCTCCAGGCTAAACAACCCAAGTTCCCTGAGCTGCTTCTCACCAGGCCTATTCTCCACACCATTCCCCAGCTTTGCCAGCCTTATCTGGACATCCTCCAGCACCTCAATGTCCTTCTTTGACAGTGTTTCTGAATCGGCCTCCTCAGCCCTTCCTTTACCTCTCTCTTCCATCTTCAAAACTCAAGACATTTGTCTGCACACTTTAAGAGTGACTTTTTTTTTTAATCCATAGACAACCTCAGCCTATGATATTCCTGGAATACAGCACCCAAAAGAAATAATGAAAATAGCACAACTACTCTGTCCTAGGGAGGCAAAAACTGGACTGTTGTGTCACATCTGGACTCCTCTAGTTCAAAAGAGATAGGGAAATACTCGACAGAGTCCACAGAGGCTACAAAGATACTGAGGGGCCTGAAGCATCTCTTTGAGGAGGAAAGGCTGAGAGCCCTGGGGCTGTTGAGCCTGGCGATGAGCAGTCCCAGAGAGGATTTGATCAGTGCTCAGCAAGAGATAAAGGGTGGGGGGGAAGATGGGGCCAGACTATTCTCAGTGGTGGCCAGGAACAGGACAAGAGGCAGCAGGCACAAACTGGAAGCCAGGAGGTTCCACCTGAACAGGAGGAGAAATTTGTTTGTTGTGAGGGTGCTGGAGGCCTGGAGCAGGTTGTCAAGATAGGTTATGAAATTTCCTTGATTCCATCCCTACTTGGCCATTGTGATGCTGGGTAAGCTGCTGTGGGTGCTCCTGCTTTAGCAGGGAGGTTGGGCTAGATGATCTCCAGAGGTCACTTCCCACCTCTACTATGCTGAGATTCTGTGGCAACTCCTCACCTGAAATACAACTCGTGATTTTTCCAGCAGGTAGGTCCTCATGTTGGCCCCAATGATGTGGTATCTCTTATCAAACCCAATCTGAATGTACTTCCCAAAACGACTGCTGTTGTCGTTCCTTGTTGTTTTAGCATTTCCAATTGCCTGCATGAAACAAAATGAAGCATTAATTTAATTCTAATTATTCTCTTAGACATTTACATTTGCAACCAGTGTGAGAAAAACCAGTTGTGGGATGATTTGAGGAAAAGCCTTTCCCAGGTGCAGAAAGCAGAGCAACATCTTGACCTTGGAGAGGACTCTTCAGTGAAAACCCGATGTCTCCAGTATTTTTAGAGAAGAAAAATTCATTTAAACAGCAATATTGGTACCATAATTGGAGCACCTGCATCTCAACAACCACAGCTCTCCTCTCTTCTCTCACAGGATACCCCCACCTTTGTCCTAGAGTAGTCATCACTGCCAGCTTTCTTGGTGGAGACAAGGACAATGAAACCCTGTGAGAGGTTAGGAACCAGCTGCAATTCATCTTTAAATACTCAGGCCCCAGCACACAGACTGGGAGATGTGGTCAAAGCCTGTTTGTGCCTCTCCAGCATCTACCTGTCATCTCTTGGGCAAGTATGCTGCCGTGTGCAGAGGCAGAAAGGAGAAGAGAGAATTCTGCCCATGTGCAAGCATCTGGGATGCAGCACTGCAAACATGGGAATCCATTGAGCAGTCCAAGAAGCAGTAAGCAGTGATGTAGGAGGGTCAGAGAAGGACAGTATTTCCCTTTGTAACTACATCAGCCTCATTTTCTACCACCATTTCCCTGATGATGAGTCAGGAGAAGTGATGGAAGGGAATGGACATTATATCCAGAATGGAACATAAGAAAATTAAAGCAGTAAAACTGAGGTCATACAGAAGAGCAAGCACTAAAAGGTTTTCATTGAGCACTACTGAGAGTTCCAGGTATTGCAGCTACATTTCACAGGGGCATAGGAGACAGGTGAGCAAGGGAGTAATAGCAGCATGAAGCCCACTAAGTGTCTTCTGCCAGCCCTGCACCTGCATGGGCTTTCTTACTGCTCATCTGCACCATCACTTGTTGTACTGTTCCAGCCTGCACCCCACATCGGGCAGCATGATGCTGGACTACTTTGGCCTGGGGTGGATTTGGGTTTCATAGCATTGTTTTGGCTTAAAGACATCAAGTCCAACCAAGAACCCAGCACTGTCAGGTCACCACTAAACCAGGTCACTAAGCACCACAGCTACACAGCTTCGAAACCTCTCCAGGAATGAAGACTCCACCACTGCCCTGGGCAGCCTGGGCCAGGCCTTGACAACCTTTCCCATGAAGAAATTGTTCCTCGTGTTCAAACCTAAGCCTCCCCTGGTGCAACTCGAGTCAGTTTCTTCTTGTTCTGTCTCTTGGGACGAGAGACCAACCCTCACCTGGTTCCAGCCTCCTTTCAGGGAGTTGTGGAGAGCCAGGAAGACTCCCTTTGACCTCTTTTTCTCCAGACTAAACAAGACTGGGTTCCTCAGCCACTCCTCACAAGACTTGTGCTCTAGACCCTTCATCAGGTTTTTTTCCCTTCTCTGCATATGCTCTAGCACTTCCATGTACATCCTGGATCATCCACCACTTCCATGTCTATTAGACTATTTAGCCACAAGGCCATGTGTTGGGAAGCCTCCCTGCAGATTAAGCCAAGACTAAGGTTAAGTAAATGATAGGTGGAGCACAGGACAATGTTATGCTCCACTACTGCACTCCAGCTGGCCTCAGGCTCTTCATTCTAGAGTCCTGTCAAAGCCCAGCTCACCAAGCCATGCTGGGGCTGCTCTTGAAGAATGGCTCAGTTTCAATACCATCAAAAAGAGGAGCAATTTGGGTGGGCTAAACAGGGACTATCAGTCAATTTCTGCATTTTCAGTCCAGCTCAGGACTGCTGTGAAGCTGGAACTCCTCTGCTACAAGGACAGGAGGAGGGAGCTGGGGTTGTTCAGCCTGGAGAAGAGGAGGCTTCAGGGGAGACCTAATAACAGCCTTGCAGTACACAAGGAGGACTACAAGAAGGCTGCAGAGAGACTGTTTACAAAGGCTTGCAGTGACAGGATCAGGGAAAATGTTTGAAATGAGAGCAGAGCAGATTTAGATTGGATGTGAGGAACAAGGGTGGTGGAACACTGGAACAGGTTGCCTGGGGAGTTGGTTTGGGCTCCATCACTGGAGATATTCAGATTGAGGCTGGAAGGACTCTGGGCAACCTGATCTAGTTGAGATTGCCCCTGATGACTGCAGAGGGGCTTGGACTGGATGACCTTTGGAAGTCCCTTCCTGCCCAGACCATTCCATGATTCTGTGATTCTATGACCAGGTCTGGCTCACAAGCCGCTAAGGCTCTCACTGGTTTTGTGACTTCTGGAGACAGAAAGTGATCACTGCAAGACAGGATGAAGCAAAACATGCAGCCTTTACCTCCATGATGGGGCTGGATGCAAGGACTTTGGCCTCAATGTTGGTCTCACTGGCAGAGCCCCCGACGGTGGCGAAGAAGCGCATGGCATACTTGGCTGACACTGTCTTCCCAGCACCTGACTCCCCGCTCACGATGATGGACTGGTTCTTCTCATCCCTGTTGCGCCAGAAAATAAAACCTTTTGAACACTAATCCGTTTTCTTGCTAACAGCTCATTCACACCACACAACCTTCCACCTTCACACAACTCTGTTTCCCTCACTGACGCTGTGATGTTGGATTTAGTCTGGATGCTACCAAAGCAACCACGAGTAACACACGACTGTGATAGAGCTCATCTCAAACATAAAGCACACTCTGAACATCTCCAGGACATCTCCAAAGGCTTGCAGAGATAGCAGGAAATTAACATCTGGTGCTTTCCTCACCACTGGAGCATGCAACCCCACACTGGGCAGCCTATTTCTCATCCCTGTTCTTTGTGGCGCTGCAATAACAAACCTCTGCAGCTTGGTATTTGCCTGGAGAACCAAGGCAGGCTTTGGCTGAACATCAGCTGATAGTATTTTATATTTAATTTCCCCTCGGAAGCCCTCCCTCAGGAGCTTGAGGGTTTTCTCAACAAAACATGAGCAATTGGTTGCGAAACTTGCTCAACCAGTCTAGTGCTAAGCTATGAGAATTCAAGAATCAAAGAACCACCTTGGTTGGAAGAGGCCTTTAAGAAATCATTAAGTCCAAAGTGTTAACTGAGCACTGCCAGGTCACCACTCAACCTTGACCCTCAGCACCACACCTACATGATTTTAAAGTCTCTAGAGGCACGGCCCTGTGCAGTTAGAAAACATATAGCAGTTTGGTGCAAACCACAGCTTTGTGATGGCTCCAGCCTTCAGCCATGTTTATGTTCTTCTGAGACACTGATCCATAAAGTACATCTTAATGCAGCTCCACTGCTCTCCTGGGCATCCACCAGCAGGAAGGCCAGAGGAAGCTCCAATTGCTCCAGTTTTCAGGTCGTTAACAGAGAAATACCAGCTGTGAACCATGCACTACCTCACCTAGGCAGCCAACAATGCCAGCGCTCCCTGTGACTCATGGCAGGTGGGGCAGCCTCCACAGCTCACCCAGGACTTGCTAAGTCACAGCTGCGTGCTCTCCAAAGCCATCATAACTCTCTTGCAGACAGCCAGTCAGCAGGATCCTGCCACAGGGCTGCCAATGCGGCCGTCTCACACCTTCAGGCTTCCACAGGGGTGTGACAAAGCTCTTTTTTGCAGCCATCAGACAGATGGCTACATGAGAGGGAAACTAATGCCAGCTCCAAAGTGAGCACCAAATCCAAAAGTCTGGTGGATAAACCCTCAGAAGCAGCCCCCAGGATCATGGCTTATCTCCGAATCGAGCAGGTGAGAATTTTGATCATCTCCATAGACAGCCACTTGCTGAGCTCCAGCAGTGAACGTTCCATGTTGCCTATGAGTAGAATACAACATGCAAATCTCATGCCAGTTACAAGGGAAGGAGCAGGCAGAGAGGCTTTGGCATGGGCTGCAAGGGTGGATGAACTCATCACTGGAGGTGAGGGAGAATAAGAAAGAGGTGACAACCAAGACTCTGCCAGCAAGCACTGTCCCTGCAAAAGGAACTGTAAAGATGCAAATATGGCTTGGCTTCCTGTCTTGAAACAACTCAGGGCAACCTGCTCTAGTTGACTACTGTGAAGATGCAGTATGCAACAAGGTAGCCTCCAATAGCGTCCCTTCTGGCAGCAGCAGCATAGAAGAAAACTACTAACAAAATGAAGACCAGGTAAAGTGAAACATTATGGGTGAATCCCAGCCCTGCTGCAGCACAGCAATGCTGTAATGTCTCCTCCTGGGGCTCCTGTGCTCCTCAGGACTGCCACCACATCCTGCTCTGCTGGTACAGCTCTCCTCATGAGCAAATAGCTCATGTGCTGCATGGGCTGGCACACAACGTATCCAACAGGGCAGGGCATACAAAGGGGATTAGGTTCCAGTGATAGCCACAGATGCCACCATGTGCCTCTACTACCACCTAAAATTAGGTATTAGGCATTCAAGAATGGCACTCGGCAGTCTTCAATCCCATGGGCCTGCACCACTTCTGCTTCTTCACTCAGAGAAGCACAGAAAAGTTAGAGTTAGAGCCTTCATCCATCAGAGACACTTACAAAACCATCAAGGCACAGAAGCACAGCCAGAACAAAGGCCAGGATTATTTATTGCATGTAAGAGGTAATAACATACCAAAAGTTGAAGGCTGAAAGTCTTGGCAGCATCTAATACAGCCTACAGACTGTTGTCTGTCTGTGCAACCTGAGTGTTTTGATTGACATTGCCAATTCAATCCATGTGTCATCTCCAAGCTGCAATACTCGATCAGAAGCTGCTTTGCAGGTGAGAAACTCATCTCCTTTTGTGCAGACACTTGTCATGTTATGAGTGACACCCATCAAGACTTCCAGCCCTGGTAACACTCCCAGCAAAAGCTTGGTGAGGCACTCACCCCAGTAAAACAAATCTGACACTCACAGAACCCCAGCATAGTGGGGCTGGGAACTGACCTCTGGAGATTATCCAGTCCAATCCCCCTGCTGAAGCAGGGGCACCCACAGCAGCTTGCTCAGCATCACAATGGCCAGATGGAGCTGGAAGCTCTCCACAGAAGGAGACTCCACAACCTTTCTGGGCAGCCTGTTCCAGGCTTCCAGCACCTTCACAACAAACAAGTTTCTCCTCCTGTTCAGGTGAAACCTCCTGAGTTCCACTTTGAGCCCCCTGCACCTTGTCTTGTCACTGGGCACCACTGACAACAGTCTGGCACCATCCTCTTTCCCCCCACAGGTCCTTTATCTCTTGCTACGCACTGACCAGATCCCCTCTGGGGCTGCTCTTCTCCAGGCTCAACAGTTCCAGGGCTCTCAGCCTTTCCTCACTTCACAGAGATGCTCCAGGCCCCTCAGCATCTTTATAGCATCCACTAGACTCTCTCCAGTAGTTCCCTGTCTCTCCTGAACTGGGAAGCCCAGAACTGGACACAAGATTCCAGATATGGCCTCACTAGGTCACGGTAGGGAGGGAGGAGAATCTTCCTTGACCTGCCAGACACACTCCCTTTCACAGAATCATAGAATCGTTGTGGTTGGAAAACCCCTCTAAGATCATGGAGTCAGCCCAGCACCACCATGGCCATCAAACCACATCCCCAGGTGCCATGCTCACACATTTTCTGAACAACTCCAGCACCTCCCTGGGCAGTCTGTTCCAGTGTCTGACTACTTTTTCAGTAAATAATTTTTCCCAATCTCCAACCTAACCCTCTCCTGGCACAATTTCAGGTAATTTTCTCTCCTGTCACCTGATACTAGCAAGAATAGACTGACCTCCACCTCATTGCAACCTCCTCTCACGGAAGTCCCAGGTGCAGTTCTTCTGATCCCACTATTCACTTCAACAACTGAGAACTCTGCCATTTCATGATCACTGTGCCCAAGATGGCCTTCCACTGCTACACAACCCACAAGCCCTCTGTACACAAATAGAAGGTCCAGCAGGTGCTTTCCCTAGTGATGGAGCCAGGAATCCCAGAATGAGTGTAGTGGTTTAGCAGTCACCTGCCCCCCCACCCTAGAACTCAGAAGGGCTGGAAGTTGGTAAATGAAGCTTTATGTTTACAGCAATGCACAATATACAAGCAGATATTTACAAGGTATAACAGATACTTACAGATATATACAGTGAAAAGGCAATACAGAAACACCACAGCCCTCCCAGAGATCAAAATCCCTAAGAGGGGTTTTCTAACCACCCCTATCACCTTTCCCCCCTTCCTCAATCTTACTTCACCATCTGTTGATGCAGCAGCTAGGTGAAGGTAGATTGGCCAGGGGAGATTAGCAGTAGGAAAGAAGTTAGTGGAATTATTGAGAATCAGCTACAAAAGGCAGGGAAATGGAGCCATGCAAGGAGCCAGCCACAGCCCAGAGCGGTCTGAAACTGTCTGACTTATCTATACTTGGGTTACAACTCTTAAAACAATTTTTTTTCTTTCTAAGTAAAGCTGTGAGTGAAGTGACATCATGTGTTTTCATTTCTCAGCCTATAGCTTATTTTTCTCACTCAAATTCTCCAACTAGTTCAAACGAGCACAATGGGTCAGGTTGGAAGGAACCTCAGACATCATCTATTCCAACCTCCCTATCATGGGCAGGGACACCTCTCAACTAGACTCAGCTGCTTAAGGCCTCACCTAACTCAGCTTTGAAAACATCCAGGGTAGGGGAATCCACAGCCTCCCTGGGCAACCTATTCCAGAGTCTCACCACCCTCCTACTGAAGAACTTCATCCTAAGCTCCAGTCTGACCCTGCTCTCCCTCAGCTTCAAACCATTTCCTCTTCTTCTGTCTCTACACATCATCAGGAAAAATCCCTCTGCAGCCTTTCTGCAGGATCCTTTCAGCTATGGGAAGGCAGCTCTGAGGTCTCCCCAGGGCCTTCTCTTCTTTAGGCTGAACAACCCCAGCTCCCTCAGCCTGTCTGCATAGTAGAGGTGCTCTAGTCCTTGGATCACCCTTGTGATCCTCCTCTGGACTCACCCCAACATCTTTGTGTTCTTCTGCTGGGGACACCAGAACTGGAGACAGGAGTGAAGACGGGGTCTCAGCAGAGCAGAGTAAAGGTTCTTGGTTTCTGGGTGATTCTGGGCTTGGGTGAATGACTTTTTGAGACACCTTAGGCATATTGGCCACACTTACTGAGTGTTGGTGCTGAAATGGAGGCAGGATTGCAGGTGGAGTCTCAGCAGAGCAGAGTCAAGGGGCAGAATGCCCTCTCTTGCCCTGCTTCCCACACTCCTCTGGATGCAGCCAGCACACAGCTGCCTTCTGGGCTGCATGAGGGCACTGCTGGCTCCTGAGCAGCTTCTCAGCATCCCCAAGCCTCTTTCTTCAGGGCTGCTCTCAACCCACTCTGCACCCAGCCTGGGTTTGTGGCTGGGAAGTTACCCCACACACACTGTGCATCAAACAAACAAATTCCCCTGCTCGTTGAAGTTGCCAGACCTTCATCTGCAGCAATGCAGAACAGACGTGGTGTATAGAAATATTCAAAATTCAGGGCCACCCAGCTGGACACAAAGTCTCCAACTGTACTAAGAGGTATACCTATTTAGATGAGATCAGAGCAATCAGATGTAAGACACTGCTCACTTCTCAGCCTGGGAACATAATTTGTCTTTTAAACATGTGATTTCCCAACAATTTATCTGGTTAAGTCAGGGCTGAATATCCCTGAAGACTCTTCCCTGCAGAAAAGGGGATGGGCAAGCCACGCAATGGCAAAGGAGTTTGTAGAAGATATGTTCCCACAGATAGTCCTAGAATGCTTCTCTGCTCCCTTTTCTTTGTAGTCAAGCAAACATTATAGTCCCGTGGGCTGCTTCTTAATAGGATGCTGTGGTTCAGACACCCCTCAGGTGTCTACACTTGTGGGAGCTGCTCTGGGGAGCAAAGAGGAACTCATGGGCACCTCTGCTACAAGGACAGGTTGAGGGAGCTGGGGTTGTTCAGACTGGAGAAGAAAAGGCTCCAGGGGGTATCTACCTGAAAGAGTCTACAAGAAGGCTGCAGAGGAACTGTTCCCAAAGGCCTGCAGTGACAGGACCAGGGGCAACAGTTTGAAATGAGAGCAGAGCAGATTTAGATTGGATGTGAGGAACAGGTTCTGCACCATGAGGGTAGTGGAACACTGGAAAAAATTGCCCAGGTTGGTGGTTGAGGCCTCGTGCCTGGAGATACAGAAGGTGAGGCTGAACAAGGCTCTGGACAACCTGATCAAGCGCAGGATGTCCCTGCTTACTGCAGGAAGGTTAGACAAGATGAGCTTGGGAGGTCCCTTTCAACCCGAATCATTCTATGATTCCATGACAAAAGGCAGCACCACAAACTGTCAGGTGAGCACCCATTACCAAGAAGACATTAACACCACCACTAGAACTCAGAATGCTGAGATACATTTCTCCTCTATCTCTGATCTTAACTCACTTCTCTCTCCACTCCACTCTAACCCTTTCTTCCTTTGTCACTCCCTAGCATGCAATCCAGTTACTCCAGCTATTTCCATGCCAGTTTGCCCCACTGAAGAACCTTCTGTGATGCCTTCACAGGTCAAGTTGAGACAGGACTGAACCCAAGAATAGCTGGTCAGGCACTGTCCAGCAATGTGGTGGAGTCACCACTGCTGGAGGTGTTCAATAGATGAGTAAACATGGTACTTCAGGACATGTTCTAGTGGTCATGGAGGTGCTGGGTAGAAGGCTGGACTTGATGATCTTAGAGGCCTTTTCAACCTTAATGATTTTATGATTCGATGACAGAGATGGTTCCCATCACCAGCTCACACAACCCCTCTGTATGTCAAGAGGAGATGGAGGACATCTGAGTGCACCTGTAGACACCCAAGACCCTTAAGTCTTCACTAACACTGATTGAAAGCAGATGTATTTGAAGACAAACAGATCCCAACTGTTCTCCAGACCTAAATGCAGCCAGATGTCCTCCAAAGTCAACTTTCTTCAAAGCAGTAACCTCAAGCCCATGAGAAGGTACTCAGAAGTTACAGGACTCACTTCCACCATCATCTCTTTCATAAAACCATCACAGTCATCAGCAGCTTAATCAAACTACTGCACAACTTCATCCTGACCTCAGCAGCAAGAGCAAAACCAGCTGCACTAAACCCACAGCTCCTCTGAGAAGAAAAAAAAAATAAAAGCAAATGCAGGCAGAGCCTGACCCTGTGAATAATGACCAGAGGTCACTCCCGCTATAATCCCAGCTCTGACACTAATTCTCCACATCATGTAACGCAGTCAATGAGTCTCTCCAGAGTGGAAATCATATTTAACCTACTTCTTTCCGGCTGCTTGGAGGATTAGCGTTCATAAAGCCATCTGAAGATTAAAAATGCTTCAAGTGCTGCAGCCTGAATTCAGCCTGACCGCAAGAAGAACAGTCACAAAGCCCCAGTGCACAACAGGCTCAAGCACGGTGCTGCCTTGTGCTGTGCCAGCTGAAAACGAGCCCCTGGGTTTGTTAGCAATAAATCAAAATGCGGGAATTTAATGAGCTCTGGATTGCATCGCCCCTCAAACTGCAGTCTGCAGCAACATCACTGACGAGGCTGGCAGCAGCATGTCTTACTTGTTGGCTTTAATGTGGGTTTATAGAACAACACATGCCTGGCATCACAGGTGAGCACAGCCTCAGCTGCTGTGGTTGTCTCCAGGGGGTCTCAGACCCTGCACAGCCCATCCAGGGTTTTACTCAAGAGGATGCATTTGGGATGATGTAGAATCATAGAATGGTTTGGGTTGCAAGGCACCTTTAAAGGTCATCTGCTCCAATATTCATGCCTGGAACTGTGGGTGAGTGCAGCCTCAGCTGCTGTGGGTGTACCCAGGGGGTGTCAGACCCTGCACAGCCCATCCAGGGTTTTACTCAAGAGGATGCATTGAGGATGATGTAGAATCATAGAATCCCAGAGTGGTTTGGGTTGGAAGGGACCTTTAACAGTCATCTACTCCAACCCCACTGCAGTCAGCAGGGACATCTGCAACTACAGCAGGTTGCTTACAGTCCCTAACAACCTCACCTGGAGTGCTGCCAGGAATGGGGCATCGCACACCTCTCTGGGCAACCTGCAACAGGCTCTCAGCACCCCCAAACATTTCTTCATTCTCTCCTCTCTCAATCTCCCTTTTAGCTCAAACCATCGCCCCTTGTCCTGTCACAACAGGCCCTCAGAAAAGTCTGTCCCCAGCTTTCTTCTAGGCCTCCTGAAGTCCTGAAAGGCCACCAGAAGGTCTCCCTGGAGCCTTCTCTTCTCCAGGCTGAACAAACCCAACTCTTTCAGCCTGGCCTCCCAGCAGAGGGCTTGCAGCCCTGCCAGCACTGCTCTGGCCTTCAACAGGTCCCTGTCTGTGCTGAGCTGAGTGATGTATACCCAGGCTCTGTCCTGTACACATTCAGAGTGGATTTGCTCTCGCACACTTAGGTTTTAGCAAGAAGTCAGAGAGAAAACAGGAGTCTGCATCTCCCAGCTACTGTGAAAAGAGCCTAAAAACACTAGTTTGGCCCCGAATGGGAAAGGATTGGCAGAGAGAATTGGTGCACAAAGCAGGGGCAAGACACAAATTAACCTCTTCTGTGGCAGTCAGCAGCAGCGCAGAGCATTCCCCTCCCTCTGTGCAGCACTGTGTAACACACATTATCAACCTGGCGTTTCCAAGGCTGAGATCAAACACCAAGCTGCAATTAAGACGTCTCTGCAGAGGTCAGAGTGTGTTTTATGCCATGCTCCAGCACACCAGCTCCTTCTCCTGTAAAGAGCAGTGGGAGCCCCACTGGTCCCAGCTCATTAAGGCACTTCCTCACCAAATGGCTTTGTGCAGCCAGCTGGAAACGTCTCTTCAACAGGGAAGAAAATTCCTGCCTGCTCTCAAACTTCATGCAAAACACAGAGCTCTCTGCCACCCCTCTAACCAATTCCTGAGGGCAGGCAAGGAGGATGGATGACCTTCTCCCTGGATTTATGCTCGGCGTAGCCCCTTGGAGAAGGAGAGCTCCTTGGCCACACCGAAACGAGGTCAGCAATTCCTTTGTGTGCCGTTTCTAGCAGGAGGGAAAACAACCGCGCGGCAAATTTTATCAGCTCCCTGGCACCCTGATGCTCTTTTCTGCAATCCCTGGCTCCCACCCAACCCACCCAAGAGCAGCTGGTCCCTGTGGAGCCAGGCAGAGGGAGGAGGCTTTGCACTGTGTCATTGAATCACACAATAGTTTTGGTTGGAAGAGATCCTGAAGACCATAGACTCCAGGGGTTATCCCAGCACTACACCAGGCCCCTCAGCATCATGTCTGAACAGTTCTGAAGTCTCTCCGGGGATGGGGACTCCACTACTGCCCTAGGCAGCCTGATTCCCTCTAAAAGCATCACTCAGATACAAGAAACACAGAATGGGTTTGGGTTGAAAGAGACCTTCTAGAGATCTTCATCTAGATCTGAGTAGAGACATCTTCCACTGCAGCAGGGTGCTCAAGGCCCTGTTATGCTTTCTTCTCACCAAGCTTGTGAGATGCTACACCACCAGTTCAGCACTGTGGACACCAGTAAGACAAGCTGGATGTTCTTCCACCCCATGGCTCTCCCAGAAACAAGATTCTTCATCAACTCAACCATCATTGGCCACTCATACACAAGAATCTAATTAATTACAGTTAATATGCATTAAGAAGACCACAGAAAGACTTTCAGAAACCAGTGGGACTATCCTGTGGGCACTCTGGGTTCTCCAAAAGTCCAGTGAGGACACAGGATGACAAGCAGAGACCGGGAGGTGGGTGAGAGAAACTGCAAATCTTTGTGACCTGATGTTCACAGCTTCTTCCTAAGGTCCAGTCTAACCCTGCTCTCCCTCAGCTTCAAACCATTCCCCCTTCTCCTGTCTCTACACACCCTCGGGAAAAGTCTCTCTGCAACCTTCCTGGAGGAGACCTTCAGCTATTGGGAGGCAACTCTAAGATCCTCCTGGAACCTTCTCTTCTCCAGATTGAACAACCCCAGCTCCCTCAGCCTGTCCTCACAGCACAGGTGTATGTGTGATGACCTTTGGTCTTGGAGCTTTCACACGTCAGAGCCCCAACAGCTCCCCTGCAGTAGTAATTACCTGTCTGATGTAGCCTTTCACAACTACTGCCAAGTTGGTGATATTTCACACAGCATCATTACTCTGAGCAAAGAGCTGAACTGCCAGGACCTTAAGCTCTCTCCTGCCAGTGCTGTCCCATTATGAGTATTTATGACTTTTTCCTGTGAGGGATGTCTCATTTATTATTAAAGCTGTTAGCAAATGGCATTGTCCTTATTCCAAACTCTCAAAAAGGGGAGGGGGGAAAAAAAAAAAAAAGTAAAAAGAGGAACATTTAGTTGTGTGCTTTCCCTCAGGGGATCTCTGCCCTCACCCACAGCAGAGCAAGAAAGACTGGAGGGTGTCCCCTCAGGTTTTAGGGAGATGTTACCTGGAGTCTCTCCACTGGTTAATTTTTCCCTTTCGATCACCTCTAGAGAAGTTGCATCCAGCTACCTTTGCAAACCCTGAGGTCTAGCTCCACACAGGTATGTTTATGAGACAGTTCTTCCAGATCTTCTCCCCATTTCACTGAAAAGATCCCACTTGGTTTGCCCACTTCTCGAATTTGCAGAATCAGAAACTGGTTTGAGTTGGAAGGGACTTTTAAAGCTCATCCAGTCCAACTCCCCTGCACTCAGCAGGGACATCTGCAACTACAGCAGGTTGCTCACACCCACAAACAACCTCACCTGGAATGCTGCCAGTGTTGGGGCATCTACCACCTCTCTGGGCAACCTGGGACAGGCTCTCACCACCCTCAGTCTCAAACATTTCTTCCTCCTCTTCACTCTCCATCTCCCTCTTTCAGTTCAAACCATCACCCCTGTTGTGGTCTATCACAATAGGCCCTCAGAAAAATTCTGTCCCTAGCTTTCTCAGAGGTTCCTTTAAGCACTGCAAGGCCACCAGAAGGTCTCCTGGAGCCTTCTACTCTGCAGACTGCACAAGCCCAACTCTCTCAGCCTGGCCTCCCAGCAGAGCCCTTCCAGCCCTGCCAGCATTGCTGTAGCCTCCTCTGGCCTCACTCCAACAGGTCTCTCTGTGCTGTGCTGAGGATTCCAGAGCTGGCCCCAGCACTGCAGAGCAGGTCTCAGCAGAGCACAGCGGAGGGGCAGAATTCGCTCCCTGCCTGATGCCCACACTGCTGTGGATCAGCCCAGGACACAGCTGGTTCTGGGCTGGCAGTGCTCGGTGCCAGCTCACATCCAGCTCTGAACCCCAGAGCACCTCCCAGTCCTTCACTAATTCAAGGACATTAGGGGTTTGTTCTGACCAGAGCTTTAGTTTTAGGATGGAACCTGCAGCAAAGCCCTGCTGAGCAGTAACAACCCCACCCCGACCCAGCCTCATTCCCCAGAAGCCCTAAACCCTTCCCTGCCTCTAACAGGAGACAGCATCCAGCCCTATTTATGAAGCCTGTCTGATTCCTCTTGCATCTCTGTCGGGGGTTAATCCCCCTTTCAACTCCTGTCTGCTCTCTCATTGTACAGTTCTAAATCCTCTTGTAAAGCTTGAAATTTCAAGTGCCATCAAAGGACATTCCCCATTGTGCCCACACTCCTCCTCCCCTCCTCTGATAGGTTATGGGCAGGGCCAATGCAGCAATTACTGCTCTTCTCCAAAAGCTGCCGAGAAAGGAGAATGGTTGTGGCCATCTATAGCCCCATCAGCATCTCAGTCAGGACAAAGATCATCTATGGGGATCATCCAGTATCCACTAAGGTGCAGGCAAGACCAGCAGCCCTGATAGACAGAACCTGAACTCACCCATCCATCAAGTCACTCTTCCATACCTTAATTTAGATCTTCACTATAAACTACAAACAACAACTTCAATCTGATCCTGACCATGGTAAGGAGGAGCTCCAATCTAACCAGCAGGTTACCAGAACATCTGCTTTTCTATTAGCACTGCAAGGGTCAGTCAAGGTCTGCAGGGATTTTTCATATTCTTCATTTTTGATTTAGCAGAGTTACACCTGGACCAGAGCAAAGTAT
Source organism: Psilopogon haemacephalus (assembly GCA_013396835.1). Classification (NCBI taxonomy): domain Eukaryota; kingdom Metazoa; phylum Chordata; class Aves; order Piciformes; family Megalaimidae; genus Psilopogon; species Psilopogon haemacephalus. The sequence continues at coordinate 81,777 of VWZI01003255.1, read as the reverse complement.
TTTTGTCTGACCACATGGAACAGCTTGCAGGCAGAGAATCACAGAGTGTTTTTGGCTGGAGGACATGCTTGAGATGTTCAAGTCCAACTGTTAATACAGCTATACAGCTTTAAAACCCCTGCAAGGACAGGGACTCCACCACTGCTCTGGGCAGCCTGGTCGAGTGATTAACCACTTTTTTTAGGAAGAAATTGTTCCTCATGTTCAAGCTAAACCTCTTCTGGGGCAGCCTGAGGCAGTTTCCTGTTTTCCGTGACTTGAAGAACAACCCCCACCTGGTTCCAACCTCCCTTCCCGGAGCTGTACACAGCCAGAACTTGTCCTGTCAACCTTTTTTTCTCCAGAGTGAACAACCCCAGGTCCCTCAGCTGCTCCTCACCAGCCCTGTTCTCCAGGCCCTTCACTAGCTTCATTGCCCTTCTCTGGACATGCTCTGGCACCTCACTGTCTTTGTGGAAATTCACCTGAATCAGGGACAGCATCAGCCTGTGAAGAAAGACTATGGCACTTCACCGAGTCCATGCATTTCTTAAGAGGCTTTTGCAATTCTTTTATTATCTGAGATCTTTTTCAATCTAAGACTTGAACATAGCACTTATTTTGGCTTTAGATGCTGACACGACTTGCTGTCATGTCACGCCAAGGAAGGGGTCCCCATGTGTGACATGACATTGCTATCACAGTGAGATCCAGATGTGCCAGCTGAAAAACACACAGAATATTTAGCCAGAGATTTGATTCATGACATGAGGCCACCTTCAATTCTTGCTCCTCATTTCTGACAGGTGTTTTAAGCACCCACTGAGGGCTTCTGGAGGCTTTTGGAGGGCTCATTTTCCTGCCCCATCACCTAACTGACAGGACAAATTCATCAAGAGGAGTGTGAGTCAGGGAGAGAAGTGAGAAGCAATCCCTGCTCCTGTTTGGAAAGCTGCTGGTTAGGCTGACTTCAGCAGAAATAAAGCTGGAAAGGGGAATTTTTGCCAGACTTCAGCCTTCTGCACAGAGCGATGACACAGAAGGAAATTAGAGTCACCGCCGGGATTCGGGCACACAAGGGACCTTCTGTTCCTCTAGAAGAAAAGCAAGAATTAATCAGCCAGGGCATCAGCAGCTGTGCTGGCTCTCCAGGCAACCTGGACCTTCCCTCTAGGCTTTCAGCTCGCTTACAGTAGCACAATGCTGATCAGTATCTAAAAAATGGGGGTGCAACAGGATGGGGACAGATCCTTGCCAGTGGTGCACAGCAAGAGGACAACAGCACAAAATGGAACCCAGGAGGTTCTATGAGGAGAAGCTTCTTGACTACGAGGGTGATAGAACTAGAACAGTCTGCCCAGAAAGGTTGTGGAATCTCCTTCTCTGGAGAGATTCCAAAACTGACTGGATGTGATCCTGAGCAAGGTGCTGTGGATGCCCCTGCATTAGCAGACAGGTTGGACTGGGTGGTCTCCAGAGGTCCCTTCCAACCCCCATCATGCTGGGATTTTGCAGCACAAAAAGACATCAACACACAAGGCACCTTGTCAGGTAGCATCAGGAAAAGAGAGACCAAGATCAGAGCAAGAGATGGTTGGATTGCTCTGTCACAAAGCTTCTCTCAATCCTTCCTGTAGACCCCCTTCAGGTACTGGCAGGCTGCTATAAGGTCTTCCCAGAGCCTCCTCCTCTCCAGGCTGAACACCCCCAGCTCCCTCAGCCTGTCCTCATAGCAGAGCTGCTCCAACCCTCTGATTAGTTTCACGGCCTCCTCTGGACCTGTTCCATCAGGTCCATGTCTTTCCCATAATGAGGGCCCCAGAACTCCAGGTGAGGTCTCACCAGAGCAGAGCAAAGTGGCAGAATCCCCTCTCTGAATCTGCTGGCCACACTTCTTTTGATGCAGTCCAGGATATAATTTACTTGCTGGGCTGCAAGTTCAAACTGTCTGCTCACGTACAGTTTCTCATCCACCAGCACCCCCAAGTCCCTTTCCACAGGGCTGCTCTCTAGCAATTCATCCCCAGCCTGTACTGATAGGGAGGATTGTTCTGTCACTGGTGCAGGACCCTGCACTTGCTGAACTTCATGAGGTTCACCTGGGCCCACCTCTCCAGCCTGTCCAGGTCCCTCTGGATGACCTCCTGTCCCTCTAGTGTGTCAACACTATCACACAGTTTGGTGCCATCTGCTGACAGGGTAACAAATAGAGGCTGTCACATATGAATTTTAATCACTTGTCCCTTTTCAAGCTATTTGACATGCAAAGCAACTCTATGCAAAGGACCCACTTTGGAAAAATCTTCTATCCAAAGCAAAGTCTGAATTCCTGTCCAAATCATGGTAGATGGTTAGATGCTTTGTGAACTATTTTGTTCCAAAAAAGGGACCAGATGTTTTTGCTCACCCTCTTGTCCAGCTGATTCACAGCATTTTTCTCCCCCATTGCTCTTTTGCCTCCCCCTTTTAAAGTGTCATTCCCTGATGATGCGACAACAGCAGACACAGGATCTGGCAGAGATTTACAGCCGCCTGTGGGGATGTCTCCATTCCTACCTCATGGACATTATCAGCTTGAGGCAGGTGAGAAAGCACAAGACAACTTCACTAACACTGGCACGGTATCAAACATTTCAAGATGTATGCTGACTCTCTGTCCCCCATATGGCAACGGGAGCCTGGAGAATTAAAGAATCCAACAGTCTCCCACTCTTCTCACTTCACACTGAAATTCTGGACAATTTCTCCTGGCCATCAGCTCAATCACATCCAGTGACTCCATCACTGCCCTCAGCAGCCTGTCACACATCTTGACAACCTTTCAGGGCAAGAAATTATTCCTGGTGTCCAAATCAAACCTCCCCTAGTGCAACCTGAGGCCATTTCCTCTTGTCCTATCACTTGATGCTTGGAGATTTGACCAACACCCACCTGGCTCCAACCTCCTTTCAGGGACTTGTAGAGAGCCAGAAGACCTCACCTTAGCCTTCTTTTGTACAGGCTAAGCAACCCCAGGTCCTGAACTGGTCCTCACCAGTCTTGTTCTCTAGATCTTTCCCCAGTTTTGTTGCCCTTCTCTTTACACCCTCCAGCCCCTCAATGTCCTCCTTGGAGTCAGGAGCCCAAAACTAAACTCCAGATTTGAGGTGTGGCCTCACCACTGCCAGTATAGGAGCACAATCCCTGCCCTGCTCCTGCTGGCCACACCACTTCTGATCCAAGACAGGATGCCGGTGGCTTTCTTGGATACCTGGGGACACTGCTGGCTCATCTTCATCTGGCTACAAGCTAAGACCTCCAGGTCCTTTTCTGCTGGGCAGTTTCAAGCCACTTTGCCCTGAGCCTGGAGCATTCATGGGGTTGTTGTCACCCAAGTACAGGATCCAGTACTTGGCCTTATTGAACCACATCCCACTGGACTTGGTCCATGATCCAGCCTGGCCAGATCTCTCTGGATAGCTTCCTGACCCTCACGCAGATCAACACTCCTGCCTGATTTGGTGTCATCTGCAGTCTTACTGAGGGTGCCTCACTCCCTTCATCCAGATAACTGAAAAAGATGTTGAACAGAACTGTCCCCAGCCCTGAGCTCTAGGAAACACCACTGGTGACCAGCTACCAACTAGATTTAACTCCATTCCCCACCAGTTTCTGAGCATGGCCAGCCAGCCAGTTCTTATCCAGAAAGGCACCCACCCATCCAAGACATGAGCAGCCAGTTTCTCCAGGAAGATGTTGTGAGAAAGTATCTAAACCCTTATTAAAGATGTTGTGCTCAATGCACTACCTTCTATCACACAGGAGAGAGACACCATTCACGTGCTTTGCCTCCAGAGCTCCACCACTCCTCCTGCCCTGTAGAGCAAAAAGCCTGGATCAAGCTGCAGAGAACACAATGTCCACCCAGAAGCTTTAAGATTTTAAATACAGTGTGCTGCATTTTAAGGTACACTTCAAATAACTGAGCAGATCCCTATAATCAGGTTCCAATCTTCTCTCAGCCCTTCTGAATCACTCTTTTGTGCCCAAGCCTGCAATTACCATAATACCAGCCCCAGAAAGCATAACAGCAGGGCTGAACAACCAGCATCTTGTGTAAGAGCTTTGAAGGTGGTTATTTCCATGTCCCCGTGCAAACACAGCACTGCTAATCGCCTGGGACAGCACTTATCAATTATAGGTGGCTGTCAAAAGTAGATTTCAAAGAACCACAGAATGCTTTAGCTTGGGAAAGGACTTTAATGCTCATCTAGCCCAGCACCTCTGCACTCACCAGGGACATCTGCAACTACAGCAGGTTGCTCACACCCACAAACAACCTCACCTGGAATGCTGCCAGTGTTGGGGCATCTACCACCTCTCTGGGCAACCTGGGACAGGCTCTCACCACCCTCAGTCTCAAACATTTCTTCCTCCTCTTCCCTTTCCATCTCCCTCTTTCAGTTCAAACCATCATCCCTTGGCCTGTCACAATAGGCCTTGTACAAAAGTCTGTCCCCAGCTTCCTCAGAGACTCCTTGAAGCACTGAAAGGTCACCAGAAGGTCTCCCTGAACCTTCTCTTCTGCAGGCTGAACAAGCTCAATGTTCTCAGCCTGGCCTCCCAGCAGAGCCCTTCCAGCCCTGTCAGCAGTGCTGTGGCCTCCTCTGGCCCTGCTCCAACAGGTCCCTGTCTGTGTTGTGCTGAGGACTCCAGAGCTGGCCCCAGCACTGCAGGGGGGTCTCAGCAGAGCACAGCAGAGGGGCAGAATCCCTTCCCTGGGCTGCTGACCACACTGTGGTGGATCAGCCCAGGACAGGGCTGGTGGTGCTCAGTGCCAGCTCACATCCAGCTCTGCACCCCAGAGCATCCCCAAGGCCTTCTCCACAGGGCTGCTCTTCTGCCCTTCATTCTCCAGATTGCATTGGTAAAGGAATTGTCCCAATCCACGTGCAGGACCTCACACTTGGCCTTCTTGAACATAATGAGGTTGGTAACATCTCACTTCTCAAGCTTGCTCAGGTCCCTTTGCATGGATCCCTTCTGTCAGGTGTGTCAACTGCACCACTCAGATTTACTGTAGTAAAAGGAGACCAGAGTTGAGCATCTCTGGATAGAGCTCTCTGTTAACCTACTGCCTGCAAAGTGGCACAGAGATGTGGGAAACCCCACAGACTTCATCAGAAAAGTCACTGTCTGGTATTCTAGACCATATACCCAGGAAAATCCACTGGTCCTGTCCACATTGAGCAGCAAGCCTCTCACTTCTGCTGACAAAAAAACGTCCAGCTTGCTGTTTAGCCTGGATTCATGAAACAAGAACATAGTCTTAAGCCTCCCTCTGTCACTGGACAGCTCCCTAAATCTCCATGTCCTTCTCAAAGCAGTCTCATTCAAACCTGAAGCACCTGTAAAAGGTCTGAACTACATTGTGGAGGCAGCCTGGGTACAATCCATCTGATCTCAACTCATGGCAGTGCTCCTCCAGATGCATCTCTGGATTGAACTCTGGCTCACATTTGATTAGAAATGGATCTTAACTCACCACTTTCAGCCAAGACACAGCAGAAGAGAGACTGCAACTCTCCCATAAGTGGTTCAGGGCTTACTCCTGCTGTGAAAAGCCAGAGCTGTATAAAAGTTGCAGCTACTCCAAGCACACTGTGAGGTGCCCAGACAGTTACAATAAAACAACTCAGAGCTTCCTCTCACATTCTTTTGTAGATCATGGATTACCTGGTAAGAATAAAATCTTCTATCTGTCTTCAATAACACAACAAAGAGAGGTAAAACTCACACTCTGGTGACCACAATACTTTGAAAGACCTATAAATACCTTGCCAACCACTACCTCAAGTCAGTGTCTCCATAAAAACGACTAACATTAGCTTCTGGGTTCAGTCTGATTATCTCACCAAATTATCTGAAACATGGTTTCCTCCAAGCTATTAAACATGACATTTGCAGAGTGGTTTGAATTTCTTCCAGGAAGCTCATCCAAGCAGCAACAGGAAAAAGATCCTGGTCTGAATAACAGTTGCAATGAAACCATGAGGACCAGAGAGATCCCCATCAGCCCAGCCTGCCCAGCAGCCTCAGCAGCCCATAATGGCATCAGGTCATTATGCAGAATTAATTAGAAACACCTGACCTCAAAGGCATTTCACAGAATCACAGCAACGTGGAGGCTGGAAGGGACCTCTAGATCATTCAGCCCAACCCCCCTGCTAAAGCAGAGGCAGCCACAGCAGCTTGCCCAGCTTCAAAATGGCCAGCTGGGGTTGCAAGCTCTCCAGAGAATAGGACTCCACAACCTCTCTGGGCAGCATGCTCCAGGCCTCCAGAACCCTCACACTGAAGAATTTTGTCCTCTTGTTCAGATGGAACTTCCAGGGTTCCAGTTTGTGCCTGCTGCCCCTTGTCCTCTCACTGGGCACCACTGACAACAGTCTGGCCTTATCCCCTTGTCCCTACTCTTTATCTCTTGCTAAGAATTTATCAGATCCCCTGTGAGGCTGCTCTTTTCCAGGCTCAACAGCCCCAGGGCTCTCAGCTTTTCTTCCTCACAGAGATGCTCCAGGCCCCTCAGTATCTCTGCAGCCTCTGCTGGACTCCTTTCAGTAGCTCCTTGTCTCTACTGAACTGGGGAGTCCAGTTCAAGTTCATTTCAGTGCGGAATAATCTGCAGCAGCCAAGTCTTGCAGAACAGGGAGAAAGCTTACAGTATGCACAGGTGAGGATAACCACCATGACAAGGAGATTCCAAACCAACCTGGAGATAAAAAGCATGACAGGACAATCTCATTTTGCCAGCATAGAAAAGTATAATGAATCTTCAGAGTCCTTTTTGCAATTTCACTTTAATTGCTTATTTAGAATCATTTTGCTTGGAAGAGACCTTTGAGATCAAGTCCAACAATAATTTGCAATATTTAACTGGCTCTTTGCCTGCTTTTGATCTGATGGTTCCATTCAGCCTTGTTGACTGAGTGCCTGCTCACCTGGCCATCTGCTTGTAGGCTTCCTCTGCCACAGCAAAGATGTGGGGATCCATGTCCCCCACATTTTGGCCACTGTAGGCATAGATGACATCTTGTTCATAGATGGGCAGCTGCTCATATGGATTGATGGCAACAAGCACAATACCTTCAAACAGATAAAGAGAGAGAGAGAGGTTACAAACCAAGCAGAGTTAATAATTCAGACTTTTCAGGACTCATATTAGCTGTTCTAATAAATTGTTTTAAATATGATGCTTGAAAGGAGAAAAAAAAAACGTGAGGGGAATGGAGAAAAATTCATAATTCTTATCTCAGCATCTCCTTCAAAGCACTGTGCTTGGATAGAAGGCAATAAGCTCCTGTACAGCTAAAGAGAGAGGAAATAGAATCGGTGAGAAGAGCAAAAATTCATTAATCTTCATTGTGTGAAGCTGGATTTTGCATTAGGGGAGAGAAGGGCTAAAAGGTGCCTGAGCCACCACTTCTCAAAAGCAATTCCTTTGCAACCAAAGCCCTGCAAGACCCAAACAAATATCCTGGATTTTTTCCCTGGCTTAAATTCTGAGTAAAAGCTCCTAACAAAGCATGCACTCAAATCAGAATGAAAGGCATCAATCACAGGCAAGGAATGCCAGGGCCTGCAGGAAAGCTTTAAAGTCCCTTTCCTCTCCAGTGCTGTGAAGGTTCTGTCTGCTTAGACGAGGCACTGAATTAATACGAGGCAAAGCCACACAAGATGCTACCCCTGGGCTTGAGGGAGCCGCTCTGCACCCTGCAAAACTGAAGCACCTACAAGTTTCACCTCAAAAGTACTTTCAGGCTTTGAAGTTTGAAAGGGGAAGTGCCTGTCCCCCTCTACTCAGCACTGTTGAGGCCACACCTTAAATCCTGGGTAGAGTTTTGGCCCCTTACTCCAAGGAGGACATGAGGATGCTGGGGGTGTGTCTAGAGAAAGGCAAGAAAGCTGGGAAAAGGTCTGGGGGACAGGGCTGGTGAGGAGTAGCTGAGGGACCTGAGGGGTGTTCAGACCTTCTTGATCTCTACAACACTCAATAAGGAGGTTGGATCCAGGTCAGGGTTAGTCTTTTTCCCAAAGGAACATGCGACAGAACAAGAGGAAATGGTCTCAGGTTGCACCAGACAAGGTTTAGGCTGGGCATGAGGAACAATTTGTTTCCCAAAAGGGTTGTCAAGGCCTGGCCCAGACTTCCCAGGGCAGTGGTGAAGTCCCCATCCCTGTACAGATTTCAAAGCCGTGTAGCTGTGGTGCTGAGACACAGTTTGACTTGGCAGTGCCATTTTACTGGTTGGACTCAATATTTAAGGTCTCTTCCAACCAAAACAATTCTATGACTCTATTACCAGGAACTCTGGAGTGCTTGTGGCTGATGGAAGCAAGTGCTGTGCTTCCAGTCACCAACTTCTGGAGCCCCCAGCACAGGAAGGACATGGAACTGTTGGAGAGGGTCCAGAGAAGGGCCACGAAGATGATCAGAGGGCTGGAGCACCTCTGCTATGAGGATAGGCTGAGGGTTGGGGCTCTTCAGCCTGGAGAAGAGAAGGCTTTGAGGAGACCTTATAGTAACCTTCCAGTATCTGAAGGGGGCCTACAGGAAGGCTGGGGAGGGACTATTCACAAGGTCTTGTAATGACAGGACGAGGGGGAATGGGTTCAAACTGGCAGAGGGGAGATTTGAACGGGATGTTAGGAGGAAGTTCTTCACAGTAAGGGTGGCGAGGCACTGGAACAGGTTGCCCAGGGAGGTTGTGGCTGCTCCCTCCCTAGATGTGTTCAAGGCCAGGCTGGATGAGGTCTTGAGCGACCTGATCTAGTGGGAGGTGTCCCTGCCTGTGGCACAGCGGGGTTGGAACTGGATGATCTTTGAGGTCTCTTCCAACCTAAACCATTCTATGATTCTATGATTCTAAGTCAGGGCTCAGACATGCTCAAATTACAGCAAAACACCTCTCAGGCTGACAGCAAACACCAGGACACATCATAGAGTGGTCTGAACTGGAAGGCACCTCCAAAGCTCATCCAGTCCAACTCCCCTTGCAGTCAGCAGGGTCATTGTCAACTAAATCAGGTTGCCCAGAGCACTGTTGAGCCTCACCCTGAATATTTCCAGAGATGGGGTCCCAACCACCTCCCTGGGCAGCCTGTTCCAGTGTTCCACCACATAATTTAACCCATGTGAAAAACCAAAGGTCAGGTAAGCCTCATCACCTGCATCCACAGGATATCAACTCAACAACTCCACTTCACTGAGCCCCACCCCAACCTGTTCACATCTTGGTTCTTTCAGGGTCATAAATCTCTTGTCACTAAAAGCACATCTCACAGACACAATGCTGAAGGTTTCTATGTACCTCAACACCTGCTGCCAGGTCAGCGCTTTTCTCCCCTTCCTGACTTAGCTGTAACCAAAGGAGAAGCTGTGACTGATGCACCCAGGCAGATCTCTGCAGCTCACCCTTGCTAAGCTCAAACTCTTATATCTTCATCAGTATGATGCCATGCTCAGGATGATCATAAACCTTCACAAGAAGCTGCACTAATGAAACATGACTGGTTTGGGACGAAAATAGGCTTGCAGCTGACAGGCAGCACACATGCAGCTGTAGAAAGCTGCAAGTCACACCACAGTCTAACATTACACATCACTCCAAACCCAAAGGAAAGTCACCCTCATTAACAACTCCTACAGCCATGGATGTCACAGGCATTTAAGAGTCTCCTCCTGCCAAGCATTCCCTCAGCAGCAGTAGCAATGCTTCCTCACAGGTCATCTCCTGCACTTCACTGCAATATTGCAGCTGCTCAGTGAGGGAACCACTGCTAGCAAGGTCAGCTTGGGCACCAGAAAGAGGGTTCTTTGTTCAACTTTCTCCAAAGGAATGGAAGTGGCTGAAGTGCCACTGCCTTGTTCTTAGGTTGCAGTTTGTTGACATCCACTCCTAGGTAACAGCTGTCTTGAATGGGTTTGGAAGTGACATAAAATCACAGAATCCTCTTGGTTGGAAGAGCCCTCCAAGATCACCAAGTCCAGCCATTAACCCAGCACTGCCAGGTCACCACTAAACCATATCCCTCAACACCACAGCTACACAGCTTTTAAGTCTCTCCAGGGATGGGGACTCCACCACTGCCGTGGGCAGCCTGAGCCAGGTCTTGATAACCATTTTTGGGAAGAAATTCTTCCTCATGTCCAATCCAAACCTCCCCTGGAGTAACTTGAGGCTGTTTCCTCTTATCTTGTCACTTGTTGCTTGGAGGAAGAGAACAACCTCCACCTGGTTCCAGCCTCTTTTCAGGAAGTTGTAGAGAGTCAGAAGGTCTCCATTCAGCCTCCTTTTCTCCAGCCCAAAACTACACCCAGGACCCAAGGTGCAGCCTGACCAGTACTCAGTACAGAGGAACAATCCCTGCTCTGCTGCTGCTGGCCACACCATTGCTGATCCAAGTCAGGTTCCTGGTGGGGAGGTCACCCAAGCCACCCTGGTTTGAATTTAAGAGGTAGATGACTCCAAAGTCATTAAGAAAAGGCAGAAAACAACAGTGTAGCAAGATCTTTTCAGCATAAAAAACTGCTGTGGATATTTCTCAGCTGGACTGCATCTTTCTGGCATGCTGCTGTTCTGCAGTGGTTTGCTAGATCCTACTTTTTTGGTTCACACCACCAAGACCATGGCAAAGCTGGCCCCAAACTTATCTGATGAGGCATTTCCACCAAGACAGTCACAGGACATCAACCCTTTAAATTCACCTCTTCATTTGCAACCAAAAGCTTGTTGGTACCTATTTGTGTCTCCCACCAACCCTAAACTGATAGGCCCTGGACATGCGACCTGATCTAGTGGGAGGTGTCCCTGCTTGTGGCGGGGGGTTGGAACTGGATGATCTTTGAGGTCTCTTCCAACCTAAACCATTCTATGATTCTATGATTCCCCATATTAGTGGTCTCAAAGGGCTTCTGTGAGGATATGCCCTAACCTACTGCTTTCCAGGAGCTGAATGTGTGGCCTTGGCACTCACCACAGTAAGTGTAGATGTGATTGGACTCGAGGAACCTGACTTTGAGGTTGTGGAGGACTGCAGGCTCATGCAGGTAGCTGAGGGCCGTCAGGTCATTCTCTCCCACCAGGATATCTGGATTGCGCAGGAATGGCAGCTCCTTCCCTTGGAGGTCAAGGGGATATTCATAGAGCTGAAGAGACACACATGAGAAAGGTGAGAACACAGAACCAACTCCTTTAATGTCTTATAAAACAACAATACCTTCAGCTTGATATGGCCAAAATTAGCACTTTCTGCTCTACCTGGAGTGAAGTCACAGAATCCCAGAATGGAGCCTCAGAGATCATCTACTCCAACCTCCCTCACATGGACAGGGACACCTCTCAACTACACTCAGCTGCTCAATGCCTCATTCATTGCCTTGAAAATATCCACAACCTCTCTGGGCAGCCTATTCCAGAGTCTCACCACCCTCCTACTGCAGAACTTCATCCTAAGCTCCAGTCTGATCCTGCTCTCCATCAGCTTCAAACCATTCCCCTTTGCCATGTCTCTAGACACCTCTGCAGCCTTCCTGAGGACCTCTTCAGCTGTTGGAAGGCAGCTCTAAGGTGCCCCAGAGTGTTTTTTTCTCCAGGCTGAACAACCACACTTACCTCAGCCTGTCCTAATAGCAGAGCTGCCCTTGAGCAATCTGGTCTAGTGGAAAGTGTCCCTGCCCATGACAGAGCGGGGTTGGAATTAGGTGATCTTTAAGGTACTTTCCCCGAGTTCCATCAGCCCCAACTCCTCACAGCAAAGGTGCTCCAGCCCTTGGATCATCTTTGTGGCCTCCTCTGGACTCTCTCCAACATCTCTGTGTCCTCCTGCTGGGGATACCAATCCTGGAGGCAGGATTGGAGGTGGGGTCTCAGTAGAGCAGAGTCAAGGGGCCGAATCCCCTCTCTTGCCCTGCTGCCCACACTCCTCTGGATGCAGCCAGCACACAGCTGCCTTCTGGGCTGCATGAGGGCACTGCTGGGGAGCTTCTCAGCACCCAACAACCCCAGGTCTCTTTCTTCAGGGCTGCCCTTAACCCACTCTGCACCCAGCTTGGATTTGTGCCTGGGGCTAGCCTGACCTAGATGCAGGACCTTGCAGTTCAAGTTGCTGAGCCTCCTACAGTTGCCTTAGACTAAATTCTGTACAGGCCCAGATGATCCTGCTGTTCCACACTGCCAAAAGATGGGACATCCCCTTGGAAAATAGCTTTGAACTGGCCAGTAGATGGTCCTGGTGGACACTGAATGTCCACACACACACCAATCTTAGCACGCTAAAGTTACTTCCAGAGGCAGATAAGCTTCAGCCAGGTTTGAGCAGTAACAGATACCATGCAGAAAACCACAGCTTCACCTGACCTGAGATCTTCCAGCTCTTTGGAGAGCAGCCTTATTTCAAACTATACCAGATTCTTCCCATCAGAGTGATATCTTAGCTCATTTTTAATGAAAGGTAACTTTTAAACTCTTATAGGCCCTTCAGGCAGAGAAAGGCAAGGAGAAACACAGAGACCCTGCTGTTCTGCTATCTGAAGAGCCAGTTATGTCACTGAAGCAGGCAGATGTCCATATGCTGTGTCTGACTTGTCCTCAAACCAGCAGCAGAGCCACCAACTACAGGAGAAGCAAAATTTGCATCCTTCACAATGGAGAGGACAAAAAAAATCCCTCAGATGTTGATTCCAACAGGGTGTCTCTAAAAGGTCCAGATGCTCAGCTCCCAGCAGAATGGAAGAATTGTCTTGGTGGGCAACTAGATCACCAGGAGTCAACAAGATGCCCTTGTGCACAAGAAGGACAGTGGTCTTCCAGGTGCCTGAAGAAGAGTGTGGCCAGCAGACTGAAGGAGGTTTTTCATCCCCCTCTATTCTGTCCTGGTCAGGCCACATTTGCAGTATTGTCTCTAGTTCTGGGCTCCCCAGTACAAGAAATGCAAGGAACTACTGGAGAGAGTTCAGCAGAGCCTACAAAGATGCTGAGAGGCCTGGAACATCACTGTCAGGAGGAAAAGTTGAGAGCCCTGGGGCTGCTGAGCCTGGAGAAGAGTAGCCCTAAAGAGGATCTGATCAGTGCTCAGTAAGAGATAAAAGACCTGTGAGGGGCAAGAGAATGCTGCCAGACTCTTCTCAGTGGTGTCCAGGGACAGAACAAGGTGCAAGGAGCACAAACCAGAACCCAGGATGTTCCATCTGAACAGAAGGAGGAACTTGTCTGCTGTGAGGGTGCTGGAGGCCTGGAGCAGCCTGCCCAGAGAGGTTCTAGAATCTCCTTCTGTGGAGAGCTTCAAAACAACCCTGGCCATTACGATGCTGGGCAAGCTGCTGTGGGTGCCCCTGCTTTAGTGGGGGAAGAGGGGTTGGACTAGATGATTTAGAGGTCCATTCCAGCTCCAAGCAGTCTGTGACTCTGTGAATCCCAGTTTCCACAACCACTGCATGACTGGATCACTGCCTGTGCCAGCAGCACAAGAAAAGCTGACCAAAGGACACAGAGGCAGGCTCACACAGAACATGTCTGGCAACTTCAGGCTTCCTTCCTACTCCAGATCTACATTTCCAACACCAATTTGCAAGAGGCTGTACTCAGTCTCACATCTTAATGGCAAACACACCAGGGATCCTTTCTGATATTTAAAAAAACAACTCTTCACGCAGAAGCCTGCTCTTGCATACAGAGCGCAGCCAGAAACCACAAACCCCGTGAAAACGCTCTGAAAGCACAAGGACAAAAGAGAAGCATTGAGCAGTTGGATAATGCATGTTGGCTGCTGAGAACAAAAGGCTTTCAACAGCTTTCAGCCCCCTAAAGATATGAGTGCTTGGTGTCTCCATCTGATGCACAAGTGTGCTGTTCCCCTTCACTGAAGCTTTTCAGCCCAACGTGACTTGGGTCTGGGCAGGGCTTTTGTTCAGAAGAGCATCAAACAGGGGTCTTGGGTAGCATCTGCACTAAGCAGTGGTCTGTGAGATGTTTCTGTGTTTCAGCATGACAGTGACATGGTTTTTAAGCTACCAGCTACAACACCTCAAAATGGCAGAATAGAATGGAGTTGTAGAATAGGATCATGAAGGTTGGAAAAGGTCTCCCAGATCAAGTCTATCCATTAATCCAGCACTGCCAATTCCACCACATCTACATAACTTTTAAAACCCTTCAGTTATGGAGACTCCACCACTGCCCTGGTCAGACTGAGACAGGGCTTAAACACTACTTCAGCGAAGATGATGTCCTTCATATCCAACCTAAACCTCCCCTGGGGCAACTTGAGGCCATTTCTTCTCATTCTGTTGCTTGTGACTTCGGGGAAGAGACCAAACCCCCCACCTGGCTCCACCCTCCTTTCAGGAAGCTGTAGAGAGCCAAGAGGTCTCTCCTTAACCTTTTCTGCAGGCTGAAGAACCCCAAACCCCTCCGCTGCTCCTCACCAGCCCAATTCTCCAGATCTTTCACCATCTTCATTGTCATTCTTTGCACATGCCTCAACAATCTTCTAATCTCCTTCCACTTTCACGGTGCTGACCCTAAACTCAGCTGGACAAAAGCTCTGCAGGACGACTTAACCTCCTTGGATCCCATGGAGATGTTCAGACTACAAAGAAAATAATATCTCCCCGCTCTCCCCTAAGTGTTAAAACTGCTGAACGCCTCAACCAGAAAAGACAGGTGGAGCTTGAAGTGCTCAGCAATATGTGCAGATGCACTTTACAGATAGTAAGGATGTACTGCATAGGAGATGGGCACCAACCTGCACCCAGGCAGCCCAGAAAGAGCACCCATTAGTGCTGCTCATGAAGCCTGCCCTAGAGTTGAAGCCTGCAGTGCTTTTCCCACCCATCATCAGCCTCCTGAAAAGGTTTAAGCATAGGTGAGTGAGTTTTAGCAGAGGTGCTGGACTAGATGACCTCTGGAGGTCACTTCCCATGCCCACCAGCTGTGATTGCTGTTTGGATTCCCCAAGGTTTCTATCAGAAGCAAGAGAAAAGGCATGTAAAAAACCTGCAACAAGGGTCACCTCTGAGGCACCCACTGTTGTTCCTAGGCAGCGACAAGCTGGAGCATGTGGAGAGTGGAGCATCGTGAACACAAAGTGTCACGTCATGAAGGATAAGCTCAGGCAATGATTTGACAGGACTTGGAACAGGGATGGTGAATTCAAGAGGTCCAGCCACATGACTACCTGGCAAGGAGCCCACCAAGCAGCAAAGAACAGAGTGACTCATGGTCCTACAGGAACATGTTGGGTACTTCCAAGGGACAGTGAGGTGGCATCTGTGCATCTCCTTATCCAAATTCATCATGATGGAGGGGAAAAAATACATCTCTAAGAGAAGCATCATCCATCCTTAATCCTCCTCAAATATCTACCCTATGCTGAAACGGCAAACGAGGGAGGACAATACAGGCAAGTGGGGCTGCCTGAGGAAGGGTCAGCAGCATCATGAAGTGGGTGCAGATGTCAACATGAATGAATTTCTGGCCCAGTCTGGCACATTCATGTGCTGCAAAAGGGCTGTGTTTGTGCTGCTCTGCAAGAAGAATTCTTTTGATGAACAGCTTAATCAAGCGTGTCTCATTCCTCTGCTCCATCTTCCCATTCACTAATGGGGGGAAAAAAAAACCTTCCTGCAGTATGGAAATGGTTGGCTGCCTAGGGACGTGAATTACTCACTCTCCTGGGAGCATTTGGAATTTGGACAAAGTGGCTTCTATTAACTGTTTTAAGCAACTGAGTAGATCACGCTCTAGACAGCTAAAGAAACCTTATCTGCTGAGTGAACAATCACAGAATCCCAGCATGGTGGGAGTGGGAAGGGACCTTTGCAGATCATCCACCCCAACCCCCTGCTAAAGCAGGGGCACCCACAGCAGCTTGCCCAGCATCACAATGGCCAGATGGAGTTGGAAGTTTTCCAGAGAACAGGACTCCATAACCTCCTGGGCAGCCTGCTCCAGGCCTCCAGCACCTTCACAAGTAACAAGTTTCTCCTCCTGTTCAGATGGAACATCCTGGGTTCCACTTTGTGTCCCTTGCACCTTGTCCTGTCACTGGGCACCACTGACAACAGTCTGGCCTCATCCTTTTTCTCCTCTCAGTTTCTTTACCTCTTGCTGAGCACTGATCAGATCCTCTTTAGGGCTGCTCTTCTCCAGGCTCAATAGCCCCAGGGCTCACAGCCTTTTCTGCTGACAGAAATGTTCCAGGCCCCTCAGCATCTTTGCAGCCTCTGCTGGACTCTCTCCAGTAGTTCCCTCTCTCTCTTGAACTGGGGAGCTCAGAATTGGACCCAAGACTCCAGAGGTAGCCTCCCTAGAGCAGAGCAGAAGGGGAGGAGAATCTCCCTTCACCTGCTGACCACACTCTTCTTCATACAACCCATGACACCATTGTCCTTCTTGTCCACAAGGCACATTGCTGGCTCAAGATGAACTTGCCACCCACCAGCACTCCCAGGTCCTTCTCTACACAGCTGCTTTCCAGCAGCTCACCCCCTTATTTGTCCTGGTGCAGGTGGTTGTTCCTCCTCAGCTGCAGGAGCCTGCTCTTGCCCTTGTTGAAGCTCATGAGGTTCCTTCTCCACCCAGCTCCCAGCCTCTCCAGGTCTCAGTGACTGGCAGCACAGCCTGACAGCATAAGACAGTTGAGTTGTGTGACTCTTCCTACAGCAGGCACCACACACAGGAAGGGCACTTCATGGTGGGCACACAGCACAGTCACTGCCCATTAACCATCCAAATTCTGCAACTGATGCAAATGCCACCCTCAACTTCATCTGCAGTCCCAGTCTGCCACCTGACAACTCCATCCATGGGACTTCTGTGCAGGACGGAAGGCAGCTTGCCCTTCACCAACCTCCATCCTGCTTTGGGGATGATTTATCACCAGCTGCACACTCTCTGACTGCTTGTGCATTTCAAAGCAGCACATGCTAAGAAACATCTACATTTAAATTACTTCCTCCTT
>VWZI01003255.1:27090-49538 GCA_013396835.1 Psilopogon haemacephalus | reverse complement strand
GTGCTCCACTGATCTGCCAAAACCCTGACAAGCCTCCCCCCCAAAACCTCCAACAGAATTGGAGATTCTGCAGCATGAAGCACCACGAGCCTGCTGTGTAAGAGACCTTTCTCCAGGTCCTGTCCCATCAAGCACCAGGAGCAGGGATCACTATTCCAATGAACCCTAGAAAACAACAAAATTATCCTCTATCCACCATGGGTCACCTCTACAGGATAGAATCATAGAAGAGTTAAGGTTGGAAAAGACCTTTAATATCAGGTACAGCCACTTAACCCAGCACTGCCAAGTCCCACACTAAACCATGTCGCTAAACTCACCATGTGCTCTACGAGACACTCACCATCACCACCCAGCCTCTCACACGCTGCCAGAAAGACAGGAGCTCTACACATCCATAAACCTCTGCAGAGTCCCTAGAGAAGCACAGAAAATCTGGTGCTAAATCCAACCCAGTCACAGAATCTCAAAATGGGACCCTAAAGCTCATCCAGTCCAACTCCCCTGCAGTCAGCAGAGACATCTGCAACTACAGCAGGTTGCTCACAGCCTCAAACAACCTCACCTGGAATGCTACCAGGGATGGGGCATCTCCCACCATTCTGGGCAACCTGGGACAGGCTCTCACCACCCTCAGTCTCAAACACATCTTCCTTCTCCTCAGTCTGAACCTCCTTAAGTTTAAACCATCCTCCCTTGTCCTGTCAACACAGGCCCTGATGAACAGGTTGTCCCCAGCTTTCTTACAGGCCCTGTTTTAAGTACTGAAAAGCCCTAATTATGCACTTGACTTGCAGCTGCTCCTGCAAGAACTACAGACATCAGGGAAGCAGCAGTTTGGAACCCAAGACTCAACATCCCCTTCTCAAGCATCTCCCCCTCTGTGTCCAGCAAACAGGGTACACCCACAGCCACACTCCAGCACCACCTACCTGACCCAGCTCTTCCTGTCCTTGTTGTCACTTTACCAATTCACTGATGAAGAAGTTGCCACACTGCACAGGATGAAGAAAAAAAATCCTTTACATGATCTTCAGTGGGAAATCAGGATGGGATCCATGGTCCTAACTCCACTATACAGACAACTTTTCCTTTCCCAGTGCTACTGGGGTTTTACAGACTTGGGTTTTTTTGCCTTTTTTAATTAACCCCCCTCCCCACAACCCAGGAGTCAGGTGTCTGCGGAGTATGACTTTCACCAGTCTGTCATATCACAGAAGTTAATTTCTTCCAGGCTACCTTCTGCAAATCCCTGTTGATTGGCATTAATTACCCTTCTCTCACCTAATTCTCAATTAAACAAAACCTCGAGCAGTGCTCTGGTGGCATCTTGTCTTTGCAGCCCTGTTCAGCAGCTGAACTTCACATGAGCACCTTGATGAACAGAAGCAGGCAAAAAAAAACATGCTCAGTGTACACCATGTACATTTGATAACCAATGAAGCATTTTAAAAAGGCCCTTTGAGTTTCAGTTAAGCAGTTAAAAATGCCATTTCACCCCAGGTTTTCTGAATCCTCCATGTATAACGCAGCTTTGTGATGTTTTAGGGAGACTCATGACCCTATCCCTTCTCTAGTGCTGTCACCACCCTCTATTAAATGACTTCATCACAGAATCAGACAGGTGGGTGTTGGGCAAGACCTTTGCAGATCATCTGCTCCAACACCCCTTAGCAGGGGCAAGCAGGAGCACCCACAGCAGCTTGCCCAGGATCACAATGGCCAGCTGGGGTTGGAAGCTCTCCAGACAAGGAGACTCCACAACCTCTCTGGGCAGCCTACTCTAGGCCTTCAGCCTTATACCAAAGAAGTTTTTCCTTCTGTTCAGATGGAACCTCCTGGCTTCCAGTTTTGCCCACTGCCCCTTGTTCTGTTACTGAGCACCAAGAACTATAGTCTGATCCCATCCTCTTCACACCTGTCCTTCAAGTATTGTTAAGCACTGAGATTACTGATATCATTAAAATGATCCTGAGAGGAGCCAGGCTCAGCAGAAGAAGGCTGCCACAGACACGGTATGCAGCAAGGGGAAAAGCAGGGATTTCACCTGGAAAAGTGAAGACCAGGATCCACTCCTAGTCTGTAACTGTGATAACAGAGGTAGCACCCCTTCAGTCACAAGCACTTTCTGAAATTCAGAGTAGACGTTATCTCACCTGCTGCTCAAGAGATCAAGTTGTCTTCCCTACCAGACACTGCTATGCCCAAACACCACCACCAAACTCCCCCCTTTAATAGCAGAGGAAGCTCTCCACCTCTGGATTTTCAACGTTATTAGAAATCAGTAATTAGATTAATCAACCTGTACAGTTAGCCTTCATCTTGCCAGAACTCAAGCATTAAAAACCCTTGTGGAGCACCACTCTGTGCATGCTTAATTCAAAGGGCTTTTGACCTAGAGTTTGATTAATGGGATATTTCTTCAGCACTTTCTAAGCAGAAGGGTGCACTGGAAGGATTCCCCAAGGCCACTTCTCTGTCCTCTTCACTACTAAGGAACTGAAGGAAAACAAACTGATTATCAAGGATGTAAGTAAGCAACATTTTACTAGTTGTAATGAAAAAAATCCTGGATTAAAGTTTGTCATAGAGGAGATTTTAGATGCCTGGAGAACAGCACCAGTGATCAAGAGACAAAGCTGGAACTGACCTGCAGAAAAGAACCCCACAACTCATACAGAGTTATGAAGCAGGTATGTTTAGACGTTGGGTATGGGGCGGGGGAACCACTCTACCAAACCTGCACGCCCTACACTGGCACAAGCCATAATTTATGCTACAAAAGCACACATATTCATGGTAAGAGGTAGGGGTATTGCAATTATTTCTTATAGTAGGCATCGTTATTAAAATTCATCCTTGGAGCTCATTAACATAGGTGTCCTCCCACTCTCCACCCTGGTTCCACCCTCTTGGTGTTCTTCTGGTGGTCATCTGGGATGATGACGACCAGCAGTCTTCCTCATAGTGTACTTCTCACCTTCAGTCAACCATTGCAGCTGGTTTCCCTTAACTGCTTCATTAGTTTGTAGTCAGGATGTTTTGGCTCCTCCTTATCTCTATCTTGCTTTCTTTAGCCAAAAAAAATAAAAAAATAAAAATCCAAAAGCAGCAAACTTGGACTTTTCAAGATTAACCATTAGAAATATCCAATTAATTGCTGTAAACACTTCCACAAAGCTTGATATTTATGGTTACGTAATATAACTTTGCTACAAATACCTTCTTACACCTTAATCAAGAATATCCATCTGGTCTGTGAGGCCCTATATCTGTGAAACTTAAGAGGCCCTTCACCAGTATTCTTTGGTTTTATACTTATCCTTCACCAGAACAAATGAAGCATTTTGAAGTGCTGAACAAATATTCACACATCAGAATTTGCTCAGGAATGGGGCACTGCGATAGGGTCTCCTGCAGGGAAGGATTGGGTTAGGGTATTGCAATAACCTCCAGGTCACTGGGAACGTGACTTGAGCTTGGCTCCACTTCTCCCAGGAGCATCCATTTGCCACACTACAGATGTAGACTTCTCTGACAAGTTACTCAATATTAACATGTGTATTTTGTCTCTTCTCTCCAGTGAGACGAGGACAGCAGGCAGAAGAAGCTGAAAATGGTTCAAAACTCAGAATAATTGGAGTGGGAAGGGACATCTGAAGATCACCCAGTCCAACCTCCCTGATAAAGCAAGGTCACCCAGAGCAGGTTGCCCAGCATGAGAAAGCCAGGTGTCACATAGCTGAGGAAACTCACACTTGGCAACGTCCCTCATGAGTCAGGCAAATCAAAGGTTATCTCTTCCCCTCAGATGGGTGGTTGCCACAGCAGCACACAAACACACACTCCTGTGCAGCTCAAACACAGCTCTCATGAAACAAGGAAGTGACCACACAGCAAAACACACCACACAGAAGGAGAAAATAAAAACAGATTTCCAAAGATCATTGAGTCCAGCACTGACAGGTCTCCACTAAATCATGTCCTTCAGCACCACAGCTACACAGCTTTGAAGGCCCCCTACAGATGGGGCTCCAGCACTGACTGCCTTAGGTAGCTTCTTCCAGGCCTTGACAACCCTTCAGGGGAAGAAACTGTTCCTCACGTCCAACCTAAACCTCCACTGGTGCAACTTGAGGCTGTTTTCACCTGTCATGTCACTTGCTCCTTGGGAGAACAAAAAGCATCTTCTTTCATATATGCTGAGCATAAATGACTCCTCCATTCTCAGACATCTACACTCCATTAGTAATTTAGCTTAAAGAGATTCTGCTGCTGCTGCTCTCTCCAAGCAATCCCCAGAGATTAGGAAACCCTGTGAAAACTCCCAGAGCAATCTCAGGTCTGCTTGAACACCTGAGGAGTAAAACAATCTCAAGCCACTGACTTGAGGAATACAACAGCCACTGGGATTGATTTGTGATTAGGAGTCACCTCCTTGCCTCTCTTCCTGCCAGGAAACTGAGATGTGACCTGTGTAGTTGCATCCCTAACTTAACTCCTTGACCAACCTCTTCACCTCTCCTACCCACAGCCAAGCAGTCTTTGCCACTGCTGCAGTTGTCCTCTCCATAGCATCCTGCTGCTCCCCGTTGAGGTAGCTTTCCCTGCAAGGAGTGCAGCAAAGCCACTATCAGAAGGTTACTAAAGCTACTGCCAAAGCACAGCTTCCCTGTTCCCAGCTAGGCTGCAGACAAGCCCAGCTTTCTGTCAACAAACAGGACATGCAGAAACACCTCAGCAAGAGCTGAGACTCCAAAGAGAAGGGAACAGAGTATATCAGAGCATCAGCAAGAAGCATTCACCAAGAGAAATGCAAATATTTGCTCTCGCTGCTCTCCCCCATCCTCCCTGTTTTATATTTGCAAACTGGGGTCACTCCAGAGGCAAAGCTGAAGGACGTCCCCAGCATCAACTGGAAAGCCACAGGCCAAGCTACCCGGCAGAGCAAGACTAACTCAGCCTAATGCCCAGGAGATCTGCTGGCCACCTGTCCTTGATGCTTTCAATCATTCCCCTACAGAGGTGGTGCAGATGTCCTCATATCTCTGTGACCCTCCATTGTTGGCATTTTAGATACACAGATTGCACCAGGTTAGAAGGGACCCTCAAAGGTCACCTTGTCCAACCGCCCTGCAGTGAGCAGGGACATATGCAACTAGATCAGGCTGCTCAGGGGCAGACACATGGAGTCTGATCTTCAACGTTTCCAGAGACAGGGCCTCCACCACATCACTGGGCATCCCATTCCAGTATTTCACCACTCTTACTGTGCAGAACTTCCTCCTGATGGCCAATCTAAATCTACCCTGGTCCAGTGCCTCTCATCCTAGGCTGCATCCAGAGGAGTGTGGGCAGCAGGGCAAGAGAGGGGATTCTGCCTCTTGACTCTGCTCTGATGAGACCCCACCCTCAACCATGCCTCAATCTAGTGCTAATCTCCCCGTCAGGAGGAGGACACACAGCTGTTGGAGGAAGTCCAGAGGAGATGAACCAAGACCTGGAGCACCTCTGCTATGAGGACAGGCTGAGGGAGCTGAGGTTGTCCAGCCTTGAGAACACTCCAGGGGGACCTCAGAGCTGCCTTCCAGGAGCTGAAGTGATCCTACAGGAAGGCTGCAGAGAGACTTTTCATTAGGGTGTGTAGAGACAGGGCCAGGGGGAATAGTTTGAAGCTGAGGGAGAGGAGGGTTAGACTGGACATTAGGAAGAAGTTCTTCAGTTGGAGGGTGGTGAGACTCTGGAATAGTCTGCCCAGGGAGGCTGTGGATGCCCCTCCTTGGGGGTGTTCAGGACCAGGCTGGATGAGTTGAGTCTAGTTGAGAGGCGTCCTTGCCCATGTGAGGGAGGTTGGAGTAGATGATCTCTGAGGCTTCCTCCAACCTAAGGCATTCTAGGATACTACGATCCTGGCTCTACAAGCCCTTCTGAACAGTCCTTCTGCAGGCTTCCCATAGGTCCCCTTCAGGTATTTCCAGCCACAGGAACGTGGATCTGAGCTCCATCCTACTGCGTTTCAGAGAAGCCATTTCAGTTAAATCCCAGGTATTTAAAAGGTCTGCAAGCAATGCAGGGGCAGGGACAATGTCATTGTCACCAGGATAGGCACAACACAGACACAAAGAGAGCTCACTTCAGGTGCCAGCACTGACATCTCAGTGAGAAAACCCAGGGGACTGGTATTCACAACAGCTCTTTTCAGAGCAAAGCTGCTCAACTTGTTTAAAGGTGTATTTCAGCCTGTTCTTAGAAATCTTCCCACCCAGTTTCCAATGTCAGAAGGTTGGGTTTCATTTGAAAGGGAACAACTAAACCGGATTGAAGGAAGAAATGTTTGACACTGAGAGAGGTGAGAGCCTGTCCCAGGTTGCCCAGGGCAGATGCCCCATCCCTGGAACCATTCCAGGTCAGGTCTGATGGGGCTCTGAGCAACCTGCTCTAGATGCAGATGTCCCTGGTGAATATAGAGGTGTTGGACTATAAGAGCTTAAAAGGTCCCTATGATTCCATGATGATTACCTGGTTGCTTCATCTTTTCTTAATCTCTGCCTAAGAAATAATGAGGCTAAAAAAGCAGCCAACTCTCCATTTTTAACTGGCCTCCTTCCATAAAACAACATCCTTAACACATTCCAACTCAAGTGGCTAACATGAATCCTTTAGATGGATGCTGTGACTCCCAAAAGCCTCCTCCGAGTCTGAATCATGGGCACTGGACAACTGTCTTAATGCAGCAGCCAACTTTTACAGCAGACATCAATGGCCAGATCAGCACTCAACCATGTTCCTCAGCACCACATCTACACGGCTTTGAAAGTCTTCCCTTTCCAAAGCCACCCAGATGTGGTGCTGAGGGACACTGTCTAGTGGTGACCTGCCAGAGCTGGGTTAACAGCTGGACTCAATGATGTTAAAGGTCTTTTTCCAACCAAAACGATTCTGCAGTCTACAAAGCCTGTAAGACATAAGGGGACTGTTGTTTAAGGGGTTAAAACAGGTAAAGTGGATGCAGGCAGGGCCTTCTCTCAAAACATCTCTTGGGTGTTGCTCACACAAGGATCTGTGGTTCAGATCTACATTCATGTCCACCACATCCAGCTGCCGGGCTGGGGCTGGCTCTTTCAGGCCTTGGCCACTGCACTTTGCTCTGTTCTGACTTGCTGAATTACAAAAGTTTTGCATTAGCAGCAGGAGTGAAGCCAAGTCCTTCCAAAACAGCTTCTTCACTCCCAGACAAACTAAATACATTGAAGTTTTGTCTGACTGCAGGACAGGTTTGGCCAGATCCCAGGTACATTTTAACTCTTCCCAACTTTTTCAGCTGCTTCCTCAGCATGTGAGAGCAAGCAGGCAAGACCACCTTCCTGCCCATCACTCCTGAGTTATCCAAAGACCACACAGCAGCTCTCAGCATCACATATGCAGATTTCAGTCAGGGCTTCAACATCCATTGCCAATGCCTCAGAAATTCTACTCGAGTATTTCATGGGGCACAAAGATGATTTGGGGTTCAGAGCCCATACAAACACAGATAAATAGAATGTTTTGGGTGGGAAGGGACTTTTAAAGGCCATCTAGTCCACCCCTCCCCTGCACACAGCAGGGGCATTTGCAACTAGAGCAGGTTGCTCACAGCCCCAAACAACCTCACCTAAAATGGCTCCAGAGATAGGGCATCTCTCACCTCTCTGGACACCCTGTTTGCTACCCCAACGACCAATTCACCCAGGGGTAGGTGCAAAGGAAATGGATTTATCTAGACAAATACCCAGGGATATTCCTCTTCCACCTACCACTAGCAGCATGTAAAAGCAATGTTTGCCAGTAGAGATGCACCCAAAAAAAAGCTGTCAGTCTACAGGCTTCAAAGCTTCAAGGCAGAAGACCTGAGCGTGAGCCAAATGGTAAGAGTGCCTGAAGCTTATTATAAACGTGGCTCTTATAAAGAACAGAATTTGGGAAACTACTCAGGAAACAAGAGCAGGTGGGGGTTTTGTTGGTTTTCTTTTTTAGTATGGAAAAAAAGCAATGGAGTCCATAACCAGAAGCAAAAAGAGAACGTTAGAAAACACCTACAGTTGAATGATCACTCAAAAAGGTTGTGTTTGAAGTAACAGTAGTAGGATGAAATTGTGGACAACCTTCCAGGATCCAGCAGAAGTTTCAACACAACCCTAACACACTCCCCACAAAAGAGTTCCCATGCAGCATCTTCCCATTTTGATGTGGGCTCTGACAGTGCTCCATCACATTGGACATTGATCACAGCAAGGCAAATTCCAAGAGGCAGGCAGAGTTAAGCTCCAACGAGAAATTAAGAGGGAAGTGTTGTTGCCATACTCTGGAAGGATGACAAAGTTGTTCTTAATAAGGGGTTATAAAAAGTNAAGGGACCTCTGGAGATCTTCAAGTCCAATCCCTGCCAGAGCAGGACCATAGAATCTACTGCAGGTCACACAGGAATGCACCCAGATGGGTCTTGGAAGTCTCCAGAGAAGGAGACTCCACAACCTCTCTGGGGAGCCTGTTCCAGTGTTCTGGGATGCTTACAGTAAAGAAGTTCTTCCTCGTGTTGAGGTTGAACTTCCTGTGCTGTAGTTTACTTCCACTGCCCCTTGTCCTGTCACAGGCCATAAGTGAGCAGAGGCTGTCCCTGTCCCTTCCTTCCTGACTCCCAGCCCTCAGATATTTATAGACATTGATTAGATCTCCTCTCAGCCTTCTCCTCTTCAGATCAAACAGCCCCAGGGTTCACAGCCTTTCCTCATCAGGCACTGCTGCAGCCCACCATCCTTGTAGCTCTCAGTTGGACTCTGCAATAGATCCCTGTTCCTCTCGAACTGGGGAGCCCAGAACTGGATGCAATATTCCAAGTGGGGCCTCACTAGGGCAGAGTAGAGAGGATGGAGAACCTCCCTTGGTCTCCTGCCCACACTACTCTTAATGCACCCCAGGACCCCACTGGTCTTCTCAGCCACAAGGCCACATTGCTGTCCCATGGAGAACTTCTTGGCCACCAGCACTCCCAGGTCCCTCTCCACAGGGCTGCTCTCCAGCAGATCACCTCCCAGCCTGTACTGGTGCAGCTAATTGCTCCTTCCCAGATGCAGGACTCTGTGTCTATCCCTGTTGAACCTCACTGGCTTCCACTTTGCCCAGCTCTCCAGCCTGTCCAAGTCTCACTGAATGGCTGCACAGCTTTCAGGTGTCTGAGCTAAGCCTCCTGATTTGGTACCATCAGCAAACTTGCTGAGCAGAGCCTGTCCCTTAATCACAGTGCTTCAATTCTGCAACTTCTGTTGCTGTTTCAGCCAGAGGCCCCCAAGAGCACTGGAACAGGGATCAACCATATGTAAAGTCTGTGGCACGAGTAACACACAGAAACCTGGCTTTGTGGATTCATACTCTTCTGTCAGATGTACTTCACGAGGTGGATGAGCTAGGACTTTAGAGCAAACACCTGCATGGGTCCTCAGATAATGATGGTTGCCAACAGCTAGACTAGAGCCACCATATGGTTGTCACAGGTGGACTACAGCACAGCTGTACCACAACTACGGCACAACATCCACTGTCACAACAACCATCAGCCACCCCTGTGCCCAAGGAAGCAACCCAAAGGTGACAGGCATCTGCAGTGTGGGGAAGGTCATCTCCAGATAACCCAGGTTTGTAGAACACCAGCAAGTACCAGCATCTTCTGTTTCACCAGAAAACAAAACAACCCACCTCGAACCCAGGAAAGGGTCAGCATGACGACAAAGGAACACTTAAAAATGACAAATAATTATTAATTCTCTCCACCCTGTGAAGGTTTCTCCCTCCCCCACCACATTCCAACCTCTATTGTCTGGAAAGCGTTTATCTGAAAGTGGGTCATGTCTCCTGGCATTACTAAATCTTCCCAAATTTCCCCTGATTAGTCAGAGGCGATCTCCTGGCTGACATCTGAGTGATGGAGGCAGTGGGTAATGCCATTTCTCCCCTGAATGAGCCACATCAAAGAGGGCTTAGAAGGCGGGAGATGGAGCACCAGATAAAATGGTTGCCAACAGATTGTCTCCAAAATGCTACTGAGAAGAAGAACTTAAAAGATTTGGAAGACTTTTTTTTTTCTTTTTTTTCCCCCTTAAATTTATTCCCATCAGAAACATTCAGCCCTTAGCGTTGAACATGGGGAGATTACAAGCTGCCTCCAGAGGTGCTAAAAAGGATGAAACCTCACTTACTTATGAACAGCAGGGACTGAGGGGTAAAAACATTTCTGTGCACCAAAATCCCCAGGGATTCTCCATCTGCCACAGCACCCAGCCTGCTCTTCACACAGGAATGGCCAAAGCCATCATGCTGGAGACTCACAGTATCCCGGGATGCATTGGAAGGGACCTCTGAAGAGCTTCAAGTCCAATCCCCCTGCCAGAGCAGGACCATAGAATCTACTGCAGGTCACACAAGAATGAACCCAGATGGGTCTTGGAAGTCTCCAGAGAAGGAGACTCCATACCCTCTGTGGGGAGCCTGTTTCAGTACTCTGGGACTGTTACAGTAAAGAAGTTCCTCCTCATGTTGAGGAACTTCCTGTGCCATAGTTTACACCCACTAAAAAATTTCTCAACTCATATGTTGAACTGCTGTAAAGCAGCTGTGTAGAAAAAGGACCTGGATGGATGGCAAGTTCACCATAAGCCAGCAATGTGCCCTCATGGACAAGAAGGCAAATGGTCTCTTGGGCTGCATGAAGAGTGTGGCTCCCCCTCTATTCTGCTCTAGGAAGGCCACATCTGGAGTCCTGGGTCCAGTTCTGGGCTTCCCAGTTTGAGAGAGACAAGAAACTACCAGAGAGAGTCCAGCAGCAGCTGCAAAGCTGCTATGGGGCAGCTGGCAAAAAGTGGAACCCAGGAGGTTCCATCTGAACAGAAGGAGAAACTTAATTGTTGTGAAGTTGCTGGAGGCCTGGAGCAGGCTGGCCAGAGAGGTTGTGGAGTCATCTTCTCTGGACAGCTTCCTACTCCAGCTGGCCATGCTGCTGTGGGTGCCCCTGCTTTAGCAAGGGGGTTGGACTGGATGACCTCCAGAGATTCTAGGATTCTGTGATCAAAAACAGCCTAAATTGAAGTAATGCCTTGCAAATGATTAAATACTAAAAAGTTGAGTCCTCTGAGACTAAAAAGAAAAAGGATAAAAACCAGTGAATCTGACACTCAGAAGAGAAGATACCATTTAAATCACAGAATCGTGGGGGCAGAATCACCCAGAGCAGGCTGCAGATATATCCAAAGCAAAAAAATCATAGAATGACTCAGGTTGGAAGGGACCTCAGAGATCATCTCCTCCAACTTCCCTAACATGGGCAGGGACACATTTCAACTGGACTTGGCTGCTAAAGGCCTCATCCAGCTTGGCCTCGAACACCCCCAGGGAAGAGGCATCCACAACCTCCAGAGTCTCACCACCTCCAGACAGAAGAACGTCTTCCTAAGACCCAGCATTCACAACTATCACCCCTTAGAGCAGGAGGATGCCAAGGGAGGATACCCATCTGAAACTGGAACTGAGGCAGAGCTTCACTCTTGCAGCAAAAACAGATGAAGCTCCTAAGAACTTCTCAGGTCAGTGATTAGAGGAGATCAGGGCAAAGTTCAGCAAGAGCAGGGTTTGCATTCTGCTGATTTACTTCATGTGATCTTCCAGTGCTGACACTTTGTACTGGAGCAAAGACTGCCAGAAAACAACACCTCTTTGTCAGTAAAAATATAGGAAACACATCATGTATATATATATATATATATATATATAAAAATAAAAGTGAAATCTTGAAGACTCAAGACTTTCAGGCATTGCCAAACTGAATATTCTGAGAACAGACTGGTTTTAAAATATATATCAAATTGGGCACCACATCATTCCTATGACACAAAGAGGGGCTTTTGGGTAAACCAGTGGGGTTTTTTCTGACTGATGTTGGACTAGAGGGATGTAAACATCAGTGCACCCATCCCACAGGTCACTCACTCTTTGGGGACTGTGAGGAGTTGCACAGCCTGAAGCAGCTTCATCCTTCCCATCTTCTTCAGCATGGAATGTGAAGTGCTGAAAGCCAAACTGAAGCAGGTTTTGCTCCTAAAGATGATTTAAGCCCACGTTCATGGTCAAGTAAAGGAGTATTTCATGCTTCTCAAAGGTGGGCAGCACTACTCGTGTCCATCTGGCAGTATGGGGAAAGTTCCCATGCTGGGGATAGAATCCCAAAGCAGGTGTGCAGACTGTTATCACTCACTGCAACAGCAGCAAGGAGAGCAGAGCATGAAGGGATGATGATTAGGTCCGACAGCTTCAGCTCAGAGTTTATTTTGGCACCAGAAGAGCATACAAAGCTTCAAAGCAGCTCCGAGCAAGCAGGCAAGGGGCTGGGTGGCAGAAATCACCCCCAGGAGCAGGGGTGTGAGTCTGGAATCCACAGGTGGTCCTGTCACCAGCTGCATCAACACACCTTTAATCTTGACCATCAATATTTTCTGGAATTCAGATTTAATGGCCAAGTTAAAAAAATTTAAAAAAAAAAAAAAAAAAGGCTTTAGAAAGGAAAAATTCAACAAGCAGAGAAAAAGAGATTTCAGACCTGGTAATTTGAGGCTCTACAAAAACCAGCCATAAACTTTCTGTCTCTCTGGCCTGGATCTTTATAACAACCAGGCCATAAAGTAATCCAGAGGACAGCCAAAGGCAGGTCCAGCTGAAAAGCAAAGTCCTTCAGCCAAAGACTTCCATTCCCTGAAAGCCAACCAGGCACAAACAAGGTGTCCCCAGATGCCCAAATCAGACAGGAGAAGAAGAACAAATTGCTTCTCTGCCACACCATGGTCTGGGAGAGAAAACCTCAATATTTGAGGAGGGAAGTCTCAGCAGACAGTCCTGAGGGCAGCTGGTCACCAGCTGGCAGGTGAGATGCTCACACTCTGATCAGACACAGCTTCCAAAAGGAAGAGCATTCAGTGCTGCTAAAGGCTTCAGCCAAAACTGGACTTGCTGGTATCATTAACTACAAGGTGGGCAGAACCCCATCACTGAAAACACTCCAGGTCTGGTTGGACAGGACTCTGAGGAACCTGATCTAGTGCAAGATGCTCCTGCTTACTGCAGAGGTGACCTTTAAAGGTTCCTTCCAACCCAAACAGTCTGTGGCAGTGCAGGTGTTCATGGTCTATCTCAGCAGAAAACTGACCGCTTCACAAGCCAGGTAGAGACAGGACAGTAGGGGACAGCATAGTGACATTAAGACACCAACTGCATGAGAGGGACTTGGCCTTTTGTTTCCTTCATTACTTCCAACCTTTGAACATGGTAGTTAAGGTAGGTGACAAGAAATGAGCACTTCACAAGCACAGGGAAGGCTGGCAAGTGTCACATCAATATTCACGCATCTACCTCCCTTTGAGATCTGTGTCAGTCTGGAGATGGATATCCTCCTTCACCTCCACCTTATCTCTAAAACAGTACACTAGGTCCTACTAGGAGATGTGGGACCAATCCAAGATCACAGTAGTCCAGTACTGCCACGTGAAAGCCATGTTATCTGAGCTCAAAGTAATTGAGAAGCATAAATCCATGAGGGAGTTACTCAACTTAATTAGACTGAAAATTAGAGCTTCCATCCTCTCAGTGTCTGTGAGTCCAGTCACTACGACACACTTACACTAGCTTTCCGCTTGCTTGGGGTGTAGCACCAAGGACCAGCTTCACACCAGGCATGAGACACACACAGGGTGGTTGGTTGTTTCTCAGGGGGGTTTTTCAGGGGGAAAGGTTGGTTTATCTCAAACTGTTTTCAACACCAATTTACTAAGACACACATTGGCAGCCTCAGCTGCCTGCTCATGCCCAGCCTGCTCAAGGACTTGGCAGCTGAAGGTTTGCCTGAGCCACCTCAAATCATCCCTGTGGGGCTTACAGAAGAAACCAGATGTCCCCTTTGCTGTCCCCCATGCTTTTTAAGAGCCATCTTTAAATTATTCAAGGGTCTTTTTTCCTTTGAAGAGTGGTGACTCGCCAGGACACATCCCTGAAATGTAACATGTCATTTTAATGAGTAGTGGCTGTGATTCATCTGCAACATATCCTGTTCTAAACAGCCCTGCAAATTGGTGACTGGCACATCCTACCAGCACCTCACACCTCAACAGCACCATCATAAGGGAGCCCGAGTGATGACTCACAGAAGGGTGAAGGCATGGAGTAGCTGGGTTTAAGCGCTGGTTCCATATTTCAGTGAAGGCATCAAGTGAAACACATCTCTGCATGGAGGCCACCAGCCCCACAGGGCTGCTCATTGTTCAGCAGGATGGGAAGTGGGCATGAGTAGGCAAGATTAGTCTACATCAAGTATGCAGGAAATGTTCTCAAGGAGGAACTAAGCTGGCAGAGACTCAAGGACAGACGGATGTGTGAGACCAAATGGGAACATCCAAAAGGCAAGACAGACAGGTAGACACAGCACATATCTCCTACTGGGGAGCCAAGTCACATCAGCACCTAATGCCTGATGCACATCAGCACCAAGCATCCAAACTACACAAAATCATCCCACTTGTACCGCCACCAATGACCATAAGGGACCAGAATGGACGGACTGAAGGAGGAGGCAATGGCTGTGCATTAAGGAGGAACTGCCCCACACCCTAACAGTTGGACTCGAGCTTTAAAGTCTTTTGCAATGAAAACTATTGGTAGGGAGTGCTCAGAGATGTGTACACAGCATCAGTGGTCCAGAGCAGATTCTGAAAGTACTAACAGCACCACCAGCTTCACACAGACAAGCACAGAAGCCTAAACAAAACACAGCTTGTGGGGGAGAAAATAAAGAGATAAATGTAATTTTAAACAATCAAATGGGATTTGATTAAAAGTGATGAAGAAAGATGGCATGGCAGGTCAGAAGAACATACTGCTGGAGGAGCTGCATCACCATCCCATCATCCTGCACCAGCCATAGGTTTGGGGCCATACCTTGCAATTAAGAGCTTGTGTGTTCCTTATAGTAAGGGCTTGTTTACCTCTGTTGCTTATAGTTCCTCTTGTCCTACGATACAGCCTTCAATAATTTTAATTAACTTCACAGAATCTCAGAATGGTTGCAGTTGGGAAAGACCTTAAAGAGCATCTAGTTCCAACCCTCCCTCCATGAGCACAGAATCACAGAACTAACCAGGTAGGAAAACACCTCCAAGATGACCAAGTCCAACCTATCACCCAGTACCATCTACTCAACTAAACCATGGCGCCAAGTGCCTCATCCAGGCTCCTTTTAAACACTTACAGGGACAGTGACTCCACCACCTCCCCAAGCAGCCCGTTCCAATGCCAATCACTCTTGCTGTGAAGAACTTCTTCCTAACATCCATCCGAAACCTCTCCTGGCACAGCTTAAGACTGTGTCCCACTCATTCTGTCACTGGTTGCCTTTCTGGTAGTTGTAGACAGCAATGAGGTCGTCCCCCAAGCCTCCTCTTCTCCAGGCAGCCACTCCTCATAGGCCTGGACACCTCCTACTAGATCAAGTTACTCAATGCCTCATCTAGCCTGGCTTTGAACACATCCAGGCTTAGAGCCCCCACAACTTCTCTGGGCAACTTGTTCCAGTATCTCACCACCTTGACAACTCAGAGGTTTCAATCAGCTAGAGAATACTCTGGACACAGACAAATTAATGGCAAAAGGAAAGCACAGCAAGTCTCATTTCCAGGCTGCAGGCCCTCTCCGGTAGGGATGTTCCTCTCCAGGAAAGGCAAAAAGCAGGAATGTCAAATCCCTGACAGCCTCATTAGTAAAACTGGTGACTTTACCACGACCCAGGTATCAAAGACCATTCAAACTACAGGCTACATGAAGCCCATCACTCATCAACCTCTGGTCCTTCCCAGCCTTGCCACAAACTGCAAACAGGTCTTGCCTCTTTCTGGAGAACCAGGCTAAGTTCAAATCCAACCTCACAAGATGGGTCTTGTGAGGCACAAGAGGCCATTGCTTTACACAACCATCTCAAGCCACATAAAGCTCACAGGGAGATTTTCCCCCCATTTGCTGAAGAAAAAAAAATTCTTCACCAAGATGTTTTGTAAATGTTTCAGGCATCTGCCAGAGCTGGAGGTCTTGCTGCAATAAAAGCATTCATCTTCCTGACCTGAACTGCAGTTCATGCTGATATTCCTTTAACCACTTCAAAATGTCCTTGTTTGCAGAACAGGTCAAAGAACAACTCATAACACCACAGGAAAAAAAAAAAAAGCTCAGGGCTTCACCCTTGCTACACTGCCAGCTAACCCAGAAGGTCCAGAGTCCACCTTCACGCTAAACTTAGGCTACCTTTGTGCCTTCCTTTCCAGAAAACTATCACAGTGAGGGTGAACTACTCCTTTTCTGGACAGAGCTATCAAATAATGGGTATGTAAACTGCAAGTCCAACGTGCCTAGAACCACACTGCACTATGATGACCAAGATCAGCTTCAATTGTGAGTACAGATTAAATACAAACACATGCAGACTTCTTCCTTGGTCACTAGAAGGGATGTAGAAGATCACAGGGTCATTAATTCCTAGACCTGGTTATTCGGTAGCAAAGAAGAATGATATACCAAAAACCCTCCCTTGTAAATAAATTCCTCGGCAGCAGCCAGCACATGACAAATTCCCTCAATCAAACTCCTTCATTTAAGTAAAAAAGAGTATGAATGATTCACCCCAGCCCACCCCACAAGAGCCAGGACCTACTGGTGTCCCTCAGGCTTGCATCCTTCACCCTGGAGTTACCCCAACAGATGGCTGCAACCCAGGGTGTGTGCATGGGGAATTTCGCACACACAATTTCACACTCTCAAAACAGAAGCAAGGCAGGAATTCTTTTGCAGCACAAAGCCCTGCATGAGGATGTGCACCTGCACGGCATCAGGACAGCATCTGGGAGGCTCCAGCCATCTCCTGCCCATCAGATTGGACACATGTCTACAAAGGCCAGTATCCATCTCACCCCTCTCCTATCCACTCAAAGCCATGCAACCAGAGGAGTAAAGAGTATTTAAACCCCCAAGTTTGGCTTTGGTTTTCTCTCCTCCATGCTGTTCTGGAGAAGCTAAGAAGGTCCCCAGGCTGCTGTGGAGGTGGCCATGCCCTTGGAATCATCCCCAGCTGCAGAGAGCAAACTGGAACAATCATATTTTACATTTCAATGTTGGTTTTTTTCCTCTCTACCACTACAGATAATAACAAAGTAAGATCAGGAGGAGACTGAAGTATGCCAACAGATCCAGCTCCTTCAGAAAGGCAACCCCATTCTTAAATAAAAATCCCAGCATGGCTTCTGAGCTGTCTCTGCCCTTTGCGGTCTGAACTAGACATATCCTCATAATCTAAAATCAAGAAGGAAACCAACTCAAAAACCTCCACCTTCTTGTGGCAGAGCTCCCTTGGATGTTGTGAGACTGAATCCCAAACTTGCACTCTCCCCTACACTTCTTCCCAGCAATTTTTTCTACACAATGCTCAGAAAATCTCTTTCGTTCCCAGTTGCTGGTTGACCCTAAATGAGCACACAGGCTAAGGATGAATCCTCCCTGAGCCCTGAAGAATAAATCATTCCCAGAAGGTTTTATGCCATAAGGTTCCTGCCAATTCATTGACTCAATCAGCAAGTGGATCACTCTGACAATATTTATTTGCTTTTGAAAAGCTTCTCCCCGGGGCCAGAAACCACCAATTCATTCCACCTACTTTATTTAACACAACTTCAAGTGAAATTCAGAGAGTTTTTCTACACCAAATGCTACAGTTGTTTTGGTTTTTTTTTAATGCATTAAGTCCTAGAGACTATTTAAAAATCCTTGGGTAAAAAAAAAAAAAACACCAAACAAACAAACAAAAAAACAACCCAACAATCCACCAGCTACTTTGCACAATGAGAGGAAAAGAAATAAAACCAGAAATAAGTACTCTGGTGTCTCACTCATCCAGAGCTTGCAGCCTTCTGAGGAGTCTATCTCAAGATGCACAAGACCCCAAGAGCAGACAGAAAAAAAAAAAAAAAAAAAAGAAAAAGGCACAACCTGTTCCCCAGCCTGGCAGAAGCACTTTTTCCTATTTTCCTTACACTTAAATGAGCAGTTAACACATTTTATAAAGCACCTTATAAAACATCTTTAAGAGAGAACATTCAGAAGCAAAAGCAGTTGTAGCTCTTATAGTAACATGAAGAATCATAGAATGGCTCGAGGTGGAGGGGATTTTAAAGCTCATCATCCAGTTTCAATGCACCTGCCATGGGCAGAGACACTTCCTACTAAACCAGGTTGCTCAAGACTTCATCCAGCCTGGTCTTAAACACTTCCAGGGATGGCATCCACAACTTCTCTGGGAAACCCATTCCAGTGTCTCACTATCCTCACTGTGAAGAATTTCCTCCTAATTTTCAGTCTCAATCTTCCCTTTTTCAGCTCAGCCATTGCCCCTCATCCTGTCACTATAAACCTTTGTGAAAAGTCCATCCCCAGCTTTCTTGTAGTCACCTTCAGGTACCAGAAAGACGCTCTAAGGTCTCCCCAAAGCCTTCTCTACTACAGGCTGAACAGCCCCAGCAGTCTCAGCCTGTCCCCATAGGGGAGGTGCTCTGTCCCTCTGACTATCTCCATGACCTCCTCTGGACCGTCTCCAAAAGATCTATATCCATCTTGAGTGGGGAGCTACAGAGCTAGAGCTTCACCTCTCCACAATGAAGGCCACCCATGCAAACCAGTCTAAACTCCAATTCCATGCTGCAAATGAAATCATTGCTTGCAGATGGCTTCTTCTAGGGGCCACATCCTCCCTTCATGCTGCCCAGCACCCAACTCAGAGGATCAGAGCAGCCCCATTATCTCCTTACTGCTGGCATCTGCACAGGCTTATGGGGATTGGACTGTGACTAGCTTGGCTGTTAAGTTCAGCTGCATCAGGAACAAGTTTCCTTGGAAGGCTCTGGAGCATGGCAAGCAGGCAGCTGCCTTTACCTCCTGCTAAACCTAAAGAAATTTCCCTACTCAGCTGCAACCAGTTTGGCTGGGCACATCCCACCACTGCCACACTCCAGCAGGAACCTCAAGGACATGGCAGGAATAGAATTGGCACCAAACAGCCCTAAAAGCTGTTTGTGGTGCACACATTAGGGAGTGCTCCACCACTTCTCCATCTGGAAGAGGTTTTTGGAAAACTGAGTCTATGCCACCATATTGCCTAGTCCTCCTGCATGTACTGGTGTCAGTGGCTCCAGAACCACCCTTCACCACACAGCTCCTCTTCTGCTGGGACTCCCATTCGCTTCTGCAATGAAATGAAATCCACAGCCAGATAATGTCATAGTCCCCAGGAGCTGTATCAGGAGTAGAAAGAGGTTGCCCAGAGAGGTGGAAGATGGCACATCCCTGGAACCATTCCAGGTGAGGTTGGATGAGGCTCTGAATGACCTGTCCTAGTTGCAGATGTCCCTGCTGACTGCAGGGGGTTTGGACTAGGTGATCTTTAAAGGCCCCTATGAACCCCAACCAGTCTGATTCCAAGAGAATTACAATGGTCTCCCCATAACTATTTACAACCTACATGCTTGAAGGTTGATGCAGCTTTGCAACTACTCTCATGTTCATAATTAAGCACTGATGTTAATTAGCTTCCTTGACAGGGGGTGGGGGCTATTAAACACCAGCCACGCCTGCTCTTAAAGTGGCCCAGATGAGACATCCCATGGTGCAGACCAGCAACTCACAGCTGCTGGTGTTTGCAGGGTGGGTTCCTCTCCAGTTTAAGTGCTCCTCAGGGTGCTGTGGAGTAGAACACAGCAAAATCATCAGCATGACTTAATAATCAAGAACTTAAGCATCCAAGAAGGTCTTACAAGGTCCCAGATGTTCTGCATCAAGTGGAAGGGCCATCTACATAACACACAGCAGCCCCCACTGCAGCCCAGCCAGAAAGGTGATGTGGGAGGACTTCAGAAGTCCCACTCAGCCACTCTGCAGCAGCTCCTCAGCACTCTGAGGTGCTTGAACCAGGATGGTCCAAGCAGCAGAGGAAGGGTTCCAAGAGAGGTATTGTTGTGGCTGTGCTAATGCAACACTTGCACATCAGATCAATAGGCTTTTAGCAAGGCAGCAGTATTGATTCCAGGGAGCTAGATCAACCACCTTCACTCCCTCTGCATCCTCCCTCTGAAAGCCTCATCCTGCCAACAAGGTGAGCCAGGAAGCCCCACCTCTGCTCTTGGAATGTCATCTCCTGAACAGTAACACTCCACTGAGGCTCTCCTGCTCTTCTCAACTCCCCTCCCCTGCTCACTACCATGCCTAGTCACTTTGTAAGATCATCTTCTGGCAGCAGTGTCCAGAGAGTGCATCAACATCCAACTTCTGAAGGCAGGGCAGCCTTCTGCAGCAGGTTATGTTCTCCCCACTGGGCTCTCCACCCAGTCTGAGACGCAAGTGCCCCAAAGCTGATGTGCAAGCAAGCACCAGGACCCTCCTTAATGCATTTCAAGAGTAGGCTAGAGAGGAACAAGTCTGCTTCATCCTAGGGATCTCCAGCAGCAACTCGCACCATCAGGTTCATCAGCTCAGGATCTGCAGAACAGGTCTTATGAGGAGCAGCAAAGGAAACTGGGGTTTTTTAGCCTGGAGAAGAGGTTGAGGTGAGACCTTCTGGCTCTCTACAGCTCTCTGAAAAGGGAGGAAGTTGGTGTCTTCTCCCAAAGAACAAGTGACAGTAGAAGAGAAAACTGCCTCAAGTTGCACCAGGGGAGGTTTAGGTTGGACATCAGAAAAATCTTCTTCCCTGAAAGGGATCTCTAACACTGGAATAGACTCCTCAGGGAGGTGGTTGAATCCCCAGCCCTGAAGGTGTTCAAAAGACACAGGTGTGGTGCGGAGCAACATGGTTTAGCACCAGATTTGGAAGAGTTAGAGTCAGGCTTGATTTTAAAGGTCTTTTCCAACCACAATGACTCCATGACTCTACTATTCTAAGGCAGTTTGGCTTGTGGTTTTTAAACCCTTCTTTGTTCATTTTCCTGCTGCTTCAAAGCCCAAAGCTGACACAGAAGCCCCATGCAGAAAAAAATCTCAGCAGGACAGTCCTAAATTTCAATGCAACACCAGGGCTCAGACCCAGTTATGACCTATATGGGTTGAAGGCACTATCCATGGCCCTACCACTTATTACACCAGCTGTGTCCCTAAAACGTCCTTGCAAGACACGATGACACCAGCAGAAGGAGCAGTGCTGAAACACCAGCTCTCATCAATAATATCTGATGGTACTAAAAATTGATGACATACACAGATTGTCACCAATCCTGATCACTTCCCAAAAGCTTCTCACTCACATGTCCCAGCACAGTAATAGGACATCTCGTACCATTCAACAGAGAAACAGGGATATAAACCCAACCAAGGTCACACAAACATATGACACAGGTCAATTACTTGATCATCACATTAGAAAATCAATTAACCTGGCTCTTATAATCAATGCATGGATAGGGATAACCCAGCAGCTGCAACCAGCCTCCCTCCTCCCCAGAGAAGCTTCCCATTGCCTCCATGTGTTCATCTGATGAGATGCTGTGATTGGCACCTCAGAGCTGCTCAGCCACAGCTTTCCTTGTGCTCCCATTCAGCTTTTCAAGGGAAAAGATTTTTCAGACCTAAGCCTTTGCTTTTGAACCACTCCCAAGAAGGACCGAGGTCAGCCTGCTCATGGACAAGGGCTTCCTAAATACCCAGAGGTTCAAACGAGATTCACACTTCATCCTGCATCCATTTGATTTCAGCAGCCAAAGAAATAACTGTCAACCCCCAACATTACATAAAACCTGTCTGCAAAACGAGATACAGAAGGAGGAATCTGCACCAAAGTTCAGCCTGGGAGACTGGCATCGAGAGGGCTGGTGCCAACCTGGCAGCATCTCCACGCTGACCACAGTCACAGAAGAATTTAGAACACTAAAATTCTCGTTATTACAGTAGATGGTGTTGGCACTTTAGAGCCTTTCAGCAAAGCCCGTTCTGAGGCTCAAGCACTTTTCTTGATGAGCCTCTGCCTAGCATCACTGGCGGCTTTTACTGAGCACATTCGCTGGATCCTGGCTGCCCGCAGCACTCCCGGGAAGCCTCAGGAAGATGCGGAGCGCAGACTGAGAGCTCTCTCCCTACGGCTTATTGCTGTGGATCTCCTGCTGTGTGCGAGGAGCAGTTTCACCAAGCAGAGTCAAACAGCGGAGATTTCTCTACGCAAACCTCTCACAAAGCCCCAAACCATGTGGGGTCCATTCCCAGCCCGTTTTGCCCAGGATATTCCTACACCCTGAGCCCCAACTACCCCATAGCCGCCGACTAATTTAATAATAAAAGGGGAGAGAAAAAAAAAAAAAAAAAAAACA
>VWZI01003255.1:1925-25613 GCA_013396835.1 Psilopogon haemacephalus | reverse complement strand
TGGTGGGGTGTGTGCTTTCTGTTCTCCTATTGTTCTGCCTTTCTCATGGAAGAAGAACTAAGCCCAAGGTGATGCCCCTCGGTGGTTTGGAGCTCTGCCATCACCACCAGCCACTGAGCCATTGAAGATGACACATATTGGGGTGCAAGAAATGTCTTTAATGTAAATGGCCTTTGCCAGAACTTGCCTGTGTCTGGACAGTGTTGCTCACATGAAGCCACTAGAAAGTCATGCAAGAAAAACACCAGGGGTCGGGGTTTGTGGGCTCTTAAGATGCTGAGAGGGCTGAAGCATCTCTCTGACACAGGAAAGGCTGAGAGCCCTGGGGCTGTTAAGTCAGGAGAACAGCGGCCTGAGAAGGGATCTGATCAATGCTCAGCGAGAGATAAAGGACAGAGTGCAAGAGGATGGGGCCAGACCCTTGTCAGTGGGCAATGGGCACAAACAGGAACCCAGGAGGTTCCACCTGAACAGGAGGAGAAACTTGTTTGTTGTGAGGGTGCTGGAGGGTGCAGGCTGGCCAGAGAGGTTGTGGAGGCTCCTTCTCCGGAGAGCTTCCAACCTCACCTGGTCATTATGATTCTGGGCAAGCTGCTGTGGGTGCCCCTAATTTAGCAGGTGGCTCAGACTAGATGATCTCCTTTCCATCCCTTCTCATGCTGGGATTCTGCGTGCTCCTTACAAGCCTCAGACTTTTCCCCATGTTGTGACAACACATGGAAACCCCAGGGATGGGTGGATAGGAGGGTGGTGCCATGGAGTGGTGAAGGGCTCTGGAAGACTTAGTGAGGTAGGCAGAGTGCCAGTGCTAGAGGCTGGGAGTGGAGTTACCTTCTGTGCAGCAGGCACCCCATCACTGCACATCAGCTTTGGCATTGTATTTAGGTAGAGCAGCAGTGAAGTTTGGCACTGAATTGAGAAGGGTAGGACATACCAGTGTTTCTGCAGTGAAATCTTCAAGCTCTCTGCATAGGTATTAGGGTTTGCAGGGAAAGGTTTAGAGCATCAGTGCTGACACCTCCAAAAGTCATCAGGACTGAGGTGGCTGTTGCTAAACACAACCCCAGGTCCTGAATATTTTTGCACATGGAGCTGTCTCAAAGGCCTCAAAGCTGGACTTGCCACCTCCTGGGCTGTTTAGAAGTCACCATGTGCTACACCTGGGCATGATCCTCAGGTCTGGATTGGGCTGTGGTGTCATCATACTCTGGGCACTGGCTGCTTCTGTGACAAGTGCTTCTAGCTGTCTTAATTAATGAAGGTGTTAAATAAATGAATCATTAAGTGAGAAAGGTTTTCTTGCAGATAAACCTGATATTTGTCTCTTGGTGGATGCAGCTTTGCAGTAAGCCTCCAGCCCCAAGGTGCTACAGCAGCCCAGCCCCAGACAGTAGAAATCAAACCAGCACCACACTGCAGGGCACCAGGAACCACTTCCCAGCTCAGGGCCTGGTGTGTGCCCAAAAGCATCATTGTGGGAACTCCTGGAACCAGTATAAAAGCCCCTTCAAGCAGATAGGTGGGTGCAGAAAGGTTTTTAAGCTTTGGCAAGTGCTGGGGGTTCAAACCTGGAGAAGTTCTGGGGTGGTGAGACTGGGGACTAGCGTTACCAGCCCTGCCACTTGCACGCTCCACCCCTCTGCACTTCCTCCATCAAGGTGAAAAATGTAATAACAAAATAAAGAGTATTTAGCAATGCTCCAGAACCTGGATAAATGAAAAGGTTGTCACTTCCTATATTTTAAATGCCCGTGGTTTCATCTCTGGGTTCCTTACAGTGCAGAGAGGTCACCCAGCCACGGGCCAGGCTATTCCACTTCTTGGCGGTGCACTCTGGGTTTAATGGATGGTTTGGCTCAAGATTGCACACTCATGAGGGAAATACCACACACATGAGCAGCAGCAAATGCTCCCAAGGCTCTAAAGATTTGGAAACCACCATTTTGGATCTATTTTGCTAGTTACTGCTTGCTGGTGCTTCAAGTCACACACCTAACATGTTGGTTAGAGGGAGGCAAAGATTCAGCCACACTGAAGAACGTGCTACTCAGTGCCCTAATTTTACCAGTTTAATGTGGGAAAGGCACTGGGAGAAGATGTAAATCACTAAGATAAGTGAACTCTTTGGTCTTGACACAGAAATTCATTTTTACTGCATTGTTCATCTATTAGGAGCAGTGAGGGGTTCCTCCTGAAGAACCTTGATGACCCACCCATCTGCTCACCAGCCTGTGGTGATTCTTGTCCACTCTCACAGACACACCTGAAGCCTACCAAAGTACTCAGCAGAAGTAATACATTCCTTAACCACCAGCTTTCTCTCTGAAGAATTTAGTTATCCCATGGGAACTCATTTCTGCTGAAGGCAAAGCTCTTCCAGCCTGCTCTTTTATTTTTGTGCAGACTTTGTGCTCATTGCGGAGGAATTTTGCTCCCAGCAGCAGGACCTCAGACACTTTATCAATGCTTGATAGCTCTGACCACCTCTTCTGAGTTATTATTTTATTAAAAAACAGATTTATTATAGTTCTGGACAGCTCAAATTCACTGATCTCACCAATGCGGTCCTTTCATTCTCTCACATACTGAGTGCACCCAATGACAGTGTCACAGCCTTTAATAACACACATTAATTAGTCCTGGGATTGTGCATGTCCTGGGTTTTGTTCATTTTTCAAAGACAGGTCACAGTAGTAAAGAAAAATCCACGTTGCTGGTGCAGGGCCACACCAGCATCCTGCAGCAGATCAGGAAATTAGTCTCTTAATCACTCTGTTGCAATTTGACCCAGCAGGTGAGAGCAGAGACCTGTGACTACAAGAGTTCTTGGGACTGATGGAACTATTTTTGTTATCACACCTGCAAAATAGGAGGAGCAGCTCTGAATTTTTCTGTACTTTCAGAATTACAAGCTGGGTTTGGGTTGGAAGGAACCTTTAAATGATATCTATCCCATCCCCTGCACTCAGCAGGGACATCTGTAGCTAAAGCAGGTGGCTCAGAGCCCTGTTCAGCCTGGCCTGGAATGTTCCCAGGGGTGGGGCATCTACCACCTCTCTGGGCAACCTAGGAACAGGCTCTCACCACCCTTAGCATAAAACATTTCTCCCTTCTCTGCAGTCTGAATCTCCCTCTTTTAACCTAAAGCATCACCTCTTGTCCTGCCACAACAGGCCCTCAGAAAAAGTCTGTCCCCAGCTTTCTTCTAGACCCCTCAAAACACTGAAATGCCACCAGAAAGTCTCCCAGGAGCCGTCTCTTCTCCAGGCTTAACAAGCCCAACTCTCTCAGCTTGGCCACACAGCAGAGGGGTTCCTCTGGACCAGTCCCAGCAGGCTGGCTTTGCATACATTCACTCTCCCACGCGAAACTCACAGGAGTCCTGATACACCCCAACAGAAGCCAGACACTGACAGGAGATGATAGAGAGGAGGAAGAAGGTACAGTAAGTGCTTAGTGAGGGGTGGAAACGGGAGAAGAAAAGGGCCATCCTTGGGTCACCTGCTGTGCCTCTTACATAAAGGGCAATCTGGCTTTTTAACAAGAGGGGCTGGGAGACCAGCAAGGGAGTGTCACTGCCAAAAACCTTCTGAGACCTTACTGTTGACACCTGCTGATTTTTTGTGTTGCTCCATCACTAAACATTGGTGCTCTGTCCCCCACATTCTGTGTGTTCATCGGTGGCAATCCCAAGCTCTCCAAAGAGGAAAAACTGCCATGAAAAAGACAAAATAAACACTTTTTTTTTTTGCACAAGAATAATAAATTCAGCTCTGTAGAATTAATTCTGTCCACACAGAGATATCACAAATGAGGTTGGTGACTGTCATACTCCACAGATCGTTTAACAGCTTACCAGGATACATGCAAACAGCTCTTTCTCTTCCAGCCCACAATAAAACAGTCATAGTTTTCTAGTTAACAAGAAAATTAAGACCTCGAAGTACTTTTTTCCCCCTCTAAATAACAAAGCTTTGCCAATATTTTCAGTTTAAAAGGCATTTTAATAGAGTCTGCTGAAACTCTTGTCCACATGCTCTCAGTACAGATGTTTAAGGCCTACAGAACATCTGTGTCACAACAGAGAAGACAGAGTAAGTCAAATGCTTTCTCATTAAAATCCATAGAGAAAAAAAAAGAAAAAATACCTTTAAAATATTATGGGTTTTTTTCTGGTCTCCAGTTAGACTTTTCAAGCAGCAGAGTGGAGAGGGGTCTGCTAACTCAAGTCAGCCATTAACACTCCTACAGAGTGTTTTTAAGGTGAGGGAGGTAAAATATCTCAGTTATGCTCTGAAGAGCTGGACATGAATTTTCTTCTCAAGGGATGGGTTTTTGCTGGCTTCTCACCAGGTCTTGACAGAACATCCCGCAGCTTTTCTTGGTAAGCTCTCTCTGCTGCTAGGCCCAGCCTGTAGTCTCGCTGCCTCTCCTCTTCCTCAGCATCACGGGCCCGTTGTAGAGAGGCAATCTGAGCCCTGAGTATCTCTTGGTATTCTTTAGTTTCCTTTAGTTTTCTGGAAATGACACAAAAACACCTTACTTATGTAGTGTCTATAAACAACTAAACATTTCTGTTACTATTATTGCTCTTTAATCTGTTAGAATTTAACTACTCCTAACTCCCTCCAGGTGTAACCAGCAAGTCCCTCACAGTGCTGATGAGAGGAATCAGGACGTTGTGTCTCAGCCCATTCCTAGCTCAGGCTGGTTGCCACAGCAGCTCCATGCCTCATCTCCACTCCTCTCTGAGGATAACAGGTCACTGCCAATGGGGGCAGGCTGGGTGCAGGCTCCTGCTGCAGCATTGCACAGATATTCTGGGAATTGGCTGTCAGAAGAAATCATTCCTGCATGCAGTGAGACTTAGGCAGGCTGCAGAGTTGGGTGGAGAGGGATTTCATCAGCTTCACCAAAGGCAAACATGAGGTCCTGCACATGGGGATGAACAACACCCTGCACCAGGACAGGTTAGAGGCTCACTTGCTGGAAAGCACCTCTGTGGAGAAGGATCTGGGACTGCTGGTGGACAACAATTTGGTGATGAGCAAGCAATGTGCCCTCATGGTCAAGAAGGCCAATGGTGTCTTAGGATTCACTGAGAAGACTGTGAACAGCAGGTCAGTGGAGGTTTTCAATGTGAGGGTGGTGGAACACTGAAGTAGGCTGCCCAGGGGTATTCTGGAGTCTCCCTCTCTGGAGATGACCCACCTGGATGCATTCCAGTGTTATCTGGTAAAGTGATCCTGCTCTGGCAGAGGGGGTGGACTGGATGATCTTTCAAGATCCCTTCCAGCCTCTAACATTCTGTGATTCTTCTCCCCCTCTGCTCTGCCTCATGGAGGTCACAGCTGGAGTATTGTGTCTATTTCTGAGCTTCCCAGTTCGAGAGGCAGGCCATTACTGGCATGAGTCCAGTGGAGACTACAAAGATGCTGAGGGTCCTGGAGCATCCTCTGACGAGGAAAGGCTGAGAGCCCAGGGGCTGTTGGCCTGGAGAAGAGCAGACTGAGATGGGTTCTTCTCGGTGTTTATCAACACCTGAAGGGCGG
The DNA here is from genome assembly GCA_013396835.1 of Psilopogon haemacephalus. Taxonomy (NCBI): domain Eukaryota; kingdom Metazoa; phylum Chordata; class Aves; order Piciformes; family Megalaimidae; genus Psilopogon; species Psilopogon haemacephalus. The sequence goes on along the minus strand of VWZI01003255.1, from coordinate 20,061 downwards.
TACAGTGTGCAATGGGCACAAAGTGGAATCTAGGAGGTTCCATCTGAACAGGAGGAGAAACTTTTTTGTTGTGAGGGTGCTGAAGGCCTGGAGCAAGCTGCTCAGAGAGGTTGTGGAGTGTCCATCTTTGGAGAGCTTCCAAACCCACCTGGCCATTTGTGATGCTAAGCAACCTGCTGTGGGTGCCCCTACTTTGGCAGCAAGTTGGACTGGACAATTTCCAAAGGTCCCTTCCAACCTCACCATCCTGGGATTCTGTGATTCCATTCTACCTTTAGCCTTTTCCATCTGCAGCAGCATTGGAAGCCTACCTAAATTGTTCAGGAACTCCTGGAGCAGGAGCCTACACCTGGAGCAGGACTCCTATACACAGTTAAAATGCCAAAGGTCCAGTCAAGACTTCTGCACTACCACAATGAACCTGAACCACAAACGCTTCCTGACACCACTGGATGCCATCTTTGATAAGTGAAGTGTACCCACAACGAAGCCTAGCACGTTTCCTTCAAGAGGTCTTTGTGTTTTTCAGGGTGATGGTAACTAACAAGGCCAGCAGAAAGCACAACAGACAGTAGCTGTGAAAGGAGCTACTCAATTGCCTCCCACAGAGAAGGGTGGGGAAGGCGCAGGAGTACAAACAGGAAATTAAGTCAAATGAGGCCCTTTGCCCTGGGCTTTGCATGACACCCAGAGGAACATTTCAGCTACTGCGTGTAACTATACTCGCCCCGAGGAACTGCAAGGTTAGGAGAACGTCGTGTGCTCATATTCTGCTATATTGGTGACCTGTATGACTGTTTAAGGGATGTGTGTGGGTGCAGTTTTGCAACAAGGATGGACACACTAGTTGTCCTAGTTGACTACTGAGGTAACCCTTCATTAGCCCTCCTCCCCAGTGCTCTGCCACTTCTAATAACATCTCAGAGCATGAGAGGAGGTATTTAATAAGCCTGAAAGATCTAAGTCATGTGATGGTCCACACAGAGAAAAGCAAGGATGTGTGTAAGGAAACACCATCGTTTGCATGATGAGATCAGAAGTAGTGATTTAATACCAACTGCTCAGAATCACAGAACCATGGAAGCATTCAATTTGGAACAGACCTACAAGATTCCTGTCAGAGAATCATTTTGGGTGGAAGAGAAGTTCAAGATCATTGAATCCAGCTGTTAACTTAGCACTAAACCATGGCCCTCAGCACCATGTCTACTTGGCTTTGAAACCCTTCCAGGGATGGGGACTCCACAACTGCTCTGGGCAGCCTGGGCCAGGCCTTGACAGCCCTTTCCATGAAAAAATTGTAATTCATGTCCTACCTAAACCTTCCCTGGCACAATCTGAGGCCATTGCCTCTTGTCCTAGTACTTGTTCCTTGAGAGAAGAGACCAATCCTCACCTGCCTCCAGCCTCCTTTCAAGGAGTTGTAGAGAACTAGAAGGTCTCCCCTCAACCTATGATTCTAAGCTCCTTTTCTCCAGACTGAACAACCCAAAGTCCTTCAGCTGCTCCACCACAAGACTTACTGCTCTAGACCTTTCACCAACATCGTTCCCCATCTCTGGACATGCTTCAACACCTTAGTGTTGGAGCTGGTCAGCTGGACATTGGCAAATCTTCTCCGAAAGAGAAGGAAGCTGACCCAGTGCTCTTAAAGTCATCTGGACATGAGAATGAGTTTATTCATGAGTTTAACAGATCTGCAGTGAAATGAACCAATGGTGTAGGAGAACAATACCTTGCATATTTTTCTTCCTTTAGATGCTCAAGTTCTGCAACTGCTTCAGCTAATAACTTTCTCTCTTGAGCAACCTCCTCCTGCTCCTTTGCATTTCTCTGCACTGCAATAAGAAAAAGAAAACCACTAAGTTCATACAATAATAGCTTGATGCGGTTGTTGTCTGCTCAGCCATGCAGCCTGAACTGTGCCAGCCCATACAGTCTTCCTGACAGCAGGGTGTTGTGCTGCATCTGCCAAGACCAGTACCCATGAGGTGGGTATGGTGCACAGACAAGGAGCTGTTACTTACACTTCTCCTCTATCTGCTCTTGTCTGGTGTTCAGGACATCTCTCAGTAGCTTCTTTCTGGCCTCCTTTTCTAGCCGCAGTTGTTCAGACTTCTTGGCCCAGACTTTGGCCATCTCTTCATCCACCTCTCTTTGTCGCTGTTTCTCCTCCTCCAGCTGCTGAGCCAGGTGTGCCAGGTACGTCTGCTGCTCCTTGAGCAGCTCTTGCTGCAAACACACAGACACTGGCAAATCTGAGTAAATCACAGAACCACAGAAGATCACAAAAGACTTTTGGAGCTCAAAAGTTGAAGAGAAATGGTGGTTTGCAGCCAGTGTGGAACTGGGAGCCTAAAGCTTCACTCCAAACCCTGCCATGGGAAAGAGCTGTGCAGAATCTTCTTCCTGGTGAACTGGCAGTGCCTGGACAACAGTTTAAGAGCAGGACAAATAAAACAGGACAAACCCCTTCCCCAAGAGCAACTCAGCTACACCACAGGCATCTTAATTTCACAGCTGACCAGGCTTCTTCACCATCACCTGCACTTGGGATCCAACAAAGTATATCAAATAACAGTAAACATCCCCTCCGCTACCTGCCAGCCAAGGCCTAACAGGAAGTTGATGCAACTTTCCTAGCCTGCATGAGCTACTTCAATACCCTGAGCAGAATAACAAAGGCAGCTCCCTGCTCTGTCACAGTGACCTTGAGACCTGTTTTGACTCTGAAGTTGGACAATCTACTTGTTTGACATGTAGAGAGTAACACAGACCCCCAGCGTTTCCTGTTTAACCTGAGGTTTTGCACCTGTAGAATCACAGAATCATTTTTGGTTGAAAGAGACATTAAGATCATGAAGTTCAACTGTTAATCCAGCACTGCCAGGTCACCATTAAAGCATGTCCCTTGGCATCACTTCTAAGCAACTTCTAAATCTCTCCAGGGATTTAAAAGATAATGAGCCTATTCAGAGCAGCAACATGATGGCAGGAGGAAAGGCAACAGCCTATGGAACAAGAGATTCAACTTCATCAGAGAAAATGGATTCTAGACTTCATTTATACTGTGCAGTACAAAATTAGTCTGGATGAGATACTGTCCTGCACCTCAAAGAGTCACATCTCAAGTCCTAGGTTCAAGTTTTGGCTCCTCTCTACAAGACGAGCATTGAGGGCCTGGAGCAGGTTCAGAGAATGGTAATGAAGCTGCTGAAGGGTCCAGAGAATAGGGCAAGTGAGGAGCAGCTGAGGGACCTGGGGTTGTACAGCCTGGAGAAAAGGAGGCTGAGGGAAAACCTCCTGGCTCTCTACAACGCCTTGAAAGGTTGGAGACAGGTTGGGGTTGGTTCTTCTCCAAGGGAACAAGGGACAGGACAAGAGTGGAACAACCTCAGATTATGCCAGGGGAGGTTTGGGTAGGACATTATGCACAATGTCTTTCCCAAAGGGGTTGTCAGCACCTGGCCCAGGCTGCTCAGGGCAGTGGCAGAGTCCCCATCCCTGGAGAAGTTTCAAAGCCATACAGATGTGGTGCTGAGGGACATGGTTTAGCGGCAACCTGGCAGTGCTGTGTTCATGGTTGGACTCACTGATCTTAAAGGTCATTTCCAACCTAAATGATTCAAACTTCATAATGACCACCTCTGGCTCTTACTTTTCTTTTTATTTTCCCTTCAGTGTCCTTCTGGGGCTCCTGAAGAGATTTCTCCAGGAGCTTCATCTCCAGGGTGAGTTCAGCTTGCTTTTCTTCATTGAGACGGTTTGCCCTGTCCTGCGCTGCACTGAGCAACATTTCCCTGCATTCCTCCTGCCTCTGCCGTTTCTTCCTCCAATGCTCTTCTTTCTCTAGCTTCATCAGCTGCTGCTCTTCTTCCTGGGAGAGAAAGCAGCCAGCTTGTAATCCTTGCATAACTTCAAACAAGACAATAGCTGGAAGCACTTGAACTGGAACACTAACAAAGACAAATATTTAAACCTTTTTTTGCTGTCATTACAAAATTAGTGTCATCCATTAGGCCTTCTCCAAGCATGCACATCTGAGCGTGTCCTTCATTAGCATTCAGCATTTTTCTCACTAATTATCCCATGCACTTCAATACCCAAACTGCCTGATGTACTCCAAATACTTCAGTCATCCCTTGAAAGAAGCTGATTTTGTTGCAGCACATATGATCTACATCTGCACATGGCCACAACACCACTAACCACTCGCAGATACACCAGTGTCTCCTGTTTCCACATCTTTATCTGAGCTGGATGCTTAGACTGCACCTCTAGTGGAAATGAAGTGGCACCAACATTAGAATCTTACATTCTGCTGGGAAGTTATTGAATTTCCATGGCCTCAAACCATTCCACTTCATATTGGAAAGGGAACAGTAAAGCTGATTCCACAGCAGGTACACTCAGAAGACTGTGGCTAGAAGGTCAGAAGAAGGTTCTCCTCCCCTTCTATTCTGACCTAGACATGCCACACCTGGAAAACCGGGTCCAGTTCTGGGCCCTTCTCTTCACAAAAGAGAGGAAACTGCTGTAGAGAGTGCAAAGACCCTACAAAGCTGCTGAGAGGCCCAAAGCATCTCTGTCAGGATGAAAGGCTGTTGAGCCTGGAGAAGAGCAGCCCCAGAGGGGATCTGACCAATGCTCAGCAAGAGATAAAGGGTAAGAGGATGGGGCCAGACTCTTGTCAGTGGTGCCCAGTGACAGTACAAGGGGCAGTGGGCACAAACTGGAACTCGAGAGATCCCATCTCAACTGAAATGTTTCCAGAGATGGGGCATCTACCACCACTCTAGGCAACCTGGGACAGTGTGTCACCACATTTCTACCTTCTCTCCACTCTCAATCTCCTTCTTTTAATTTCAAATCATCACCCTTTGGCCTGTCAAAACAGGCCTTCAGAAAAGGTCTGTCCCCAGATTTATCAGAGGATCCTTGAAGCACTGAAAGGCCACCCTGATCTCCCTAGAGCCTTCTCTTCTGCAGGCTCCACAAGCCCAACTTTCTCAGCCTGGCCTCCCAGCAGAGCCTTTCCAGTCCTGCCAGTGTTCAGTGGCCTCCTCTGGCCCTGCCCCAATAGGTCCCTATCTGTGCTGAGGACTCCAGAGCTGGCCCCAGCTCTACAAAGGGGTCTCAGCAGAGCATGATTTCCATCACTTCACAAGAAATCACAATAATTTAAGGGAGAGGTAAGGTTACTTTCTCTGTCTTAGAGAGAGGGGAAGGAAGGAATCTAATGTGGGTAATGCAGCTAATTAAAAAACAGCTGTCTTTGTCAGCCTGAGATATCTTGAGGCACACATATAATCTAAAGCAGCAAAGTGCAGTTTTGTTTCTGTGAGTGATCTGTGTACATTGCAAAACCCAGAAGAATCACAGCATCCCAGCATGGTGGGGACTGAAAGGAACCTCTGGAGATCATCTAGACCAACCACCCTGCTAAAGCAAGGGCACCCACAGCAGGCTGCAAAGAAGCCATTCTACACAGAGATGCCAAGCTGTCCATAGCATGTCCTGCACACAGATGAAACACCTGATCACCAAAGGCAAACAAGTCTGGACCATAAAACCCTATAATGAGGCCATCTGCCACATCCCTCTCCTGCTGAAAAAGGATTTCATCCCATTTACCATATAGAAACTCTAATTTATGGGCCCTTTGAAGAAAGCTTGTGGTTTTTTTTTTTCAGAGACTTAAACCACTTCATCAGAAATTTGTCTCCATGACAGAGCCCAAGCCAGCTGTCTTCAGGGTAAGTTCAAAGTCTTCTACTCTAACAGCATCTCTCTGAAAAGTTCAGACAAGGAGAATTGTTCTCTGCCTGGGAGGGCTGGCAGTGCCTCAAAATTGTTACAACAAAAGAACTTTACTCTGCCTGTTTTGAAGCAAGTAAAATTCTACAGTCTAGCGAGGAACAAGGAGACTCCTTTTCTACAGCTCAGCTTTTCAGCACTTCACAATTTATATTGTCAAATATTAAATATTGGTACCAATGGTCTTCTCAATGCTGATCAACATCTGAAGGATACATGTGGAGAGGATGGGGCCAGACTCTTGTCAGTGGTGCAAAGTGACAGGACAATGGGCAATGAGCACAAAGTGGAACCCAAGAGGTTCCATCTGAACAGAAGGAGAAACTTGTTTGTGGTGAGGGTGCTGGAGGCCTGGAGCAGGCTGCCCAGAGAGGTTGTGGAGTCTCCTTCTCTGGAGAGATTCCAATCCCAGCTGGCTATTGTGATGCTGGGCAAGCTGCTGTGGGTGCCCCTGCTTTAGTAGAGGTGTGGGACTGGATGACCTCCGGAGGTCCCGCCCAACCTCACCATCCTTGGGTTCAATTTGTGGTGACTGGATGACCACTCAGGTTACTCTGTTACACTCTAGAAGCTGATATTAAGAAGGTATGCACTCCACTGCTGTTTTAAACAATCACAGAATCCCATCTTGGTGGGGGATTCCCCTCTCAGGCTTCTCTTCTCCAGGCTGAACAGTCCAAGGTCTATCAGCCTTTCCTCCTCACAATGGAGGAAAGATGAAGACTGAGTCTGGATTAGATCATCTCCCATAACTCACAAAGCCAACACTATCAAGCCTCTCTACAGTCAGCACAGCTACTGCAAGCCTAAAATAGGGAGAGATGAGAAAACAAAAGGGTAGTGGCCACATAGTTTGGCCAAGGTAGCCAAACACTCAAAGTGATGCACAACAGCAGCTAGCACTATCAGGTCAGAGCACAGACACTGCTTGTTAATTTGTTAATTTGTTAAAATGGATGTAGATTCTGAAATTCAGTGAGCGGAGAAACAAGCAGTTGCAGTTCTTCATAGAATCACATCTCCTCACCTACGTGTCAGGGCCCTGAGTGCACCAACAGGCTCTGCAATCTCCTTCTGGGCACCTGGCTGGCTGCAAGCACAGGCAAGGTAAGCCTGGGTTCAGAGAGCTGGGAAAGAGCAGTGTGAGAAAGAGCTGAGGGGAGCCACTTGGGAACTGCAGTTGGGCTCCAGCTCTTGTTCTTGTTGCCTACATGAGCATACCTACTGCAGGTACACCTATGCCCAAGTTCAATCCTAGAATCACAGGATCATTCCGGTTGGAAGCGACCTTTAAAACATTCCAGACCAACCATGAACCCAGCACTGCCGTCCTCCACCACACCACAGCCCTCAACACCACAGCTACACAGCTTTCAAATCTCCCCAGGACTGGGGGCTCCACCACTGCCCTGGGCAGCCTTTCCTTGAATAAATTGTTTCTCGTGTCCAGTTTAAACCTCCCCTGGCTCAACTTGAGGCCATTTTCTCTTGTCCTGTTCCTTGTCACTATGGAAAAGAGACCAACCCTCACCTGACACCTGCTGACTTGACTTCCTGGCTTCATCTTGGACTTTGTCACTACACACTTACCCAGGCATTTGGGCTGTTAGATGACCTCAGTTAGTGTCAGCAAATTTGCCCTATTTCATTTCTGCAAGTACAGGGGGGACTCTAGTCAAGAGACAACAACAGACTTGTCTGCCCTGCTCTCACTTTTGGCTCCTGGCTCACCTTCTCTCCCGGGAGAAACACCCTCGCAGTTTTCTCCCACTGTCATGCATTACTGTGATGATTATACTAAGGTCTGGGGAGACCTTTTTGTGGCCTGTCAGTACTTCAAGAGGACTAGAAGAAAGCTGGGGATAGACTTTTTCTCAGGGCTTGTTCTGACAGGACAAGGGGTGACGGTTTGCACTGAAAGAGGGAGATGGAAAGTGAAGAGGAGGAAGAAATGTTTGAGACTGAGAGTAGTGAGAGCCTGTTGCAGGTTGCCTAGAGAAGTGGGAGATGCTCCTCCTTGAAACCATTCTGGTGAGGTTGTCTGGGGCTGTGAGCAACCTGTTCTAGTTACAGATGTCCCTGCGACTGCAGAGGGGCTGGACTAGGTGACCTTCAAAACTGCTTCCATCCCAAACCATTCTGCACACCACTGTCTGTGATCTGGTGTTACACATTACAGCAGGGGCAGAAGACTCTCCAGCTATCCCACAGGACACTGGAAATCAGAACATTGCAAAGATGGTTGAGAAAAGCATAAAATCATCTTCCACAAATGCTCTGTGAGGCTTTGAATTCTCAAATCCTTTACAAGGCTGTTTTAGAAGATGTATTTTCCCTTTGTAAACAGGAACATATTTGACACAGCTCTGGAAAAGAGGCTTAGCCATAATAGGACATTGTCAGATACTAATGGAATCAGTGAAGATACAAATAAGGTATGGATTAATCTAAATGTCTAGTAAGCCTGTCATGAGGAGGGCCTTACACACAGCCCTGGATTGAGAGGGACATGGACATTACCAGCAGTTGTGCCTCTTCCTCCTTCAGCCTCCTCGCCTGCTCTCTGTGCAGGCCAAGCTCTGCTAGCTGAGCACTGAGTGCACTCAGGATTTCCTTTCTCCCTTCTGCCACCTTCTGCATCTCTGCTGCCTCGCGCCTCTCCTTAGCCAGCCTGTCCTCTTCCCAAAGTTCTGCAAACATCTGCTCCTCCTTCTTCTGCTGCTGTTTCAGCTCCTCCTTCAGAGCTAACTGGGCCAGCCGGTCTTCACACACCTCCTTCTGATGCTTCTTCATCAACAACACGCGGAGCTCCTCACACTGCTCTCTGAAAGAGAACATGAAAACCTCTCAAAAGTACAAGCAGCTCTTGGAAGGGTGTGAGGGGTGGAGGCTTCCAGCTCAGAATACACAAACACAACCAAAAAATACATTCAGTTTTGAAAATACCTTCAAAATTATCACGTCCAACCCTTAACCCAGCACTGCCAAGTCCACCAGGATAAAGAACACTACACTCTCTGCACAGTTTGCTTCTATCGGTGCAGACAGAGCACCAGTGAGACTAACATGTGTGTGATGGGTTAGGAACTTCTCCCCCTCCCCCAAATTAAAATTTACCAGAGCTGCTCAGACAGCTTGGAACTACAATAAAGCTGTATTTTACAGCAAAACTAAATTTACAGGCATATATACATAATATATTTACATGTATTTACAGTTATATGCAATTTAGAAATAATACAGAAATCCAGTCTTCCTCCCCCAGAAGGAGCCAATGCCACCCTCTCTCCCCCCAGATAGAAAACAATCAGCAAGGCTTATGTGTTACCTGTTCAGCCAAGGTTAGTGGAAGAGATTAGAGAAGCAAGGATAGCCATTGCCCAAGAGCCAAGAAGAAAGAACTCTTTATATATGAGTTGTTATAACTCTTAGCAAACCAATGAATGAGATAGACTTTATCATTATTATTCTTTTACAACCAGTGATCTGCTCATTCAGATTCTGTACCAGTTTCATTTATTAGAATATTCCAATAAGCCTTAAACCACTACACTGTGCAGTCAAACCAGTACGCAACTTGGATAACACACAGGTCCTATAACCAAGAGGATACCACTTTTCATATACAGTGCTGAAGTCCTACAAATGTCAAGGATCTATGAGCTCTCAGGATGCATGATAGAGACACGTGAATGCTGTGAAGGACAAAGATCCCTCGACACTTAGTGTGGAATGAAAGCTTTTTCTACAGATTACAGCATGGTGGGAGTGGGAAGTGACCTCTGGTCCAGCCTTCCTGCTAAAGCAGGGGCACCCACAAAAGCCTGCCAAGCATTACAATGGCCAGCTAGGGTTGGAATCTTTCCAGCAAACCTCTCTGGGCAGCCTGCTCCATGCCTCCAACACCCTCATGACAAACAAGTTTCTCCTGCATTCCTGTTTGTGCCCTTTGCCCTTTATCCCATCGCTCTGTACCATTGAGAAGAGTCTGGCCCCGTTCTCTTGTCTCTCACAGATCCCTTATCTCTGGTTAAGCACTCATCAGGTGCCTTCTGTGGCTGTTATCCAGGCTTCACAGCCTCAGGGCTCTCAACCTTTCCTCCTCAGAGTTGTTCCAGGTCCCTCAGCATCTTCAAAGCCTCTTTGGACTTTCTCCAGTAGTTTTCTGTCTCTCTTCAAGCAGGGAGTCCCAGAACTGGACCCAGGCATCCAGGTGTGGCTCCAGCAGGACAGAGTAGAGGAGGAGGAGAACCTCCCCTTGAGCTGCTGTCATACCCCTCTGAATGCACCCCAGGAGACCATTTGCATTCTTGGCCACCAGATCACAGTGCTGGCTCATGGTAAACTTGGTCACAAGAGCAGAGATCCCAATATATCACTTTTCTGACTCTCCAATCAGTGCATGACAGCAGCTGTTAGTTGTACAAGGTCAAACTCTACCCCTTTACACAATGTTTAGATGCAATCCTGCATAGCTGCAACATTAAATATTCATCAGCTATCTGCCTCACAGCACTGTCAGTCTCCACAGCATGGGAATTATTTACTTTATTCATAACTACAGCAATGACATGATCCAGAGCAGGCTCCTGTTGGGCACCCCTGCTTTAGCAGGGTGGTTGAACCAGATGATCTCTAGAGGTGCTTCCCAACCCCTACCATACCAGGATTCTGTGACACTGATCCTTGGTCACCTCCTGCTAACAAAGAGAGAATCAGCATGACTTCTGATGTCATTAACATGTAGCTGAGGTAACTACCACTGTGTAATCATTATGTCTTGGCTTACAAGATCTTCTGAAGCTTTCCCAGTAAAGCTCCACATTGATCCAGCCCAAGGAAAATGCCTTAGGGATTATAAACCACAAAGAGCCTTTCCCCAAAGAAAGCTGCTTCTCTGGTAAAGAAGCAGCTGAACAAGCTGTTGACAGATAGAAAAAGTGACAGTGCCAAAAGCCAGCCTGACCCTGTTCTTGGTGTCGCATTGAGAACTCCACACTGAAGGTGCAGCAGAGCAAAATTGGAGCTCTGATGGTGGAGACACCTTGGTCTTTCTCAGTGCTGCAGGAGTGAGGCACAGAGGCACACAACGCTCCACCTCTAATTCTATGCAGAAGCAGAGATCACTAGACACTTCAAAGGGTCTAGAGCACAAGTCCTGTGAGGAGTGGCTGAGGGACCTGGGGTTATTCAGCCTAGACAAAAGGAGGCGCTGAAGGGAGACCTTCTGGCTTTCTACAGCTACCTGAAATGAACAAGCAATAGGACAAGAGGAAATAGCCTCAAGTTGCACCAGAGAAGGTTTAGGCTGCCCAGGGCCATAGTGAAGTCTCAATCCCTGGAACACTTTCAAAGCTGTGTAGTGTAGTGCTGAGGGACATGGATTAGTGGTGACCTGGCAGTACTGGGCTCATGGTTGGACTCCATAATCTTAAGGGGTCTCTTCCAACCTAAACAATTCTATGATTGCATGATTTTCTTCATGTAAGCATTCACTGTTTCCTGCTTCACATTTCATCTCTATGCTCCTGGGACTTCTCTCTTTCCATCCTTATCTGTAAAGCTCCTATGTGCATCAGCAGTGCAACACACTGAGCACTACACATGAATAATAAAATGGACAGCAGTGCCATACCATCAGAATTCTCATTTTGCTTGATTTGAGTGATATCTAGATGTTTCTAACCTTCTAGCCTTCTAACCTTCTAACTTCTTGTCAGCCAGGGCCAGTTAACTGTGATCTGTTGAATCCCCTTTCATCAATAGCAAGTCTGCAAAGTTTCCAGAGATAGGGAATTCACAACCTTCTCTGTGCAGTCTGGGACATGCTCTCACCACCCTTAGTGTTAAATATTTCTTCCTTCCCTCACTCTCAGTCTCCCTCTTTTAGTTTCAAACCATCACCCCTTGGCCTGTCACAACAGGCCCTCAGAAAAAGTCTGTCCTGAGTTTTCTCAGAGGCCCCTTGAAGCACTGAAAGGCTTCCTGGTCTCCCTGGAGCCTTCTCTGATTCTCTTCTGCAGACTGAACAAGCTCAACTCTCTCAACCTAGCCCCATAGTAGAACCCTTCCAGCCCTGCCAGCATTGCTGTGGCCTATTCTGGCCCCACCCTAACAGGTACCTCTGTGTGCGGAGCTGAGGACTCCAGAGCTGGCCCCAGCACTGCAGGGGAGTCTCAGAGTACAGTAGAGAGGCAGAATCCCCTCTGTTCACCTCCTGGCTGCACTAGAACAGCTGTTTTTCACTTTCTTGTACAAGAGGAGAACTTTCTCAGTACAAATTGTCCCCATAACAGCAGAAAGCATCACAATGAGTCACATGCCTGGAGCCACAGCACACTCCAGGAGGTGCCTCTACCTTGAAGTAGATTAACAAAACACTACACCATTCCCAGTTTTCCTACATTTTGACACCGGGATCTATCTCCCAACTTGTGGGCAGGAGTTAGTGGTGATTACAGACCACTGTAACAATTTCTGTTGATGAAGAACATATTTCTCAGCTGTCCTGAGGGAAACACACCTTGAAATCTTCTACCATTACAAATGTTACCTAAACACAATGGACTCAAAGATCTCTTAGCAGTGAAAGAATAAAGAATTCATCATTATCAACTACTCTGAATTTAACTGAATTCCCAGAGGGGAAGAGATGCTAAATAAAAGTTGGGCAGGGCTAGAATTTTAATAGAAAATCACCTTATAATTGCTTGATTTCATCAAAATAATTCCCTCAAAGCAGCTTTTACAGCAACCTATAAACATCTGCTCCCCCAGATGGCTGCTTTGCTTCCTCACTTTGCTATCCTAAGCTTCTTAACATCAAAATTGTGCCTGGATGTTGCTACTTCCCAAAGACAAATTGCATTTATCCCCCTTCCCCCAGTTTTTTATTCATTCTATGGCTGCAGTACAAAGTTGCTGTGATAACAACATCCCCTGTGTGGATGCTTCTGATGTTATCACTAGAAAGAGGATGTAATTTTGGCTTTATGCTAATTTTAAGGCATTGGAATTTGCTTTAAAGATCCCAATGATGAACATGCCCTCGGGCTGAAACTGGCTGAATATCTTTCCAAACAAGTTGCAGCCCTTCATGAGAATAAATTCCATTAGGAATTAGTGGTCCGAGTGCACTGTAACAAAGGGATCTTCCTGGCTAACATCAGGATTGAGAATAATTAAATCTAAATCCTCAGCTCCAAACGAAACCACATGGCTGCTAAAAAGGCTGCCTTTAGTGCTCTGGAATAAGGCACATCTTGGCATATAGCTTGTCAAGTACAACATACACTGGTGGAGTGACACCAACACCACTGATGCTGGGAAAGTCCCAGGTTGGACTCAGCAACAGATGGGAACTGGGTTCAAGAGTTGGATTAGAGTATATCCAGCAACACACAATTTGGGATCAGACAGAAGGGACAGAGTCCTCCTCTGCACTTTCTGCAGTTCAGAGCAGGCTTGTACGGCCAGGGACTGCTTCTAGCAGTGATCACACTAATGGGGTCAGCTCCTGCCAAGGGCTGGCTGCAGAAAGGCTCTGATTGAGACTTGCTCCTGGGCACACCAAGGGCAATGCCACAGCTTTTGCCACACCTTGTGGGGCAGGAAGGCAGAGGTGGCAGCTATGGGGAGGAGAGGACAGGACAGATGACCCTCAACTGTCCCACCAAGGGATTGCAGCCCATGGATGGCATCTTCAGGAGAAAGCTGAGGTATCACCAGGGTCAAGCCTCTTCTTCAATGATCAGAGGAGGACTCTGTTCCTTCTGCCTTTGATCCTGATCCATGTGTTCCTGAATACAATTCTAGAATCTAGCTATTGAATCCAGTTCCCATTTGCTGCTGAATCCAGTCTGGGACTTCCCAAGTGCCTTCTCTAAGCATCAGTAGTGCCAATGACACCGTCATTGCTATCAGGAATTGGGTTCCACATTGGTTTGTGTTTCTCTGTCTCTGTCTCTGTTCCATGGGCATTGTTCTTCTTTCCATCCCAGCTGGATTAGTTTCTTTCCCACTCCATCAGTCTCTCTCCCTTCTTCCCTTTCTCTTCTCTTTGGGAAGTCAGAGGGGTCCATGGAGAGACTTTGGCACTCATTTAGTTTATTACTGCCATCTTCACAGAATCACAGAATACATCCAGTTGAGAAAGACCTCCAAGCTCATCCAGTCCAATTTTCGACTAAGGACTTAAAGGTCAACACTAAACCATGTCCCTAAGTACCAGGTCCACACACTGCTTAAACACCCCCAGGGATGGCGACTCCACCATTGCCCTGGGCATACCATTCGGATATTTGAGAACCCTTTAGTTGAAGAAATATTTCTTCAATTAAAGCTTGAAACCATTTCCTCAGGTCCTGTCTCTTGCCACCAAGAAGCAGAGGCTGCCCCCTCCTTGCTCCAGCCTCCCTTCAGGTAGCTGTAGAGAGCAATGAGGTCTCCCCTCAGTCTCCTCTTCTCCAGACTGAACACCCTCAGCTCCCTCAGATGTTCCTCATAGCTCAGGTGCTCCAGGCCCTTCTCCAGCCTCATTGCCAGTCTCTGGACCTGTTCCATCACCTCAATGGCCTTTCTGTAGTGAGGGGCCCAGAACTGAACACAGCACTCAGGTGTGGCTCACCAGTGCTGAGCACAGGAGGATGATCACCTGCCTGTCCCTGCTGGCCACAGTGTTCCTGATCCATGCCAGGATGCCATTGGCTTTCTTGGCCACTTGGACACTGCTGGCTCATGGTCAGTTGACTATCAACCAACACCCAGATGTCCCTCTCCAAGTTGCAGCTTTCCAACCACACATCCCCAAGTCTATAGCTTGCCATGGGGCTGTTATACCCTGAGTGACAAATTGCCTTTGTTTTCACTTGACCCAAACTGTATTTGAGAAGATACCTGAATTGCTGCTCTTGTTTCTCAGCCACCAGTTCTTGCCTTTCTTTTTCTCTCTTCTCTCTCAGGAATTTTGCTCTCTCCCTCATCTTGGCTTTTTTCTCCTCTGCTGTTTCCTTCAGTGCCTCCATCTCAGTGAAGTACTTACTTTCCTCTGCTTCCAACAGCTCACGAAGCCTGTAACAAAAACATTAAAATCAAAGCTAAGTCAGTCCTACTGTTGGATGGTAAAGCACTGGTTTATCTGTTAGGAAGACAAAATGGGCAGTGGGCTAATTTCAACACTTCTTGCCAATGCTAAAGAATGGAGTATCAGGTTTAACTCAGGGATTATTCCTAGATCCCTGCCTACAGAGGATCACATGAAGGTGATTTTGGCATATCACAGTTTAAGCTCTTACAAATCCATTTCCAGTGCTGCCTTACAACTTCATCGTCCTCTTAAATGAAACTTTCTGATTTCCAAGTTCATATAAATTGATCTTATACTACTTTTGCCACTCAGCACAATCCCTCCCTGAAATTTACTACTCTTCTGTATACGTATAGAACTGTATCTTCTTTGAAACTTTGTAACCTAGAAACTCATAATTCCAGTCCAGATGTCACAGCAGCTTTTAGAAAATGGTTCTCAATTTTATGCTAGGGGATGCCTCTGCTCACTGTTGTGAGCAACAGTACTATGACTCTGCTCCAACACTGTTGGTGGGACTCAACAGCAGCAAAGCCAAAAACTGACCAAACCTAGGAGCTGAATTTCGCTCTCTTTACCATGAACTAAGAACATAAGCCAGGGCTCTAAAGATGCTGAGAGGCTGAAGAAGCTGTCTGACACAGGAAAGGCTGAGAACCCTGCGGCTATTGAGCCTGGAGAAGAGCAGCCTGAGAAGTGATCTTATCAATTCTCAGCAAGAGCTAAAGGGTGGGGAGCAAGAGGATGGAGCCAGCAGTGCCCACCAAGTGAGAGGCCATGAAGATGATTAAGAATTTCTCCTAAAGCACTCTCTCTCCTGAGAAAGCTGGGACTGTTCAGCCTGTAGAAGAGACGGCTATGGGGGATTTTATCAATGCATTTATATATCTGCAGGGCATGAATACAGAGAAGGGAGATGGCTTCTTCTCAGTGGTGCCAAGTGATCAATAAATCTGACATTTCCTCTGAACACAAGAAAATAATTATGTACTATAAAGCATTACTAGTAGGACCTCAAAATTAAATAAATTTGCTTCATACAGTTACAGAATCCTAGAATGCTTGTGTAAGTACCTCTAAAGGTCATCTAGTCCAACTCTCACTCCACTGGACAGGGACACCTGCAACTACAATAGGTTACTAACAGCCTCATAAAAACTCACTTGAAATACTGTCAGGAATGGGGCATCTACCATCTCTCTGGGCAACATACAACAGCCTCTCACCACCCTCAACCTCAAACACTTCTTCCTTCTCTTCAATCTCAATCTCCCTCTTTCAGTTCAATCCATCACCCCCTGTCCTGTCACAACAGGTCCTGTCCAAAAGTCTGTCCCCAGATTTCTCAGAGGCCCCTTGAAAAACTGAGAGGCCACTAGAAGGTGTTGCTGGAGTATTCTCTTCTGTGGGGTGAACAAGTCCAACTCTCTCAGCCTGGCCTCCCAGCAGAGCCCTTCCAGCCCTGCCAGCATTGCTGTGGCCTCCTCTGACCCTGCTCCAACAGGTCCCTGTGTGTGCTGTGCTGAGGACTCCAGAGCTGGCCCCAGCACTTCAAGGGTGGGGTGTCTCAGCAGAGCATAGCAGAGGGGCAGAATTCCCTCTCTGCCCCTGCTGCCCACACTGCGAGGGATCAGCCCAGGACAGGGCTGGCAGCTCTCAGTGCTGGCTCTGCCCTTTCTTTCTGTTACAATGAGAGCACAACCCCACAAGGTGCAGTGTAACATACAGAGCTGAGCTCAGCTGAGTGCTTTTCTCAAAGAGCACAGTTAAGTGGAACACAGTAAGGCAGATATTTGTGTCAGCCAATGGTTTCCTACCTCTCTCGTCTCTCCTCAGTCTTTGCCAGGTACTCCTGCATGGTGGCATCCACCTTCCTCTGCACAGCACAATGCAGCCATTTCTGCTCGCTTTGCTGGTGCCACTCCTGCACCCTGCGGTACTGGTTGTACAGCTTCAGCAGTTTAGCCTGTTCAAGAAGTTCCTTTTCTTTCTCTCTGTGAGCCAAGAAAATATCTTCATGTGTTGGTTCTTTCAGAGGCTTGGCTCTCTGGCAAAGAAAGCACAGGTCAGCAGTGAAAATATCATCTGTTACTCTGAGCTGGTTTTCAGTTGAAAAATATGTATCTAAGACCAAATGGTGGGAGTTGAGGGCAGCTAGGGGTAAATCCTTGCACTGAAGAGCATACCACCACTATAAGAACATGAAATACCTTCAGCTGCCAGCACCTTGGTGTCATCCAGACTATATCTTAAATCTTACCTTACACATACAAGGAGATAGTTATAAATTGCTTGACACCAATCCTCAAGATGTTTCAAAGAGGCAGATATAGAATCAAGAGAATCACAGAATCAGTCAGGGTTGGAAGGGACCACAAGGATCATCTAGTTCCAACCTCCCTGCCATGCCCAGGGACACCCTACCCTAGATTAGGCTGGACACAGCCTCATCCAGCCTGGCCTTAAACTACCTCCCTGGGCAACACATCCCAAGCTCTCACCACTCTCATGCTGAAGAACTTCCTCCTCACATCCAATCTGAATCTCCTCACCCCAGCTTTGCTCCATTCCCCCTAGTCCTGTCACTACCTGAGAGCCTAAAAAGTCCCTCCCCAGCTTTTCTGTAGGCCTCCTTCAGATACTGGAAGACCACAAGAAGGTCACCTGGGAGCCTCCTCTTCTCCAGACTGAAGAGCCTCAACTCTTTCAGTCTGTCCTCATAGCAGAGGTGCTCCAGCCCTCTGACCATCCTCGTGGCCCTTCTCTGGGCACACTCCAGCATGTCCACATCCCTCTTGTAATAGGGGCTCCAGACCTGGACGCAGTTCTCCAGGTGGGGTCAGGTGTTGAGGGGCATGGTTTAGCACCAGACTTGGCAGAGTTAGAGAACTCTGTGATCTTAAAGGACTTTTCCAATCAAACCTGTTTTATGCTACCTATCAAACACATGTTCTCCCCACTGCTAAGATCCAGCTGCCTTCATGTCTAGCACAGCTCCCTGGAGGTCCTGACACACAGCATCACCCCAGTGCACACATGCAAGTCTCCTGTACCCCCAGAGGGGCGGCTCTGCACCTCATGGCCACAGTTAAATCAGTCTTTCACGGACGGAAGACAGTGAGTCCTCCCGAAGCCCATCTGGCACCGGCATCACCAGGGAAGCCCACCCCGCAGCACGCCCTGCTCCTCTCACAAGTCCCTGCCCCAGCCACCACCGGGTTGAGGCGCCCGCCT
>VWZI01003254.1:107432-117767 GCA_013396835.1 Psilopogon haemacephalus | reverse complement strand
GTTTTGTTTCTTTTCTTTTTTTTTTTTTCTTTTCTTGATTTTTTTCTTTTCTTGGTTTTTCCTTTTCTCGTGGTTTTTTCTTTTCTTGTGTTTTTCTTGTTTTTTTCTTTCTTGATTTTTCTTTTCTCGTTTTTTTCCTTTCTCGTTTTTTTCTTTTCTCATTTTTTTCTTTTCTCATTTTTTTTCTTTTCTCATTTTTTTCTTTTCTCGTTTTCTTTTCTTTTTTTTTTCTTTTCTTGCCTTTTTCTTTTCTTGCTTTTTTAATTTTCTTGGGTTTTTTATCCTTTTGTTTTTCCTTTCTTTTTTTTTTCTCCTTCTCTCCTTCTTTGTCCAACTGAACTAATGGGCAGACACATGTTACTGCTGCTCTCTGGATCTCTGTCATAGGAAAAGCATGTTCCTTTGGAGCTGTTCCCAGCTGTCAGTAATGTGCTGAAACACCACAGCCAACCAACCATCAGAGGACAGGCCAAATAAACAGGATGTTCACAATGTGTAGGATCGCATGAGTGTGTAACAAACTTTCTGGGCATTTCACAGCCTCCTAATGAGATTGACATGCATTGCTTAATCTGCATCTGTCTGTTTGGGGAAGAAACACATAAACACCATGGAGACCATGTGCAGGAAGGCTCAGTCTCTTGGCGGCGGTGCCGTCGACGCCAGAGGACGGAATCTGGTGCTGAGTTGGAAGGGAGCAGCGCTCCGGAGCCATTCCTTTAGCTGCTGGGAAGTGCCCTGCGAGTCAGCCAAGCACAGTTGGGTGAGCATCCCTGTAATCAAAGCGGTTATTATAGCAGCAGATGACAAAAGTGCCTGAGGATGATGCACAGAGTTGTGTTTTTTGTTTCGTTGTTTTTTTTTTTTTAAAGGGAATATCAGAGGCGCCATTTGTTTTCCCCCTTTGTTTTGATTTCAGAATTTATTTTGATGGCTTTTATGCATTTAAAAAAGGAAAAGGGGAGGAGGGAGGGGGGGAAATAAATCCATGCGCAGGGTGAACCAACAAAGGGAAGAATGTTTACAGAAAGCTGTAATTGCATCATGGAATAGCAAAAGCCATTGTGTCTTTAATTGGAAATCAGGGCGGTATAATTAGAAGAGCAAATATAAAAAGGAAGTCAGTGTCCTCACCCTCCAAAGCATGCATTTTTTTCCAGCAGACAATCATAGAATCAGTCAGAGTTGGAAGGGACCTCAAGCATCACCCAGTTCCAAACACCCTGCCATGCCCAGGGACACTCTACCCTAGATCAGGCTGTCCACAGCCTCATCCAGCCTGGATACAAACACTTCCCAATGTGGCCTCAGCCACCTGCCTGGGCAACCCATTCCAGGGCCTCACCACTCTCATGCTGAACAACTTCCTCCTCACATCCAATCTGAATCTCCCCACCTTCATTCCTCCCAGTCCTATCACTACCTGACATCCTAAAAAGTCCCTCCCCAGCTTTCTCGTAGCCCCCTTCAGATACTGGAAGGTCACAATAAGGTCACTTGGAGCCTTCTTCTCTCCAGACTGAACATCCCCATCTCTCTCAGTCTGTCTCTACAGCAGAGCAGCTCCAGCCCTCTGATCATCCTCATAGCCCTTCTCTGGGTGTGTTCCAACATGTCCAGATCTTTCTTTCAATAGGGGCTCCAGAACTATCCACTTCTAGCTTTTCTTTTAAGTAGATGTTTTAAATGCTGCCAACAACTGGATGATAATAATGATCCATTTATTTACTGTAACTGGGTAGGCTGCAATAGAATAATACACATATGCAGAGCATCTTCTGGCTGACACTGTCTAGTCAGGCTTTGAAAAGCTGGCCACCATGCTTTGCATGAGGTTCAGGAATATGATCAAGAAGTTTACACTGCACTTTACAAGATACAGCCTTCTAGATGGGATATTGTCTACCATCATTGTTCTGTTTATCTTAACCTTCAGGACATACAGAACCTCACCCCCATTTCTTTAAGAAAATCTTCACAAAAATGGGCAGGTGGAAGTGCAAAACACTAATAGACTATTTTCAGGCTATCTACTTGAGATTTCTTGTGTGCAGGAACACTGGTTACCAAGGATGCTTGTGAGGGAGAATCTCATCACTAATAAGAAAAGTGGCAGAATCCCAAACAAACAGAGTGGGCAAGGAGGAAAGAGTGAGTTTTTTTTCAATTATATCCCAAACCTCTGTGAAGTTGCAGTAGAAGGTGACTTCTGCAGAGATTCTTAGGGTATGACTACTCTGGAAATGTAAGTGCTGTAGCAAATATTCAGGCAATGTGAGTCAACAAACAATATGAGAAAGGACCAAAAAAGTTTTCCCACAACGTGTCTATCAAGATACCAAAGCTGCAAGTAAGCATAAAGTCAGAAATCCCATTTCATGAGGTGGGAAGAGAGACTGAAAAAAAGGTAGGCTGCCAGCTCTGAATATGTTTGAAATAGATCTGACACAGCTTACTTGGAGAAGCTGTTTTGTCTCAGTGGCTATCATTTCCCAGCATCATTTCTAGCCTTTGTGGGTTCTACAGGAATGGAATTTGCAAGAGCTCTCATATTTCAGGACAAGTCCTGTCTACTGGGGCATCTAGAGCTTAGAAATGGAAGCTGAGCAAACTGCAGAGCAGTTAGCATGAATCCCTCACTGCCGAGCCTTACATATGCCCCAAACTGTCCTTTTATAGAACTACTTTGCCGATTTTACTTAGTTTTGCAACCTAGTCACATCTTATTTGCTATCCTAGCTCCTAAATGCTGTCAAGAATTTCTCTTCCTGTTGGTACACTGTGCTGTTATGCCCAGTTCTGTTTGATTTTTCCCCCTGTTAAAGCTCTTGCTGAGTCAGAGGAGTCAGCATTGTATTATCTCTGCAGATAATGGCTTCAGCAGGGCAGAAGCAAGAGTGTGGCAGCAGATACTGAATGTCACCTTTCAACAAGGTGAAAAGAGCACCCGGAGGAAATAACCCTGATAAGCTACAGCCTGCTCCATACTCAGCACACACAAGGGCACAGCCATCCTCTTCCTTCCTGTCTTGCTGGCAGCTTCTACCCCCCTCAAGTGTTCCTGCACGAAAGCTGGAGCACTTTCCTTTCCCAGCCTTTAAACACTTCCCACCAGCTAAGGGAAGGCCCTCACTGATATCAAATATCTCTTCAGGTGCCCTGAAAAGGGCAGTGCTTAGACACTCTGGCTGAAGGCACTCCTAAGCTGTGTAATGAAAGCTAACGGAGCATGCGGAGTTTTGTTTTCCTGACTCGTTTGAATTGTGAGATACTAAATGAATGGAAGCTGGCACAGGCACAAATGAATCAGAGACAGTCTACTGCAGTGCTCCCAGTTTATATGCAGATTGTAAAATTAAACCATTACAATGCTGCCACCCTGATTTATTCAATTTGACTAGGGACATTTATCAGCCAGGACATTCTAGACCTCTTAACAAAGCCACGCTGATAGAATTAAATGTTTCCAGAAAGTGAAGCTACTTCAATCTTGACATTCTTCCCTAGAACCAAAGAAGAGAAAGGCTAGGATTTCCATAGGAAAACACTTCTCTCAGTAGGTGTTTTGTTTTGTTTTGTTTATTGCCATTACTGCAAGTTAAATCAGACTCTGATTGTTCTCTTCAGCTACTGAAGCTGTATTCAGCTGCACCACACAAGAGCTTGCTCAGCAGTGCCAGCATATTGTGGAATCAACAGGGAACAGGAGGAAGACAAGTAGGAGATGGTAAGTGTCCAGTACTAATGTGTTTGGAATGGAATGGAATAGAATAGAATGGTATGGAATGGAATAGAATAGAATAGAATAAAGCCAGGTTGGAAGAGACCTCCAAGCTCATCCAGTCCAACCTATCACCCAGCCCTATCCAATGGCACTAAGTGCTCCACCCAGGCTTGAACACCTCCAGGGATGGGGACTCCACCATCTCCCTGAGCAGCCCATTCCAATGCCAATCACTCTTGTGAAGAACTTCCTCCTAACATCCAGCCTATACCTCTCCTGGCACAGCTTGAGACTGTGTCCCCTCGTTCTGTTGCTGGTTGTCTGGGAGAGAAGACCAACCCCAGCTGGCTACGACCTCCCTTCAGGTAGTTGTAGACAGCAATGAGGTCACCCTGAGCCTCCTCTTCCCCAGGCTGCACACCCCCAGCTCCCTCAGCCTCTCCTCACAGGGCTGTGCTCCAGACCCCTCACCAGCCTTGGTGCCCTTCTCTGGTACATCCCAGTACCTCAACATTTCCCTTGAATTGAGAGGCCCAGAACTAGACACAGTACCCAAGGTGTGCCCTGACCAGTGCCAAGTACAGGGGCAGAATAACCTCCCTGGTCCTCTTTCTATGACTTTATAATGGCTTGAGCAGATGTGATGTTTTATCTTCATTTGGGTGCATATGATTATTAATGTTTTAAGTTATTTCCTGTTGCTGAGCAGTAACCCTCTATTTCATGTCTTCAAAATCAGTAGTGGTCTTTTCCAACCTGAATGTTTCTGTTTTGATTCTGGTTTCTGGTCATACCTGCTAAAGTGAGAATAAGGAAAGAGGTCTTGGTTGTTGCACACCAGTTATTTTCTGGATTGTATGCTTGTAGGATGTGCAGGCATAAAGTGTGATATTGCCATCAGCAAACAGAAGTGAAGGAAATAACGGGGAAAGAACAAACTGCTTTTGCTTTTGTTACAGTGAGAAACACAACTCTGTTAATTGGGTCACAATTCCCTTACTCCTGCTCTCTGTTTTGTCATTTGAAACTAGGTGAGAATTTACTCTCTCATACATGCATGTCTGTAGTTTGTGTAGGTGTATGAAGACTTGAGCTGGGCCAGTACTAGAGAAATTTTAGTTAATAGTATTTGGTGAAGTCTTCTCTAAGTAAGAGTTGAAATAAAGTAAAACCCACTCTATTAATGTGGAGTCTAGAAGAAAGAGTTGAAATACAGTAAAATCCACCTTGTTAATGTAGGGGCTAGAAGAAAGAGTTGATATAAAGTAAAATCTACCCTGTTAATGTGGAGGCTAGAAGAAAGAGTTGATATAAAGTAAAATCTACCCTGTTAATGTGGAGGCTAGAAGAAAGAGTTGATATAAAGTAAAATCTACCCTGTTAATGTGGAGGCTAGAAGAAAGAGTTGATATAAAGTAAAATCTACCCTGTTAATGTGGAGGCTAGAAGAAAGAGTTGATATAAAGTAAAATCTACCCTGGTAATGTAGGGGCTAGAAGAAAGTGTTGATATAAAGTAAAATGCACACTGTTAATGTGGAGGCTAGAAGAAAGAGTTGAAATGAAGTAAATTCTACCCTGTTAATGAAGGGGCTAGAAGAAAGAGTTGATATAAAGTAAAATTCATCCTGTTAATGTGGAGGCTAGAAGAAGGAGTTGAAATGAAGTAAAATGAATCCTGTTAATTTGGAGGCTAGAAGAAAGAGTTGATATAAAATAAAATCCACCCTGTTTATGTGGAGGCTAGAAGAAGGAGTTGAAATGAAGTAAAATCTACCCTGTTAATATGGAGGCTAGAAGAAAGAGTTTAAATAAAGTAAAATCCACCCTGTTAATGTGGAGGCTAGAAGAAAGAGTTTAAATAAAGCAAAATTCATCCCCTTAATTTGGAGGCTTAGAAGAAATACTTTAAATAAACTAAGTCTACCCTGTTAATGTAGAGGCTAGAAGAAAGAGTTGAAATGAAGTAAAATCCACCTTGTTAATGTGAAGGCAAGAAGAAAGACTCAAAGATTAAAGAAATGAGACCGTATTCAGATTTTAAAATGTCCAGGCAAAGCTGAACGCCTCTTTGAAGGTCATATGGTGTAGTCTTACCATTTGAAGATGCTCTGCTAGTATTAGGTTTTCCTCTTCTGGCTGTGTTTCATACCTAATTATTTGCACATTTGCTTAATAAAGTGAGTTTTGCTCCCCGGGCAAAAAAGCTGTTATTTAAAATGCAAATGCTCTTCAGTACTTATTTTATTTAGGGAGTTAACAAACTCTATGAATAGAAGGGCCAGACAAACCACTGTAAAATTTCAATTGCACTACTTTGGAAAATCCTCCCCTCTGCCCTCCATCTCCTAACCACAACCACACATACATCTGCTATTTTGAGGAATGCCAACATTGTTCTCTGTTGTATTTTCCTTGCAGTTTTAGTGGTTCTAAATTGGATTCCTCATCCTCTGCTCCGGTTCGTATTCTTTAACCTAAATCAAACTCATATGTCAATCTCCAGTTGACTAATGCATGCCACATAGATTTAAGCAACAAGATTGAGAGCCATACATTGAGCATGACACAACACTTGATTAAAATGTCAAATATTTGCCAAGCTGAAGTCAGTGGAGCTGGCTATGGATGGCAGCAGCAGAGCTGTGAAAGGCAGGAAGCATCAGCTGACTTAGCTCATTTTGATATGAAAATAACTCTTTTCAGCCTAAATAGAATAGTTTAGTGCTGCAAATATACACACAGTGTTCTATAGGATGTGAGGAGGAAGTTCTTCACCATGAGAGCAGTAAGGCCCTGGAATGCATTGCCCAGGGGGGATGGTTTGGGCCACTTCCCTGGAGGTGTTTGCAGCCAGGCTGGATGAGGCTGTGGGCAGCCTGATCTAGGGTAGGGCAAAACACACTTTTACTCAAAACTCCCCTGTTTATATTAAGTTTCTTTATTTACACTCACCAAAGATCAAGCTCAGTTTATATTACCTTAATATTCTGACATCTAAATACCTTCCTACTGCTGCTTTTAAAAACACTCTACCACTGTATAGGTTTAAAAGTGACCTGCATATGTCTCTCTGTGCAGCAAGGATTGGTATCTATAGATCCCCCATGGTTTGCATTGGACCTGGTACCAAGTTGCAGGCAAATCCTCACTGAGAAAATATTTGCAGCTAGTTCTTAATCCATCAGTGTGTGTCTCATTGATATAGGATGGCACTAAACAAGCCAGAAGTGCGTGTCTTACAGAACTCTGAAATGATAGGACAGGCTGAGAGAGTTGGGACTTTTCAGCCTGGAGAAGAGAAGGCTTAGAGGAGACCTTATAGCAACCTTCCAGTATCTGAAGGGGGCCTACAGGAAGGCTGGGGAGGGACTGTTCACAAGGTCTTGTAATGACAGGATGAGGGGGAATGGGTTCAAACTGGCAGAGGGAAGATTTAAATGGGATATTAGGAGGAAGTTCTTCACAGTGAGGGTGTCAAGACACTGGCACAGGTTGCCCAAGGAGGTTGTGGCTGCTCCCTCCATGGATGTGTTCAAAGCCAGGCTGGATGAGGTCTTGAGCATCTTGATCTAGTGGGAGGTGTCCCTGCCTATGGCACAGGGGGGTTGGAAATGGATGATCTTTGAGGTCTCTTCCAACCTAAACCATTCTATGATTGCATCTGTGCAGATGCTTCCATTCATAAAATACAGAATGCCTTCAAAATGCTGGGACAGGATATGTCTGACAAGATCTACTTGCCGTAAAAAAACATGCTGACTGGCAGTAATTACATTCCTCTCCTTCAATTCTTTATCAATCCAATCCCTTATTGCCTTTCCATTATTATTATATTTTTTTTTTTGCCTAAATAGATGTCACCCTAACCAGCCTGTAATTACCTGGGTCATTCAGCTTGCCCTCTGTGGGTACTGGCAAATCATTAGCATTCTTCCAGTCTTCTTGAATTTCCCTGTTATTAAGAGATTTATTAAAAATTAACTTCATCAGGCTGGGTATGTAGTCAGCCAGCTCCTCTAGGAATCTGTGCCCGTACCTTGGTCAGAGGTTTTAAAGTGGTTCTAATTAGGGGAGACCACTTAGCATCTTCCTTCACCACAAATTTCACCCAGTAATAGGATTTTTACTTAATTTTTTTTTCTCCTCTTGCTGTGAGGCTTCTGCTGTTTCTGCCTTGACATTAGCATCTTCAGCATTCCTGAGTGTGGTGAATCCTGATCTCAGCACTAAGATTTTTTTTGCTAATGATTCATTAAAAACCACTTGTTATCTGCCATCTCTGCCATCGCTCATTTCTTGAGCCTTCTTTGACCATTTGCTGTGCTGCAGGAGTCCCAGTCGTAATGGATCATAGTGCTGCTTTTCTGTGTGTCCTCGACTACAATATGTGATGGATTGGGAGTTCCCTGTCCCCCAACACATTTGACTAGACTCAGCCAGCTGGAAGTTAAGGGATGAAGCTTTATATTCACAGCTTAGCACAATACACAAGCAGATATTTACAATATATTACAGATATTTATAGCTATATACAGTAAAAAGGTAATACAGAAACAACACAGCCCTCCCAGGAATCAAGAGGCCCCTAGAGGGGTTTTCAGCCACCCTTCCACCTTCTCCCCACCTTCTAATCTTATCCCAGAATCTACCATAGAATAGGTTAGAATAGAATAGACTATAATAGAATGGAATACAACAGGACAGAATAGAATAAGCCAGGTTGGAAGAGACCTCCAAGATCATCCAGGCCAACCTATCACCCAGCCCTATCCAATGGCACTAACAGGGAGCTACTGGAGAGAGGCCATGAGGGTGATTTGGGGACTGGAGCATCTCTCTTATGAGAAGAGGTGGAGGAACCTGGAGGCTCCTTAGTCTGAGAAAGAGAAGTCTGAGAAAGAGAAGTCTGAGAAGGGATCTTCTCAATGCATATACATATTTAAAGACGGAGGTCATGAGGATGGGACTGGGCTCTTTTGGGTGGTGCTCTGTGATAGGACAAGAAGCAGTTGGTGAAAATCTAGAATGCAGGATGTTTCACTTGAACTTAATGAGAAGCTTCACTTTGAAGATGACAGAGCACTGGAACAGGCTGCCCAGAGAGACTGTGGAGTCTTCATATCTTGAGACTTTCAAAACCCACCTGGACGTCTTTCTGTGTAACCTGCTTTAGGTGTAACTGCTTTAGCAGGCTAGATGAGATCTCCAGAGGTCCCTTTGAAGTCCTACCGTACCATGATGCTATGTCAGGTGTTTTTTTTTCACAAACTTGGAAGCTATTCAAGACCATCAGAGTGTTAAAGGTTCTAATTGCAAAGAAAATATGTTTAAAACCATTAAATCAGTGTTAAGAGTCAACAGTGTGCACTTGCAGCCCAGAAAGCCAAGCAGAGCCTGGGCTGCATCAAGAGAAGTGTGGCCAGCAGGGCCAGGGAGGTGATTTTCTCCCTCTACTACTCCACCCTGGTAAGACCCCACCTGGAGTACTGCATCCAGTTCTGCAGCCCCAGGGAAAAGATGGACGTGGACATGCTGGAGCACGTCCAGAGAAGGGCCACGAGGATGATCAGAGGGCTGCAGCACCTCTGCTGTGAGGACAGGCTGAAAGAGTTGGGGCTGTGCAGGCTGGAGAAGAGGAGGCTCCCAGGTGACCTTCTTGTGGCCTTCCAGTATGTGTAGGGGGCCTACAGAAAAGCTGGGGAGGGACTTTTTAGGCTATGAGGTAGTGACAGGACTAGGGGGAATGGAGCAAAACTGGAGGTGGGGAGATTCAGATTGGATGTGAGGAGGAAGTTGTTGAGCGTGAGAGTGGTGAGAGTCTGGAACGGGTTGCCCAGGGAGGTGTCTGGGGCCACATAGCTGGAGGTGTTTGCAGCCAGGCTGGCAGAGGCTGTGGGCAGCCTGATGTAGGGTAGGGTGTCCCTGGGCTTGGCAGGGGGGTTGGAACTGGATAATCCTTGTGGTCCCTTTCCAACCCTGACTGACTCTATGATTCTAAGAGTGGGGCTGGTAGAAGTGGGAGTATTGGTTTGAGGGCAGAAAGAGAGGATCAAGAGGTTTTCAACCCCTGAGTCTTAAAATGGTGGCATTGTAACCTTTCC
Organism: Psilopogon haemacephalus; assembly: GCA_013396835.1. NCBI lineage: Eukaryota > Metazoa > Chordata > Aves > Piciformes > Megalaimidae > Psilopogon > Psilopogon haemacephalus. Next base: position 107,940 of record VWZI01003254.1, on the reverse strand, counting down.
CATGGCTTTCCAGGGGCAGAAAACATTGCTTCCCAGAGAGCTGTGTGCAGTAGCTCATGCTTTGGATCTGGGATCTTTTAGTGGGCTTGTTTTCTGAGCTGGATGCCTATTGTGGCACTAAGTGAGGTTTATATAATGCTAACTCTTGTTTGCAGCGCCACCACACATATGTATGTGGGTGCCAGTAAATCCTGTCTTCACCTGCCTTCAGCATTAATATGAGACACAAACAAATGATTGTTTGTTAATAAGAAGTAAATAGCCCATTAGATAGCTCCCAGAGTAGGTGCAGCCCCTTTCGGCCTGCTGGCTTGGGGTTAATGAAATAAAATCTGACAAAGGAGAGCCCAGAAAAGATTTATTGTTGCGTAAATCTTAGGTATATTTTGTACATCCTTGGAACAGCAGATCCTTAGACATTAGCTTTAAATAGATTTACAGGAGTCAGAGGTCACAGTTCCTGAAAACAGAGGAAACTATGCATAGAGATGGTGTTCATTTTCAGTCC
>VWZI01003254.1:83190-107421 GCA_013396835.1 Psilopogon haemacephalus | reverse complement strand
GTTTTTTTTTTTGTCCCCTTAAAAAAAAAAAAAAAAAAAAAAAAGGGAAAAAAAAAGAAATCAAATGAAACCATTCAGTGTATAAAGCAGAAGCACTTTGTTATGAGTAGCAGAACCAAGGGCTGAGGATATTTTCATCTCCCTGGTTACCACGTGTAACAAAAACAGATGTAAGAAAAGCCCGTGGCTTTTTCCTTTTGGTTTTTTTTTTTTTTCATCTCATCATTANTTTTTGCACTGCAGTTTGTTGAAATAAATACAGCAATTCTCTGAGAACATCTGCCCGGCGAGCGCGCTGCAGCAGGCAAACCCGCAGCAGGCTGGGAGAAGAGGAGGCGAAATGTGCAGTGGCCTCTGAGGAAAGAGCCTGGTAAATAGATGTGCACCACCTTCCTGAGTGAGTGACAGCTTTAATTACAGGGTTTTGCTGCAGGATAGATGAAGATAGATTTACAGGGCAGATGAAAACCCAGCACTCAGACGTGGTTTTTTTTTTTTTTTTCCCCCTCGGATTGAATGCCAGCGATTTAATTTTAAATGGCCCGTTTTGAAATCATAAACAGTTTGAAAGGGAAGATGATTATTTTCCTGCATTGTTGATGGCAAAATGTCATCACTATTTAAAGCTGAAGCACAGAATGATTCAGCTCCCCTTTCTGACCAGGCTGGGCACAGCACTGGCCTCCTTTGGACAGGCTGCAGAGCAGAGTGGAGGCTGGGTCAGTCCTTACTTGCCTGGTGATTTCAGTATTTTTCCACACAGGCCTATGCAGGATCATATTTATCCTTTCCATCCATTTTAATCTAAACCTTGATCTCTGTCATTTTTCAGGGCTTTCCTAGCTTTGGTTTTTGGTTTAAATACTTTGTGGTCTTGCAGAGGGAAAAAAAAAAGTTTCATGCTTCTTGCAGATCTGCCCTTCGTAGTGGATTATAAAGTGCTGCTTATGAATCCAACTCAGCATCCCCTTCTTTTTCCTGCTCTGTGGCTGGCCATGCCACTAAGCAGCCGTAGGATTGTTTGTGGACTTCCATCCTGGCATACCCAGAAGGCTTTGAACAGTCTGGTGATGGAGAAGTCAGGTTCTTTGGCTTGCCTTTTGACATGGTGGAGAGAGTACAGAGGAGGGCCACCAAGGTGATCAGAGGGCTGGAGCACCTCTGCTATGAGGACAGGCTAGGAGAGTTGGGGCTTTTCAGCCTGAAGAAGAGAAGGCTTAGAGGAGACCGTGGAGTGGCCTTCCAATATCTAAAGTGGGCTACAGGAAGGCTGGGGAGGGACTATTCACAAGGTCTTGTAATGACAGGATGAGGGGGAATGGGTTTACACTGTCAGCAGGGAGATTTAAACTGGATGTTAGGAGGAAGATCTTTACATTAAGGGTGGTGAGACACTGGCACAGATTGCCCAGGGAGGTTGTGGCTACTCCCTCCCTGGAGTTGTTCAAGGCCAGGCTGGATGAGGCCTTGAGTGACCTGTTCTAGTGGGAGGTGTCCCTGCCTATGGCACAGGGGGTTTAGCACTGGATGAGCTTTGGGGTCTCTTCCAACCTAAACCATTCTATGATTCTATGATCAGTTGTATCTGTGGTTCATCAGCTTGTAAGGTGATGGATTCCTCCCACCAGTTGCCTTTGGGATGCGCAGCCTAAGGTCCTAATGCATTTATTTATTTGTGGGGCTCTTATCAGAATAAGGGCTGAGTGTTTATTTACACAGTGAAGCCAAATTGCATGGAATCAACAGCACTGGAGATGCTGCAACTTCATAGAATCATAGAATCAGTCAGGATTGGAAGGTACCACAAGGATCATCTAGTTCCAACCCCCCTGCCATGCTCAGGGACACCCTACCCTACAACAGGCTGCCCACAGCCACATCCAGCCTGGCTGCAAACACCTCCAGGGATGTGGCCCAAACCATCTCCCTGGGCAACCCATTCCAGGCTCTCACCTGGGCAAGGGCAGTGTTCTCAGGTTCTTTGTATGACCTAATTTTAGTCACCCAAGGAAAGTGCTGATTTAGAAACTTAGAATCATAGAATGGTTTAGGTTGGAAGGGATTTCAAAGGTCATCCAGTTCCAACCCCCCTCTCCCATATGCAGGGACACCTCCCACTAGAACAGGTCGCTCAAGGCCTCAGCCGACCTGGCCTTGAACACTTCCAGGGAGGGAGCAGCCACAACCTCCCTGGGCAACCCATTCTAGTGTCTCACCACTCTCACTGTGAAGAACTTCCTCTTAACATTCAGTTTCAATCTCCCCTCTGCCAGTTTAAACCCATTCCTCCTCATCATGTCATTGCAAGACCTTGTCAATAGTCCCTGCCCAGCCCTCCTGTAGACCCCCTTCAGATACCGGAAGGCTACAATAAGGTCTTCTTGAAGACTTCATTTTCCATGTTTCCTGTGCATCCAACCGAAAGGAGGAGGCTAACATCAAAAGCAAAACCTGCCTGTGCTTCCCTACACTTGTGTCTTTCAATCATTCTGCTGGAGTTTGTCAGGGTGTCTCCTCTCTGCTTCAGTTAGGAGAGTTTTAGTTGTGCTTAAACAGTGCATTAAACATGATGTGCAGTTGGTACTTAGATCAAGGTTTTTCATGCTTTTTACTCTCTCTGTTGTGCTTTCTGAAGAGATACCTGCCCACAAAGCTGCCTGTAGAATCATTTTGGACAGAGGAGAGAGGACCTGGGGCTATTTAGTCTGGAGAAGAGAAGACTGAGAGGGGTTTTAATCATTGTTTATAAATATCTTAGGGCTGGGAGTCAGGAAGCGGGGACAGGCTCTGTTCACTTGCTCCCTGGGATAGGACAAGGAGCAATGGATGGAAGCTGCAGCACAGGAGGTTCCAGCTCAACACAAGGGACAATTTCTTTACTGTAAGGGTCACTGAACACTGGCACAGACTCACCAGAGAGGTTGTGGAGTCTCCTTCTCTGGAGCCTTTCAAGGCCCATCTGGATGTGTTCCTGTGTGACCTGATCTAGATTGTCTGGTCCTGCTCTGGAAGGGGTGTTGGACTCAATGATCTCTTTGGGTCCCTTCCAGCCCCAACATCCTGTGACCTGTGACATCCTAGAGGCCCGAGTCTATGTTGTTCTTGCACAGGCCAGCAGTTTCCTACTGGTATCTCAGAGTCATAGAATGGTTTAGGTTGGAGGAGACCTCAAAGATCCTGTGAGCTTTTGTTCTCACTATTGCCTGGCAAAGTTCATCTGTGGATCAGTCACTAGCCAGCATTTCCCTCACACAGAGCAGTAGGTCTCACAGCAGGTAGCAATGCTGGTACTTGTGTTTTGTCACAAAGGTTTTCCTTTGCTTTCGTAACATATGCACCAATTCCCAGCTCTCACCAACTGCTAGGAACAAAGTCTCAGTGCTGGAGTAAAGAGAGGGTAGGAGGCAGATGCTAGGCATTGTGGAGAGCGCTCAAAGCACTGTACAAAGCCAGATTTAACTGCTCTCAGTCAGTCTAAGCTGACCCTATAGGTATACCCAGGGCACATTCATAAAGAACAAAAGGTCAAAGTGTCAAAGACTCAGAATAATCAGCCAACTAAATGAATGGAAAAAAAAAAAAATACTGGTTCCTTTTTTTTCCCCCTTCACATGGGGATTGGATATTTGCCACCAAGCTTCAGACATAATTAAAGCAGGGGCCTTGTTCACAGCAGGTATAGCAGAATACCTCCTTTCATAGCTACTCGACTACAATAATACTGTTTTTCTTGAATCAGCCTGGAGAAGAGAAGGCTTCCAGGAGACCTTAGAGTAGCCTTCCAATATCTGAAGGGGACCTACAGGAGGGCTGGGAAGGGACTATTGATGAGGCCTTGTAATGACAGGATGAGGAGGAATAGGTTTAAAGTGGCAGAGGGGAGATTTAGTCTGGATGTTAGGAGGAAGTTCTTTATAGTGAGGGTGGTGAGACACTGGAATGGGCTGCCCAGGGAGGCTGTGGCTGCTCCCTCCCTGGAGGTGTTCAAGGCCAGGCTGGATGAGGCCTTGAGTGACCTGTTCTAGTGGGAGGTGTCCCTACCTATGGCCCAGGGGGGTTGGAACTGGATGATCTTTGAGGTCTCTTCCAACCTAAACCATTCTATGATTGTTTTGTTCAAACACTTCTCTCTGGGGCAAAGCTCTTCCTACACTATTGTGGAGGAACTCACAATTCCAATACAGGTCATATTTTGTCCCCATCCTTCCATCTTATGCTTTTTTTAACACAGTAGTGGAGAACCTCCCCAACCAGCAAGGAAGCTCTGCAAAGCTGAGATTTCATAAACACTGCTTTTTTTTTTTTTTTTGGCAAAAGAAATGGTAATGATGTAAAGGACTGAGTCAATCAGACCAGAGTTTTGCTTTTTTGGAGGAGAGTGCAAAGTGTGCGAGGCAGAATGGGACGAGCTCTGCGGTGGTGTGTCCAAACGTGTCCTACATCATTAGAACAATGAAGATGTGAGTAGTTGTTCCTCTCCAGACAGATGCAGCCTAGTGCAGCTATTGGACGTCACTTTTCCACTCAAGTATGTCTTGCAGGAAACCTCCAAATACGATGAAGTTATGAAATTAGTAAAAGGGGTAGAAAAAAAAGTCATGAAATCAGTCACTCTTAACAGTTTGTTTTTTCCCCCACCTCTAGTGCAGTTTATCTGAGTGTCCTGTGGCAGAGATGTGCCATCCTGAAAAGGTCCCAAGGACTTTCTGCAAGGCTTCCAGAGAGCTGTGCTGTCCCTTTAGGACCGTGAGTTGAATACCAAAGTCGGTCTGTGAGGATGGTGGTGGAAAGATTACTTTAGTACTCACATTTTATGCCCAAACCTTGGGGCCTTTTCCTTACAGAGCTACTTTACAAGGCTGCTGCTTTGTGAATATCTCTGCTATACAGTGAGGAATCAGCTCTGCCCTGGTTCAGTCCAGCATAGTGGACTCAAGTATATTTTACTGTTTATAAATCCAGCTGGTTTCCAAATGTTCTGGGGTCTAGTCTAGCCTTCTAATATAATTATGAAAAAGAAAGGAAAAAAAAAAGGTCAGGCTAAATGTCAGGTGTTGACAAAGTACTGATTGTTTCCACTTTGCAGGCTTCATAAATGTCAAGAGAAAAGAACTCTGCTGTCTTGCCTTATTAGAAAAGAATTCCGTGAATGTAATGCGTCTGAAGAGCATTAGTGTGGCAGCATGGCAAACAGCCTCAGTCTCCTTCTCTGTCAGGTAGCTCAAGGAAGAGTGGAGGGATGTGTGGGTTTCTCCATTTTCATTTTATGCTGTATATATATCCAAAGTCACTCAGAGAAGTTGGGTGTGGAACTCAAAATCTCTTTCATGCTTATTTTCCGCATCAAGTCTTAGCTGTTCTGCAGGTGTTAGCCACTGTTGTGTTGTTTTCTCTAGCTGTGTTTTTTCCCTTTCATTTGCTTGATCAAATACTTCTTGAAAGATCACCTTCATAACTCCTTCCCAGTATAGTTACAATCACCAGCACCCTGCGGCCAGCTTTTTTTGGTTGTCTCTACTAGTTCATACCTCTATTAATCAAATGCTTGTTCCCAGTAAGAATATCCTGCAATATTCCTGATCATTCTCTTTGGTCATTAGATCACAGGATGTCAGGGGTTGGAAGGGACCCAAAGAGTTCATTGAGTCCAACCCCCCTGCCAGAGTAGGACCAGACAATCTAGCTCAGGTCACAGAGGAATACACCCAGACAGGCCTTGAAAGGCTCCAGAGAAGGAGACTCCACAGCCTCTCTGGGGAGTCCAATCCAATGCTCTGTGAACCTTAAAGTAAAAAAGTTCCCCATTGTGTTGAGCTGGAACCTCCTGTGCTACAGCTTACACTCATTGTTCCTTGCCCTGTCACAGGGAGCAAGTGAGCAGAGCCAGTCCCCTCCTTCCTGACCCCCAGCCCTCAGATATTTATAAACATTGATTAAATCTCCTCTCAGTCTTCTCTTCTCTAGATTAAGCAGCCCCAGGTCCCTCAGCCTCTCCTCATCTGGTAGTGCTCCAATCCCTTCAGCATCCCTGTAGCCCTCCACTCTACCCTCTCCAGCAGATCCCTGTCCCTCTTCAACTGGGACAAACCAGAATAACTGTGCCAGTACGAATGAATTTGGAGTGCAGTGTATTCTGCTCACATTTGCCTGCTTAAATCTCAGGCAGAGGAAGAAGTAGGCAAAATGTTCTCTTCTGACAGAAAGCTGCCTGCATTTTAAATGCATACATTGAGCATAGCTGCCAGGGATTGCTCTTTCTAGGTCTGTAATAGTTTGCCAACCCTTCATGTGACACCTATCTCTATGTGGTGTGGTCCAACAAGGAAAGGATAACATTAATTGCTCTTGATCTGAGAAACTCTTGGCTGTCTAAAACCTGAGGGGGTTTTTGTTTTGTTTTGTTTTTTTTCCATGCCACTTGGGAGACTACAAAAGGCATTCATTTAAAAAATAGACCAGGGTAATTACCACTACATTTATGTTAGAGGTTAACATTAGTGTTATTTCCTCTATTGCCTGGTTTTACAGAATGTTATGCCCCACTGCTTTTATTAGATTCAAGCAATGGATGAAATAAGTGCTATTAACCTCCAGCACTTGAAAAAAAAAATTAGTCTTAAGAAAAGCAGGGACAAAGCTGGGCAGTTATTTCCCCCTGCTTGTTGGGCGAGGTGCTGTAAAACTTGAATTCTTATTTCATAATATATCCATGAAGGAGGGGAAAAAGAAAAAAAGGATAGGAAAGAAAATAAGAAAACAAAATGCAGTAAAATGGATGTGAGGAGGAAGTTGTTCATCATGAGAGTGGTGAGAACCTGGAATGGGTTGCCCAGGGAGGGTGGTTGGGGCCACATCCCTGGAGGTGTTTTCAGCCAGGCTGGCAGAGGCTGTGGGCAGCCTGATGTAGGGCAGGGTGTCCCTGGGCATGGCAGGGGGGTTGGAAGTAGATGATCCTTGTGGTCCCTTCCAACCCTGACTGATTCTATGAAAATGCTCACAGCTTTTCCAAAGTCGTTGAAAATTTGCATAAAGCAATGGAAGGTTTTCACTGAGCATGAGGTCATCTGGATTAAAGAGACACCAACCTGAGTCAAATGTAAAATGCAACCCAATTATATCTTGTTGACATCAAGTTGGAGAGCTGAACACATTTCCAAGGCTTTGCTTTGTGGTTGCACGCAGGACCTCAAACAAGGCTACTTTACACAGCTCCACGACCCGTAGAGCTCAGTGTAGTCAGTGACTGGTTCCAGCCTCGGCAGAAATAAGAGCTGCAGAGGTTCCCACACAGGATAGATTTAGCCGAGCGCACATCCTGGCGCCGTTAGACAGAGAAACCCCCAGAGGATGAAACCAGAAGAAATATGGCTGGATATATTGGGATGTGAAATCCTGAGGTCACTTCCTAGGCTGGTCGAAAAACCTCACATATTTATGGCCGTGGGTGCGCAGCTCTCTCTTCCTGCAGAGTTCAATTAAGGGTGTTTCTTACCCTAGTGTTCTGAAGTCAATTTGATGAATAATGGCAGTGGGGAAAATGGAAGGCTGACATACAGGGGTTGTAAAAGTGCTTATGACCATAGAAATTTTTAAGCCCATTTGTCCTCGGTGTTAAAATGCGGTGTCAGATGTTGAATTTTCCTGAGACTAAACTTCTTTTTAAGGTTTTGTGGCAGCTATCTGCCCCGCCCCCCCCCCAACACTTTGAAATAACCCAGGCTAGGACTCAGTCAGCTGGGGAATGAAGCTTTATATTGACAGCAATGCTCGATATACAAGCAGATAGTTGCAAGGTATGACAGATATTTACAGATACGTACAGTGAAAAGGTAATACAGAAACACCACAGCCCTCCCAGAGATCAAAATCCCTAAGAGGGGTAAACAACCACCCCTACCACCTTCCCCTTTTCCCCAATCTTATCTTACCAGCTGTTATTGCATCAGATAGGCAATGGTAGATGGGCCAGGGGAATTAGTAGCAGAAAAGTTGTTAGTGACATTATTCAGATCCAGCTAGGAAAGGCAGGGAGAAAGAACCATGCAAAAGAGCAGCCACAGCCCAAAGTGGTCTGAAGCAGTCTGACTTATCTATGTTTGGGTTACAACTCTTAAACAATTTTTTTTTCTTAAACAATTTATGAGTGAAGTAGCATCCTCAATGTTTTCCTTTCTCAGCCTGTAGTCTAATTTCTCATTCAAATCCTCCAATTAGTTCAAACCAGCACAGGTTTTCAAATGGATTTTTAACTGGAAGTAAAGGTACAGAAGGTATTTATTTGTTTAAATGATCTTAATTCTGAGTTGCCTTTGTCCATTTCCCAGCACATCCTTTTCTGCCTTTACAAAGATTTAGATGCCAACAACCACCACCCTCATCAGGACTGCCCATTTGGACCATGGTTTTGACCACCACTCCCATCAGGACTGCCCATTTGGGCCATGGTTTGACCACCACTCCCATCAGGACTGTCCATTTGGGCCATGGTTTTGACCACCACTTCCATCAGGACTGTCCATTTGGACCATGGTTTGACCACCACTCCCATCAGGACTGTCCATTTGGACCATGGTTTGACCACCACTCCCATCAGGACTGTCCATTTGGACCATGGTTTGACCACCACCGTCATCAGGACTGCCCATTTGGGCCATAGTTTGACTTCAAACTTCTGGAAAAATTGCACTTTCTTCTATCTGAGTTACTACCTAAGTGTTTGTTGTTGTTGGGGTTTTTTTTTGTGTTTGTTTGTTTGTTTCTTTTTTTTTTTTTTTTAATATATAGTACTATTTTATGTTAATATTTCTTCATTTCTTAACAGGAATTTTTCATGCAATAACCTGAAGAGCACTGGGGGAGGAAAGAAAAAGGTTTGGAAGGGAGGGGGGAAAAAAACCCCCAAACTCTTTTTAGAGCATGAGTAGTGTTGGAAGTAGAAACAAGAGCAGAGACACAGGCAGAGAATTAAGGTTTATTAAGGACACATCCACACCAACCAACTAACTTCTAATTACTGGCCTTTTTTTTCTGGTTTGTTTTCTAGAAGGTAATATGATCTGCCTTTCAGAGCAATCCCAGTATTCCACAGTTTTGGAAACTGAACTGATGATCTCATAGGTCTTTCCTATCGCTAATTACGGCGGGGTTACATTTTATTCCGTGTTGAAACTTTCTAAATGATTCTAACTAATTGCTGGTGATAAGGGCATGTGTCATTGCTTGAAATGAAAAATCTACTTCAGATCCATGTGAAAACAAAGGGGTGGGAGGGGGGGGAAAGAAAAAGACGTTAAAGGATTCTATAAAACTCTTAGTATAGTTTCTGTGGTGAGCGATTATGGTAGAGATCACACCCTCGAAACGAGATGTCTCTAAACTTGTATTATTGCCCTTCTTTAATGCTGCCAGAGTTCAGAAAGCAAACACTGCCATTTGCTAAGCATCTAAGGCGTTCAGTGACCCAACTAATTTACTTTCAGGATATTCAGTTTTTACTTACTCGGTTAACTATCTCCTCAGTAGCTTAATTGAGTATTTTAAGCCAATAAATTACCCCTCAACATTTCTGTCTGGGAGCTCGGTCAGTATCCAAAACAAGCTCGCCATTAATGAACGCTTTCTCAAACAAAGGGGAGGAAGGCAGCCCATCTGAATTGGGGAGGTTGTTTGGTTGCCTTATTCTAAACACATTAGTCCACTGTATTTCCCCACTTACATAGGCTTTTGTATAGGGAGCACGTGACTGTTGAAATGCCCCAGCAGGGCATCCAGAGACTGCAAAAAGAAGAAGAAAGAAGGAAAATTAAAAAAAAGAAAAAAAAGGTTATAAAGAAAAAGAAAAGAAAATTGCTTGGAACAATTTGCATTAGTTCAAGGGCAGTGTTAAGCATTTTACAGCTGGTTTATTGCTATTCTTGTGCTGTTTAAACTGTCTTTCATGTCAAAAGTCCTTTCCTGCTTACAAATCACGGGGAAGAATTGTGGCCACCATGCTGTTCGCCTAAGCTCCTCCAGGGGTTCTGGCCCTTTGATCACAGATGCCGTTTGCAATGGAGTTAAAAATAGGGAGCTGCTGTGATAAGCTGAGGGCTCTGACAGGAGACCTGCTTCCCTTTTTCTTTTGGACTTTGTTCGCTCCTCCTGCGGCATGGGAACACCTAATCTTGGCACAGAGGGAGTAGGGTCATGGCTTTTGGAGGTGCGTTTGAAGGAGGCAGGGAGGTCATTAAAGAGCTTGGCCCCTTGTGAGCGCAGCACAGCTTGGTGAGAGCCCCTGGGTTCAAAAGCTGACTTGTCAACTACGGCCTCAGTGCATCACCTTAACAAGTGTGAGTCTGCACCCATCTTTAGAATGGAACAGAATAGAAGAGATTGGAAGAGAAGAGGTTGGAAGAGAAGAGGTTGGAAGAGAAGAGGTTGGAAGAGAAGAGGTTGGAATAGAAGAGGTTGGAATAGAGTGGAATAGAATAGAATAGAATAGAATAGAATAGAATAGAATAGAATAGAATAGAATAGAATAGAATAGAATGGAGTAGAATAGAACAGATTGGAATAGAATAGAACAGATTGGAATAGAATAGAATAGAATTTAATTTCAAGGCCTGTCTGGATGTGTTCCTGTGTGCCCTGAGCTAGATTGTCTGGTCTTGCTCTGGCAGGCAGATTGGACTCGATGATTTCTTTGGGTCCCTTCCAACCCCTGACATCCTGTGATCCATTTATGTAATAGATTATTTTTCATTTGGTTCAACATTGAAAGAAAAACCAGCGAGTATATTAGTATTTATTTCAGGTAAAGAAAACAAAGCCATTTATTTTAAACATATGAAAAGTGTAATTAATATACAGATAAATGCATATGCAACATAGTACAGGAAGTGCTCATCAGGAGCCACCATAATTCTATGTTGTTGAGAATATCAGAGCATGCATCAGACTGAGTTATCATATGGTGGGTGCTAATTATACAGCTCATTTGCTAATTAGATGTGAGTCCTTCTGTGACTCCCAAAAGTGGGGCTGTTGCAGTTGGTGTTATGCAGCCACCTCACTGTGTGATGTTAAACAAACATGGTTACTTGTTCTTATGACAAATACAAATGAAATTTGGAGATGTATTATGTTTGGTCTTGAGGCAAAATTGGGGAATATATTATACTTATCTCTGTATCTCCCTTCTGCTGTCCAACATGGGAGAAATTCTCCTCATTAGTCAGGAAGAGGAGAATGCTCTTAGAAAGAAGCTTTTGAGTGTGTGTGTGTGTCTTTGAAAGACATCATCTGTCACATGGCCTTGAATTTAATTGATTTGTAGTTCTGAGTTAATTTTGTGACTGTGAAAAGCAGCTTCCACTGTAGTCCTGCAGTCACTACTTTGTAGGTTTGACCTCCTGTGTATGCTTGTTTTGAAACGGGAAGCTGAACGTGGTTAAAAATGATAGAACTATTGAATTGCCTGGTTGGAGAAGGCAGTAAGGCCACTGAGCCCAGCCATAACCTAACATCTGTCTTACATCTCTTAGGTAGGTGTCCCTCTTTGAGAGGAGATGAAGGCTCTATGCTTGAGCCTCAGCTTGCAGTACCACGTAGAGAAGGAATGTTTGGCTATTTGTTAAAACCATCTTTCCTCCTCCTCCTAACCCTTTAAGAACATGTTACCTGATGTTGCTTGTAATTAACTAGTTAGAACCAATGTCTAAAGTCAGGTGGCTTAAGTCTAAGGTGACTGGAAGCACCAATTCCTCATGCACTGCCTTCTACATCTGCATTTGTTGTCTTGATCACCAGTTTTTCATACCTGGTTTCTGGCAGGTTGCAAAGCAGTACGTAGGGGCACTTATGGCAGAGATAATGACATCTCCTTGTATAAGGGACAGCATAAAACCAATATCCAGAGCCGGTTTAAGTTTCTTTCCGACGGTCTGTGCCTCAAGGAGGGAAGATAGGGGAGGGGTAGGAAAAAAGGCCTTTGAAGAGAATGGAAAATCCATTTGCACAGATGTCTGGAAAATCAGTTTCCTCCCAAACTATGGTAAGAGTTTTGAAGGAATCGTTATATTGCCTTCTAATCCCCTAGTGCTTGGAGTCGTCTGTGTGACCCCACCTTGCCAGCAATGGTCTGTGTGCATCTGACAACCTCTCCTCTCTGTCCACATGTTCATTAGATTCCTTCCTGTGGAGAAGCACATTCGTGTGCAGAGCGACACAGGCATATTTTGAAATGAATTTTTTTTGCTTTTTGCTTTCCAAACGTTGACAGAGATAACGAATTGCAGGTATTAGTAGGACCTGTCAAACAGCACGGAGCACAATTGGCTTCCTTTTCGGCGTCAAGTGTGTCCTGCCCCTCTGGCGAGGAAGCACCACTGCAGAAATGCTGGCATCTAGCCTTGCTTGCCATGACCTGTTCACCAAGGAGCTGGGAAACTCAGTTTTGCAGGGCAGTAGAAATGAAACACCCCCAGTATTTTTTGATATCGCATTGCATATCAATTAGTTCGTGCCTGTCTGAGTAGGTGCGTTAGAAATCCCTGACGTTGCAATCTGCCGCATCGCTTTCCCTTCCGCCGCGTGAGCTGTGCTGCGTGGATAAAGGCACAGCAGGCCTGATGGTACTCACATTTCCACATGCAGTTAGCAGATCACAGCTACCTCCTGGGAAAAAGAAGCTGGGGAGTGCAGCACTGCAAAATTCATAATGCTGGTGCCTGGAGGACTGAGTTACAAGGGGGTCTCCTAGGTGCACAAGGAATAACTCTGTTTTGGATGCGTCTTTACATGTTAAACTGCTGCCAGTTAAAAGATTAATAGAGTTTCTCATGCTCTGAATACTACTGTCAGTTATCTACAGCTGATGATCAATGGCACAATGTCCACCTGGAGACCAGTGACAAGTGGCGTCCCTCAGGGGTCAGTGCTGGGACCAGTGCTGTTTAACATCTTTCTCAGTGACATGGGCAGAGGAATCAGTGCACCTTCAGCAAGTTTGCAGATGACACCAAGCTGTGTGGCACAGTCGACTTGCTGGAGGGCAGCGATGCCATCCAGAGGGACCAGGACAGGCTGGAGAGGTGGGCCAAGGCTAACCTCATGAAATTCAACAAGGCTAAGTGTAAGGTCCTGCACCTGGGTCGGTGCAATCCCAAGCACAACTCCAGGCTGGGTGGTGAGTGGCTGGAGAGCAGCTCTGAGGAAAAGGACCTGGGGGTCTGGGGGGATAAGTGCAACATGAGCCTGCAGTGTGCACACACAGCCCAGACAGCAACTGTGTCCTGGGCTGCATTAAGAGAAGCATTAGCAGCAGGGCAAGGGAGGGGATTCTGCCCCTTTACTCTGCTCTCCTCAGACCCCACCTGGAGTACTGTGTGCAGCTCTGGAGCCCCCAGCACAAGAAGGACATGGAACTGTTGGAGAGAGTCCAGAGGAGGGCCACAAAGATGCTCAGAGGGCTGCAGCACCTCTGCTATGAGGACAGGCTGAGGGAGTTGGGGCTATTCAGCCTGGAGAAGAGAAGGCTTCCAGGAGACCTTATAGAAGCCTTCCAGTATCTGAAGGGGCCTACAGCAGGGCTGTGGAGGGACTGTTCACAAGGTCTTGTAATGACAGGATGAGGGGGAATGGGTTTAAACTGGCAAAGGGGAGAATTAAACTGGATGTTAGGAAGAAGTTCTTCACAATGAGGATGGTGAGGCACTGGCACAGGTTGCTCAGGGAGGTTGTGGCTGCTCCCTCCCTGGATGTGTTCAAGGCCAGGCTGGATGAGGTCTTGAGTGACCTGTTCTAGCGGGAGGTGTCCCTGCCTATGGCACAGGGGGGTTGGAACTGGATGAGCTTTGAAGTCTCTTCCAACCTAAACCATTCTATGATTCTATGAAACCTCCATCCTTTATTTACTGAGGTAACTGTACAGAAGTTGTTATTCACCTGAGTGACATTCAAAGTAGCTAAAAATTGCTTGATGTTCTGTGAGCGATTACCAAACCAGCACAGTGGTTAATAATGAGGAGGCTCTGCTGTGTACTTACTATGATACCCCATGCAAACAACAGTGTTTTTGTGGCCTTAATAGTGAGTACCCAAATCCCTGTGACTCCCTCAGTAACAAAGCTTTGCTTTAATTGCTAACAAAATCTGGAAGAATTCTTGTTGAGGATGTGCCTTCATATAAAAAAAAAGTTTTATTGGGCACCCTTGGGTAGGAAGTGGTGAGCCAGACTGATTGCTTAAGCCACTGAAATCATAATTGTGTGCCTTGGTGACCCTGGGATTAGGATAAGAGAAATAAAGTCCCTCTGGTTGTAAGGTTGTGTAGCTATTAGTTTGGGTTTTTTAAAGTTATTTTTAGAGGAGACTATTTTCCTGTTCTAAAAAGGGCATCTATCTATTTTCCCCCACTCTGTCTCTCCCTCTACTTAGGATCCCTGTGCAAGAGTGATGCAGCTGCTGGTGAAGCTTTTGTTTGCCCTGCCACAGACAAAGATGATGTGCCCAAAGTCAGCCAAGTAACCTCTCAAAGCCACTTAAATGTGCATTATCTCGGAGATGTGAGCAGACAGATGGTAATTGGCTTTCTCCTGGTAGTAAGCAGAGTTATGTTAAATGGGGGCCTGAGGGGAACCCCTCTTTTGGGTCGTAGTTTATTACTAGGTGAGGAAATTACTGGACACCTCCAGCTGCCATTAATCAGCCGTGGAGTCTGAGTGGAGCCAAGTGAGAGGCCTGTGGGTGGATGCCACTGAATGGCAGGGAAATACAACGAGACAGAGACAAATGTTTTCCAGCCTAGCAGCACTAAACTCTGCCCTTTCACAGTCCTTAACACGCATGTTCAAATTGATTTAGTCTGTTTACCCCCTCAGCCTAACCATCCATTTCCATTGAAGACTGACAGTTTTATGTGTTGCTACCATGTTATTATGTGTTGCTGTGCTGCCAGTAGCTATAGTATTTCAGGAGGGCTCACTTCCAGACATAAAGGGAGAAGGGGGATGGGGAGCTCGGGTCACTTAATTCCTTTTTACGGGGTGCAAAACACGTTGAGCATGACACCACTTCTCTCCTTCTCTCTCATTCTGTTCTTCCTCCATTTTTTCCCCCCTTACCTTTATTTACTTATTCTTTTTTTTTTAATTGATTTTAGGTCGTCACACGCCTTGAAAGAGCCTTAAATGAACTTGCAGGCTTGAGAAACACATCTGTCAGGTGATGTAAGTGTCTGGCTTATTCCTCTTTTCCTGTTTAGTTTACAAACATGCCATTCCTTCAGGGCTCTGGAATGCTGGCCGAGAGGCTGCCAGAGGTAGGTGCTGCTCAGGCAAGGAGGGAGGGGTGCAGGTAGTGAAACCATGAGCTTCAGCTTTAGCTCCATCGCTGTGGCTTAGCAGGGAGGTCAATGTCCTGAGGTTGCACTAGAAGCTGAACTTGTTTATTGTACCCATTCACAAAATGGACACTCAGGGAACCAGAAAGGAGGACTTGTTTTTCTGGTTTTGAGACAGAAGGAATCAGCTCGTGATGGAAAAGCCCTAATTTCAGAGCTGGATTCCACTAGTGCTTGTGCTGGCTGATGCCTTGTTCTTCCACAGTTTGAGGGCTGAGGGTCTCATCAGAGATGATGAGGGTACAGAAAGGGAGCCAGCACAGGGCTCTTCCTCTCTATGTGATGATCCGTGTTTTCCCAGTTGTTTTACAGTATTTTATTCTTTCTGTTTTACAAAAGCTCTTTCTGGTATGACTTGAACGCAGGAAGCTGTGAAACCCCAAAGAGAAAGAAGTGGCAGACACGAAGGGAGTTTTGAGCAGCTCAGCAATCAGGCTTGTCCTCTGAAGCTCTGTATTATGAATTCCTGAGTTCAGGTTTTAGTGTACTCAATGTTTTTTTCTTTCTTCTCATTTTCAAGGTTTCTTGCTCCTTTTCCAACCTCTTTAATTTCTGGGTGGTGCCTTTTTCCCCCTTCTATTTATTTTTTCCACATATGTATATATGATAGCTTTGTGGAGTAGAATCATAAAATGGTTCAGGTTGGAAGGGACCTCAAAGCTCATCCAGTTCCAGCCCCCCTGAGCCATAGGCAGGGACACCTCCCACTCAAGGAGGTCATTCAAGGTCTCCTCCAACCTGGCCTTGAACACCTCCAGGGAGGGAGCAGCCACAACCTCCCTGGGCAACCTGTGCCAGCGTCTCATCACCCTTACTGCAAGCAACTTCCTCCTAACATCCCTTTTAAATCTCCCCTCTGGCATTTAAAACCCATTCCTCCTCATCCTGTTATTACAACCCCTTGTCAATAGTCCCTCCCCAGTCTTCTTGTAGCCCTCTTCAGATACTGGAAGCCTGCTCCAAGGTCCTGGAAGCCTTCTCTTCTCCAAGCTGCAGCGCCCCAACTCTGGTAGCCTGTCCTCATAGCAGAGCTGCTCCAGCTCTCTGAGTGTCTTGGCCTCCTCTGGACTGGCTCCAACTGTTCCATGCCCTTCTTGTGCTGGGGGCTGCAGAGCTGCACACAGTGCTGCAGGTAGGCTGTGAGGAGAGCAGAGCAAAGGGGCAGAATCCCCTCCCTTGCCCTGCTGCCCACAGCTGCTCTTGCTGCAGCCCAGCACACAGTTGCTGTCTGGGCTGCACTCACACTGCAGACTCATCTTGAATTTTCTTCAACATAGACTAACAGCATCAGAGTTAGCCTGCAGTGGTCACAACATCCTTTGGCAGAAGACTGCCAGGCAATAAAGAGGACCGTTTGAACGTTGTCCTTGTTGAATCACAACATGTCCAGAAACTTAAAACAAAAGCAGGAAGTACTTAAATACCCAAAATGCTGGCACGCTTGCATGCATTTTGTATCATGCCAGGCTCCTTTGACAGGCAGAACCTCTGTGTTCTGCTTTGCACTGAAACATCTACAGACAGGCTGCAGAATCTACAAGAAAATGTTGAATGAGAAGTAATTTATCAAAACTTTTTAGGTAAGTAATTAGTAAGCTAATGCAAC
The DNA here is from genome assembly GCA_013396835.1 of Psilopogon haemacephalus. Lineage (NCBI taxonomy): Eukaryota > Metazoa > Chordata > Aves > Piciformes > Megalaimidae > Psilopogon > Psilopogon haemacephalus. The sequence goes on along the minus strand of VWZI01003254.1, from coordinate 90,436 downwards.
AATACAATACAGTTAGTTACAATCCATAACCCTTTGTGGCAGTCCTGTCTCTGTAGGATGTCTTAAGATGTCCCTCCAAATTGTCCTTTGCAAGCAGATGATCTTGCCAGACACAGTCTTTGCTATGTTGAAGGGATAATTCCACCCTGAAAGGCTATGCTGGCATCCGTGTAAAATTCAAACCAGGTAGTATCATAACATTCCCTTAATAAATCTTGCCAAACTTACCTAAAAAAAAATTATGTTCCCAGAAAACAAAAGCATTGCTTATGTGTTACTGAGCAGTAGGTGCCTGCTAAATTTGTATGAATCTTGTTTTAAAGAAGCATTACCAGCAGGGCAAGGGAGGTGATTCTTCCCCTTTACTCTGCTCTTGTCAGACTCCATCTGGAGTACTGTGTGCAGTTCTGGAGCCCCCAGCACAGGAAGGACATGGAACTGCTGGAGAGAGTCCAGAGGAGGCCACCAAGATGCTCAGAGGGCTGCAGCACCTCTGCTATGAGGACAGGCTGAGAGAGTTGGGGCTTTTCAGCCTGGAGAAGAGAAGGCTGCCAGGAGACCTTATAGCAACCTTCCAGTATCTGAAGGGAGCCTACAGGAGGGCTGGGGAGGGACTATTCACAAGGTCTTGTAATGACAGGATGAGGAGGAATGGGTTCACATTGGTGGAGGGGAGATTTGAATGGGATGTTAGGAGGAAGTTCTTCACAGTAAGGGTGGTGAGGCACTGGCACAGGTTGCCCAGAGAGGTTGTGGCTGCTCCCTCCCTGGAGGTGCTCAAGGCCAGGTTGGATGAGGCCTTGAGCGTCCTGATCTAGTGGGAGGTGTCCCTGCCTATGGCACAGGGGGTTTGAAACTGGATGATCTTTGAGGTCTCTTCCAACCGAAACCATTCTATGATTCTGTGATAAAAAGGAATGCTCCTAGCAGAGTTCACATCATTTCACAGCATCCTGTATTGCATGGATAACTGTGTTAGAGGCTCTCTTTCTCAATACAATCAGCAGCATTTTCCAGCATTTTGCACTAAGAAAGCTAGCAGTCTAACCAAACCATCCCAGAGCTTATGTTATGTTAAAAAAAACAAAAAGCATTTATGCATTAAAAAAAATTGCTGGGTTTTTATTGAGTACCCAATTAGTGCATTGACATCAGAACAAAACCTTTTTTAATAATAGATAGAATCAGTCAGGGTTGGAAAGGACCACAAGGATCATCCAGTTCAAACCCCCCTTCCATGCCCAGGGACACCCTACCCTAGATCAGGCTGCACACAGCCTCATCCAGCCTGGCTGCAAACACCTTCAGGGAAGTGGCCCCAACCACCCCCCTGGGCAACCCATTCCAGGCTCTCACCACTCTCATGGTGAACAACTTCCTCCTCACATTTTTGGGGTGCTAGGAGAGAAAGGAAAGCAGGTGCTGAGAGAGAAGTGCTGCAAGGAAAAAGTTTCTTTCTTTTTCTTGGATGAATACAGACATTGCTCCACACCACATTTCTGTGTGCTTTTCAAAATGCCATTTCTGCTCTGCTGACCACTTAAACTTATGCAAGGACCTGCGGTTTAAAGTGGGTTTTCCTGAACACTTTTTGCCTGTGGTCATATTCTATCCATGGATAATGGAGTCAGTGTTCACAAAACCTGGCTGTGTGGCTCAGGAGGAGAATACTTAGGAAAATGATGATGTGGCTTGTGAAAGCTGCTGTCAAACCCCCTAATGCTGTAAACACTGATCAGTATGATCAGGGAGAGCTCAGAGGTCAAAGGGTTGCCAACTCTTCTCCCCATAGAGGAACCTCTGCTTTTGCAAACTAGCTATTTTCAGCTGGCTCTGCTCATTCTCCTTCTCCTTAATGGCTGGTTTGGGGAGATGTCCTTGTATGCCAAGACAACCATCAGCTCCTAGTTTTTCTCCTAAGCTTTCCCTAAGTCCCTTCCAGAGATCTTTTAGGTGTTTCAAATTAATCATCTTTACTTTCTGTCTCCTTTTCCTTGCTATCCTTTCCAGCTTCTTCACAGTCCATGAGAGTTGTTTCTGAGTCCTCCCTCTGATCTAATGTTATCTATTTATTCATCTATCTTTAAAAAAAAAAAAAATCCATCCACTCTTCTGTCCATCCACCCACTCATCCACCCTTCTATCCATCCATCTACCTATCTACCCTTCTATCCATCCATCCATCCACCCATCCATCCATCCATCCACCCACTCATCCATCCATCCATGCATCTATCCATCCACCCACTCATCCATCCATCCATCCATCCATCCATGCATCTATCCATCTATCCATCCATCCATCCACCCATATATCCATCCATCTACCCTTCTATCCATCCACTCACTCATCTATCTACCCATATATCCATCCATCTACCCTTCTATCCATCCACCCACTCATCTATCCACCCATATATCCATCCATCTATCTGTCTATAAATCCACCCATCTACCCTTCTATCCATACATCCACTCACACATCTACCCAGCTATCCATCTTTCCATCCACCCAGCTATCCATCCGCTCATCTATCCATCCACCCACCCATCCACCAATCTATCTATCCATCTATCCATCCATCCATCCATCCATCCATCCATCCATCCATCCATCTATCTATTTCTCATATGCCAGAGTGAAAAACATTACCAGTGTCAGCCTTTGTTTTCCAGTTTTCAGGCTGGGAGCATTTTGAGATTGCAAACATAAAGGCTTTTCCTTTCAGAAGTGTATCTATTTCTTCTTTTTTAACGTGACAGCTGTGTACAAAACACCCTGAAAAGCTGAGAGAAGGCTCTCAACAGTGTAGGAAAAAAATAAAAAATCAGGCAGGTGGCTCCCTTAGAACATTGATCCTGCAGGGCAAGCTGAGTAACTGAAGCTCAGTAAAGCCAATATTGGTTATTTTGCAAAAAGGGGATGAATTTAAAGTTAGATTTCCTGTTGTGTTTGAGCCAGAGTTTCTGTTAAGAAAAAAAAAAGAAAGCTAAAACCCTGTGTTTGTGGAATGTTTTTAATCCTCTCACATTTAAAATCAGAAAGGAAAATTGTTTGTGTCTATTGAGGAGTGAGCTCTACTAAGATGACTGTTTTCACGCTCTAAGCAGCTTGGGAACTTCCTCTGTGATGCGATTAGAAACTCACAGGCAGGACAGGGAAAATGATCCTCAGTGATGCGTCAGCTTGACAGCAAGGTGATTGTTGGCAGCAGATCTGTTTGTGTTGGAGACATTTTTTGGTTGGACGTTGACCATGTGTGAAATTATGTTTCTAAAAACGCTTGGAGCTAGTAACATCATGGCCCTGCTTTCTACTCAAGTGGGATATTGTTTGCTTAGATTCACAGAATCCTTTCAGCTGGAAAAGATCTTTATGATCATATGGTCCAACCATCAACCCACCACCACTGTGGCCATTAAACCATGCTCCAGATTGCCATGTAAACATTATTATTATTTTTTTTTTTAACATCTCCAAGGATAGTGACTCCACCCTCTCTGGGCAGCCTCTTCCAGTGTCTGCCCTCCCTATTGAAAAGAATCCAATACCATTTAACCTAGAATCATAGAATGGTTTAGGCTGGAAGGAACCTCAAAGATCATTCTGTTCCTACCCCCTGTGCCATAGGCAGGGACACCTCCCACTAGAACAGATCACTCAAGGCCTCATCCAGCCTGGCCTTGAGCACCTCCAGGGAGGGAGCAGCCACAACCTCCCTGGGCAACCTCTGCCAGTCTCTCACCACCCTCACAGTAAAGAACTTCCTCCTAACATCCAGACTAAATTTCCCCTCTGCCAGTTTAAACCCATTCCGCCTCATCCTGTCATAACAGGACCTTGTGAATAGTCCCTCCCCAGCCCTTCTGTAGGCCCCCATCAGATACTGGAAGGCTGCTATAAGGTATCCTCAAAGCCTTCTCTCATCCAAGCTGAAAAGCCTCAACTCTCAGCCTGTCCTCATAGCAGAGCTGCTGTAGCCCTCTGAGCATCTTGGTGGCCTCCTCTGGACTGGCTCCAGCAGTTCCATGTCCTTCTCGTGTTGGGGGCTCCAGAACTGCACACAGTACTCCAGCTTTGGATTCTACAAAGCTCACCCACATGCATGTGAATAGAAGGGATGGTGCTACAGGAAGAGCTTCACCATGCTTCATTTTAAAGCTGTCCTCTCCTGGAGGAAAAGCAAAGTGTCTCTAGTACTTTCTAGCTTGACAGCAAGGGTGGAGAATATCAAAGGCAGTAGTTACCACTGTATTACTCAATGCTTAGTGCCCAGGACATGTAATTCCCTATCTCTCCTTTCCTTCAGCAGCTTCTAGCAAATACTCAAGTAAATGCATGCTATAATGTGAGGAATTAGGTTTTTGGGTGGGTTTTTTTAATGTAATGTAAGTCTAATTGCTGATGACTTACCTGTAAAACTGCCTCAGCCAGTGAGTTCTAAGCCTATACATCCTTTTTAATCAGCTGTTTTGTTGTGTTTCTTTTTTTCCTTCTGGAGATACTTAAATAATATCTTGAGGGCGTTTCCTTTTAATGAGGTAATAATACCCATATCCTGGGCTAAATAAACTCGAGGCCAAAAGCTTAGGTGTTTATTAGCAGAGGATGTGGTTATTAAGAGATTTAACAGGAAGCACCCTCGAGTTATTATTTTCCTGACGTTTCCAATCATTATCCATCTGAGAAATAATTGGCTGGCAGGAACAATCCCTCTGCTTTTAAGAGGACAGGTGAAGCAGAAGATCAGTTGTAGGTGGGCTCATATGCACAGCAAGCTTCTATCAGCCTGATGCCTTCTGAAATGGGTAGTGGTGCCCAAGGTGGGAAGATCAGGAAGCTTTCAACTGCTGTTGCCTTTGGCACTTCAGGGCAGTGCTGCAGCTCTCCTAGTGCAAGAAAGCTCAGGCAACTGTTGGGTTGCAATTCAAAGCCATTCAGGCTGTGCACCCTTTTAAGGGACTGTGACTGTGATTTGTCTGTGATTTGTCAATAGCAGAGGTAGCAAAGGCACAGGAATTCGTCTAAGTTTTTCATGTTATTAGCTCTAATAAGCGACAATTGGCATCCTAATCCTCCTTGGTAAGGGAGGTTTGCCCCCAAAGGAGCAATAATAATGAGCTTAGCACTTAGGAAAGCAGATTCTCATCGCTGGGTCTTAATTGGTTTTGCAGAAACGGACAGAGGAACTGAAACAAAGGGAACTTGAAGAGTGTGCCAAGTTCCTGTCATAAGTAAACAGCAGTTTGGAGAAGACTCTGGACTCCAAGTCTGGTGTTCCAGTCGTGTTGTTTCCTCTGCCTCGTAATACCTCCATCCTGCAAATATTTGTGCTGCATGAATGGATTCCAAGGGCCTTGGCTCCACTTACCAGGCATCCACCACTGTGGATAGAGTTTCACTTGCAGCACTTCTAATTTTGCATGATGCAAACACTGGCAGGGCTCGAGCAGGCTGCTGAGAATGTGCAAACTACTCACAAACTCAGAGCTAAGCACATATCTATGTACAGATGGTCCTGCACCTGGGTTGAGGCAATCCCAAGCACAAATCCAGGCTGGGCAGTGAGTGGCTGGAGAGCAGCCCTGCAAAGAGGGACTTGGGACTGCTTGTGGACAAGAAGCTCAACATGAGGCAGCAGTGTGCACCAGAAAGCCAAGCAGAGCCTGGGCTGCAGCAGGAGCAGTGTGGCCAGCAGGGCCAGGGAGGTGATTCTCCCCCTGTACTGCACCCTGCTGAGACCCCACCTGGAGTACTGCATCCAGTGCTGGAGCCCCTGGGACAAGAGGGATGTGGACATGCTGGAGGTGTGCAGAGAAGGGCCATGAGGATGCTCAGAGGGCTGAAGCACCTCTGCTATGAGGACAGACTAAAAGAGTTGGGGCTGTCTGTGCAGTCTGGAGAAGAGGAGGCTCCCAGGTGGCCTTCTCATGGCTTTCCAGTGTCTAAAGTGGAGCCTACAGGAAAGCTGTGGAGAGACTTTTTAGGCTATCAGGTAGTGACAGGACTAGGGGGAATGGAGCAAAGTTGGAGGTGGGGAGATTCAGACTGGAGGTGGGGAGGAAGTTGTTGAGCATGAGAGTGGTGAGAGCCTGGAATGGGTTGCCCAGGGAGAGGGTTGGGGCCACATGGCTGGAGGTGTTTGCAGCCAGGCTGGCAGAGGCTGTGTGCAGCCTGATGTAGGGTAGGGTGTCCCTGGGCATGGCACGGGGGTTGGAACTGGCTGATCCTTGTGGTCCCTTCCAACCCTGACTGATTCATGATTCTATTCTATGATTCTACTTGCAAGACTGGAATCTGAGACAGAGCAGTGTGTAGTCTCACTCATGTGGAAGCAATGGCCTCATGAAACCCCACCAGCTTCCCTTCATTGCTGCAGAACAGAGATATACTGCTTTTAAAGACTTAAAAAGGCAGGGATTTGGTGAAGTGAGAAGTTTCTGCTGTTCTTTGCTTAGGACAGAAATTGTAGAAAAGTTGGGGTTGGACTCGATGATCTCTTTGGGTCCCTTCCAACCCCTGACATTCTGGGGTCCTGGGATTTTTTTTTTTTTCTGTCTTCAGCATTAATTATTTAGCATCCTTGATGTGAGTTTTTAAACGAGCTTGATACTTTCCATTTAAAAGACAGCAGTGACTAATTGCTGTGCTGACAGCTTGATTAAGTTGAACATAGGATGCTAAGTTCCTCCTCTTAGTACAAACCCAGGAATACAATGGCCAGTTATGTTTTGCCTACAATTAACAGAATAAACATCTTAATGGGCAGAGAAGACAAACAGATGTTCTAATTGCACATCTGTGAGGAACTGGTATTTGCTAGTTCCACTGTAGCTTGACCTCTGTGCCTCGGGAAGTCTCGGTCCCATAGGATTGAAGTGATTTATTGATCTGGATGCAATGAATATTGCAGAAGCAAGCTGTATTTCTGAGAGCTTAAAGACATTCTCCTTCTGTGGAGCACTAATTAGTGTTGGGAAGGAATCCATGCTCTGCTTTATCCAGAGTGGAGATATCAAGCGTGGTTCACCAAGTCCTTGAGTAAGTGGGAGGAAAAGATGAAATATGCAGACGAGATGGTATTGGGAAACTGGAGGGATGTGGAAACAAGGAAATCAGTTCCAGTAACTCTTTTTTTTTCTTTAGTCTTCTAAAAAGGCTTTTCCCCAAAGAAAACCTAATGGGGAAAAAAGAACACCCCCCCCCCCCCCCCCCTCCCCCCGGTTTTGGTTTTTACCCATTTCT
>VWZI01003254.1:57746-79834 GCA_013396835.1 Psilopogon haemacephalus | reverse complement strand
GCCACAACCTCCCTGGGCAACCTGTGCCAGTGTCTCACCACCCTCACTGCAAACAACTTCCTCCTAACACTCAGTTTAAATATTCCCCCTCCAGTTTAAACCTTTTACTCCTTGTCCTGTCATTACATGACCTTATGAATTAGTCCCTCCCCAATCTTCCTGTTGTCCTTCTTCAGATACTGGAAGACTATTCCAAGGTCTCCTGGAAGCCTTCTCTTCTCCAGGCTGCAGAGCCCCAACTCTCTCAGCCTGTCTTCATAGCAGAGCTGCTACAGTCCTCTGAGCATCTTGGTGGCCTGCTCTGGACTGGCTCAAACAGTTCCATGTCCTTTTTGTGCTGGGGGCTCCAGAACTGTACAGAGTAGTACAAACAGACTTTGATTCCCTAGATTGAGTCACTTACATCCTAGCAACACTAAATGAAAACTTCCAGCTCTCAGCTGATTTTGCCTTGGATGAGGATATCTGGCATGACCTCTTTTTTATTTATTAATTTTCACTTTACAGCCTTAACAGTGCCTTATCAGAGGGTTTGATTCCAACATAACCCCATTACCACAGGGCCTTTTAAGAACAGCAACTGGCAGTCCCTTTCTCTTGCAAAACAGCATTTGGCTTTCAGATAGCTTTATATTAAACCATATTTCATGACAATGGCATCAAAGTTCTAAAACACAAGCCTCTCTTTGACACAGGAGTTGTGCTGTATGACCACAGCCTTGTGTTTTGTGGCTGCATTTTTGTGAGCCGTATATTTTGAATTTGACCCATCCATGTAAATGGCCCTTAGGGAAAGGGAAATTGTGCTTTTAAAACCTTGTATACGGATTCTGCAACGATTTCCTCAGCAAACAGTGTTGCACAATAGCTCTGGGCAGCACACAGGCACAAGGAAAGAGGTGTGTGGCTTTGCTGGACGCTAAATGAAAGAGTCAGCTGAAGACACCAGAAGGATGCCCTCATAGCAACATCAACATAAGATGCCAGAAGTATTATCTCCTCATACTGTTGGAGAGAGTCCAGAGGAGGGCCACGAAGAAGGGCTGGAGCAGCTCTGCTATGAGGACAGGCTAGGAGAGTTGGGGCTTTTCAGCCTGGAGAAGAGAAGGCTTCCAGGAGACCTTATAGTAGCCTTCCAGTATCTGAAGGGGGCTACAGGAGGGCTGGGGAGGGACTATTCACAAGGTCTTGTAATGACAGGATGAGGGGGAATGGGTTTAAACTGGCAGAGGGGAGATTTAAAAGGGATGTTAGAAGGAAGTTGTTTGCAGTGAGGGTGGTGAGACGCTGGCATGGGTTGCCCAGGGAGATTGTGGCTGCTCCCTCCCTGGAGGTGTTCAAGTCCAGGTTGGATGAGGCCTTGAACAACCTATTCTAGCGGGAGGTGTCCCTGCCTATGGCACAGGGAGGTTGGAACTGGATGATCTTTGAGCTCCCNTATATATATGTATGAATTTCTATGTGCCACATGAAATATTTGACAACTCCAGAAGCATCACAGAAATAATATGAGAAATGCAAAGCAGAGGGCCTCTCCCCAAAATAATAAAACCAAAGAAAGAGAGATCCTATGGTTCTGTATACATGATGAGAAGGGGATGAGCACATCACTACATAACTCATTTCCTGTCCTTACAGAAAAATCCTGCAGCAGCAGATTTGACAAGGTTCTGCTTTTCTTTGTTACCTGCACATGGCTCCCTTTGGATACTACGACTGCTTGGTTCAGGTAACAACTTAGTGCAGTACTCTTTTATGTTCAGACTAGTCTAGAGACATCTCAGGGTCAGTATTATTGAATCACTGTGTATGAATCTATGGGCAAAGCTGACTGCTTGGTTCAGGCAACAGCTTACTGCAGTACTCCTTTATGTTTGGACTAGTTTAAAGACATCTCAGTGTCAGTATTATTGAATCACTGTGTATGAATTTATAGGCAAAGTTGACTGCTTGGTTCAGGTAACAACTTAGTGCATGTGCTGGTTTGAACTAATTGGAGAATTTCAGTGAGAAAAGCAGACTATAGGCTGAGAGAGGAAAACAGATGATGCTACTTCCCTCAGAGCTCTACTGAGAAAGGAAAAATAAAATGTTTTAAGAGTTGTAACCCAAATATAGATAAGTCAGATGGTTTCAGACAGCTTGTGGCTGTGGCTGCTCTTTGCATGGTTCCTTTGTCTCTGCCTTTGTAGCTAATTCTCAATAATTCTACTAACTTCTTTCCTACTGCTAACTCGCCCTGGCTGATCTACCTCTGCCTATCTGCTGCATCAAAAGATGGTGAGGTAAGATTGGGGAAGGGGGGAATGGTGGTAGGGGTGATTGGAAAAACCCCTCAGGGATTTTGATATCTGGGAGGGCTGTGGTGTTTCTGTAGTACTTATATATCTGTAAATATCTGTTATACATTGTAAATATCTGCTTGTCTATTGAGCATTGCTGTAAATATGAAGCTTCATTTACCAACTTCTAGCCATCTGAGTCCTAGCTTGGGTTATATCAAAAGGTGGGGGGGGCAGGTAACTGTTCAGACCACCACAGTGCACTACTTCCTTATGTTTGGACTAGTCTAGAGACACCCCAGAGTCAGTATTATTGAATCACTGTGTATGAATCTATGGTCAAAGCTGACTGCTTGGTTCAGGTAACAACTTAGTGCAGTACTGCTTTATGTTTGGACTAGTATAGAGACACCCCAGGGTCAGTATTATTGAATCACTGTGTATGAATCTATGGGCAAAGCTGACTGCTTGGTTCAGGCAACAGCTTACTGCAGTACTTCTGTATGTTCCAACTAGTCTAGAGACACCCCAGGGTCAGTGTTACTGAATCACTGTGTATGAATCTATGGGCAAAGCAGAGTTACAAAACTGGTGATTGGTAAGGTTTAAAAATGAGCTTCATTTCATCAAGAGCAGGTCCAGAGGCACTCAAAGTAGTTGTACTTTTCAGTGTACAGCAGTCTATCAGGGCAACAGCTTTTTTTATTTTCCTGTACAGTTTATTCTTAGTTATGAGCAATAAGACGAGAGCTGGGAAGGAAAACAAACAGCTCTTCTGAGATTGTGGGGGGGGAAAAACATTGATGCATGGTATGAGGCTGTTGATAGTGTGAGCAGCTTGCTGTAAACCCACTGCAAGTCTTCTATCACTCTATAATTCTATATTATTATCCTATATTATTATTCTATAATCATAGAATAGAATCATAGAATCTGTCAGGGTTGGAAGGGACCACAAGGATCATCTAGTTCCAACCCCCCCCCGCCATAGGCAGGGACATCCTACCCTAGATTGGGCTGGACAAAGCCTCATTCAGCTTGGCTGCAAACACCTTCAGAGATGAGGCTTCCACCACCTCCCTGGGCAACCCATTCCAGGCTCTCACCACTCTGTAAAGATATTTTTTAATTCTCTAGCAAGAAGCAGGATATTTACCAATACCTCTGTTAATGAGACAGTGGAAACCAGATGGGGTGAAAATCAAACCTATTGATTGCTGTGGTCAGAAAGAGTCCATAAGTAGTAGCTATTATTAAGAAAATAACAGTAGGCATAGAATCATAGAATGGTTTAGGTTGGAAGGGACCTCAAAGCTCATCCAGTTCCAACCCCCCTGTGCCATAGGCAGGGACATCTCCCACTAGATCAGGTCATTCAAGGTCTCATCCAACCTGGGCTCCCTCTAGGGACAGAGCAGCCACAACCTCCCTGGGCAGCCTGTGCCAGTGTCTCACCACCCTCACCGTAAAGAACTTCCTCCTAAGATCCCGTTTATATCTCCCCTCTGCCAGTTTAAAACCAGGCTTTTGATCTTGCAGTAGAAGGTATGGGGCAGCATATAAGGATGTTAAAAAATGAATAAAATCTTCAATGTATGTAGTCTGGAAAGGATGCAGAGATAATCATAGAATCACAGAATGCTTTAGGTTGGAAGAGACCTCGAAGATCATCCAGTTCCGACCCTCCCTGTGCCACAGGTAGGGACACCTCCCCCTGGAACAGATAATGTCAACTTTAATTACTGTTTTCTTCTGAACACAGGGAATAGGCCAAAGGGCATGGATGGAAATGAAAGAAAAATGGAAAACAGATGGTAGGGAGCATGCTACAGGAACTGGGATACAGGCAGCACTGTACACAATTTAGCAAAAAGAAAAAGGGCCTCGTGAGCTGTTTTGTCCCATTTTTAAACGACATCATCTTAAGGCCTGTTTCACAACAAGTTTATTACTAACTCGAGTCACGACTGATAGCAACCACTGCATCTTGTGTGCCAGAAGTGAAAATTCTTCCTTCCCCTGGCTTTTAAAAAGCATCTTTGAAATATAGGTCAAGCCAAATCGGATGACGAAAAGTAGCCACACAAATCCAGAGGCTGGCATAGAATCATAGAATGGTTTAGGTTGGAAGAGACTTCAAAGCTCATCCAGTTCCAACCTCCCTGTGCCATAGACAGGGACACCTCCCACTAGATCAGGACGCTCAAGGCCTCATCCAACCTGGCCTTGAACATCTGCAGGGAGGGAGCAGCCACAACCTCCCTGGGCAACCTGTGCCAGTGCCTCACCACCCTCACTGTGAAGAACTTCCTCCTAACATCCCGTTTCAGTCTCCCATCTGCCAGTTTAAACCCATTCCTCCTCATCCTGTCTTTACAAGACCTTGTGAATAGTCCCTCCCCAGCCCTCCTGTATGTCCCCTTCAGATACTGGAAGGCTAATATAAGGTCTCCTTGAAGCCTTCTCTTCTCCAGGCTGAAAAGCCCCAACTCCCTCAGCCTGTCCTCATAGCAGAGCTGCTACAGCCCTCTGAGCATCTTTGTGGCCCTCCACTGGAGTAGCTCCAACAGTTCCATGTCCTTCTTGTGCTGGGGGCTCCAGAGCTGCACACAGTACTCCAGATGGGGTCTGAGGAGAGCAGAGTAAAGGGGCAGAATTCCCTCCCTTGCCCTGCTGGCAACTCTTCTCTTAATGCAGCCCAGCACACAGTTGCTGTCTGGGCTGTGTGCACACTGTCAGCTCATGTTGAGCTTCTCATCTGCTCAGACCCCCAGGTCCTTTTCCTCAGGGCTGCTCTCAGCCACTCACCACCCAGCCTGGAGCTGTGCTTGGGATTGCACCGACCCAGGTGCAGGACCTTACACTTGGCCTCGTCGAATTTCATGAGGTTGGCCTGGTCCCACCTCTGCAGCCTGTCCAGGTCCCTCTGGATGGATCCCTGCCCTCCAGCAAGTCGACTGTGCCATACAGTGTGGTGCCAGCTGCACACTTGCTGAGGCTGCACTGATTCCTCTGTCCATGTCACTGACAAAGATTCTAAACAGAACTGGTCCCAGCACTGACCCCTGAGGAAGTGCTGGTCACCAAAGCCACCATATATTTCAGGGGTGACCTGGTTGATTGATTTGCATTTTTGGAGAAGGACTGGCAGTGATTTAAATGCTTCAGCATGGGATTAGGAGCCTAATTTTAATAAGCTTTCTGAAAATAAATCACGTTGATATTTATGATGATCTACTGCAAAGTGCTGGTGCTGTGTTTCAGAGGCTTTTGTCCAGAGAGGAAATAACCTGTTCCAAGGCAGAATTTCTTTCCCTTTACAGCAGACATCCCTCCAAGTTGAAGGCAGTGATTAGGGAATGGCCCCCAATGTGCTGGGGCGGGGGGGGGGGTGGAAGTCTGAAACCAGACAGAGATTTTGTGGCACTAAGCTGTAGAATGGTGAAAAGCAAAGCTCCAATTATAGCCCTTGGAATTAGGCCTAAAAACCATCCTTGGTTTTGAAATTAATTCTTTCCCTCTCTCCTCCAGATCCTACACCATGAGGACAGGGGTGGCATGGAGGTTCAACAAGGCCAAGTGCAGGGTCCTGCATCTGGGTCAAGGCAATGCCAAGCACAAATCCAGGCTGGGCAGTGACTGGCTGGAGAGCAGCCCTGAGGAGAGGCACTTGGGGGTGCTGGTGGATGAGAAGCTCAACATGAGCCAGCAGTGTGCACTTGCAGCCCAGAAAGCCAAGCAGAGCCTGGGCTGCAGCAGGAGGAGTGTGGCCAGCAGGCCAGGGAGGTGATTCTCCCCCTTCTACCCTGCTCTGCTGAGACCCCACCTTGGGTACTGCATCCAGTTCTGGAGCCCCTGGGACAAGAGGGATGTGGAGATGCTGGAGCATGTCCAGAGAAGGGCCACAAGGATGATCAGAGGGATCATCTGTGAGGACTGAGGGAGTTGGGGCTGTCTGTTCAGTCTGGAGAAGAGGAGGCTCCCAGGTGATGTTTCAGGATCTGAAGGGGCCTACAGAAAAGCTGGGGAGGGACTTTTTATGCTATGAGGTAGTGACAGGACTAGGTGGAATGGAGCAAAGCTGGAGGTGGGGAGATTCAGACTGGATGTGAGGAGAAAGTTGTTGAGCATGAGAGTGGTGAGAGCCTGGAATGGGTTGCCCAGGGAGGTGTTTGGGGCCACATGGCTGGAGGTGTTTGCAGCCAGGCTGGCAGAGGCTGTGGGCAGCCTGCTCTAGGGTAGGGTGTCCCTGGGCATGGCAGGGGGGTTGGAACTGGCTGATCCTTGTGGTCCCTTCCAACCCTGACTGATTCTGTGATTCTAAATGTCATTTCAAAGGAGAGGAAAATAGGCTGAATGGTTACTTGCAAACATGTTAGCATAAGCTCACTCATCCCCAGGCTTCCATGATGGGAGAAGGTAATGAGGTCATGGCTTGGTTTTTTTTTTTTTTTTGTAGGTTCTGAAGACTGACTTTGAGAACTGAGGAAAAGTAAATAAAGGATTATTTATTAAATGAAGAAAGGATTATCCATTACAGGATAAATCCTGCTTGCCTTACGTGTACAAATAGTTCCCATTGACTATGAACAAGTCAAATACTTACCTAAGACATTTATAACTTTTATGTAACCTTATAAACCCACATATATTCTGCTATGCCCTGGGCTTAGGAAGCCTGCAGAAGTCAGTCAGTTAAGTGCATAATGAAACAAAGTGTTCACATTTTATTGTGCTGTAGGTATCTTCAAAGCCGGGTTTAAAGAAGAAAAACCTCTTATCTCTTTAACCACAAGGCAGCTTTATCCAGAAAAAAAAATATCCAGATAACGGAGCAAGCCTTGCTGGAGAGTCTCAGCTGCTGTGAGAACAGGACGACTGGGAACAGGAAAGGAGGACCATGGAAAGCATGAAAACATTCTGAAGGTATTTAAATGGAAACCTTCTCCTCCTCCTCCTGCGCATTCCTCAGCCTCTCAGAACATGGGGGCAGGGCTAACCCAGGGATGCTCTTTGCTGCACAACAGTGACCTTTATTACAAGACTCTACAAATTAATTTCAGGGCAGTTTTCTTCCAGCCCGCTGTCTGTAGCTACTCAAGGCAGGTTAACCAGAACCTGATTGGTTTCAGCCCCTATCCGACATGGTGAGCTCGATGCCATGGTCATAGTGGATGCCAACAGAGGTAGTGTTAATTGTTAACTCAGTGGTACTCTTAGCTAATCACAGAACCACAGAAGGTTAGGGGCTGGAAGGGACCTCGGATGTTCATCCAATTCAACCCCTCTGCCAGAGAAGGATCACCTATATCAGATCACACAGGAGCACATCCAGGCTGGTCTTGAATATCTGCAGAGAGGGAGACTCCATAACCCCCCTGGGCAGCCTGTTCCAGCGTTCTGTCACCCTCACTGTGAAAAAAAACCTTCCTTATGTTTACATGGAACTTCATATGCCTTGCACCTTACCCCAAAGTACAAGAGCAATACCACTGAGGAATCAGGAGGACTGAGGTGGTTCTGTCGTCCCCTGCATGGCATGAATGATGCCTGAATTCATATCTGTACAAGGCACATTCATGCTCTGTGACCATTGTGGGGTTTTTGAGTGTTAAGTTGATCAAAGTCAAAGCCACCCACTAAATGCTTCAAGTACAAATTGAATATGGACATGTCATCAAATCTGGTCTAAGTCATCCAGCTCCGGTAAGGGGGTTGGACTAGATGATCTTTCAAGGTCCCTTTCAGCCCCTGACATTCTGTGATTCTATGATTCTATGATTTATGGCTGAAGTATATCTACTGTTAAGTCAAGTGGCAGTCTGCACACTCTATTAGACACAAAGACTGTTTTCATCATCGTTCATCCTTGCTGATTGCAGTTAGAAATAACCCTCCCTACTTTATGCTTCCCATAGTTTATAGCAGGAATGCGTAGCTAATGGCCTTTCATTAAAAGAGAAGGGAATGTTCAGACTCCCATTTTAATGTTAGTCAGAGGAACAGATGAATTCAAGAGGAAAATTCGGATGTTTCCCCCCCCTCTCTCTTTGAAAAGTCAGCCACAGAAACGGAGGAGAGCAGGCTTGAATCACCACTGGGCAAGTGCATTCAGTGCCGCACTGGAGTAACTCGCAGACATTCTTTTCCCCGTGGTGAGCTGTTTTGAAATCCCTCGTTTCTGTCTGAATGGCAAATGCCAAAACCTCAGTGTTTTTCAGGAGGAGGGATTCCTGTCTGCTGGCCAGCGCAGTTAGCTTCGCAGCAAGAACTAGGAAGCTAAGGTTATGGCAGAGGGAGGATTTCACATTCATGTGGAAGCTCCTTTCAGTCCCTTGGCCTCCTGTGGTGCTGAGATGCCAAGCTGCAGAATCATGACACTGCACAGAAAATTATCAAATCAACTAATTCCTCAGGGCTTTGGCCATTATCTCTCCCTCTCTCTCTCTAATTTTCTCTCTGAAGATGGTTTAGCTAAACTTAGACATTCACCATGCAACTCAAGATCTTGCCAGGAAATTTTCACAGCAGCTATCAAATACTCCTTGAGACCTTGTTTAAAAAAAAAAAAAAAAGAAGTGCAATGCTGCCTTCTCCCAATTCCATGCTGAAGAGTTGTGGTGGTTCAGCAGTTAGCTGCCCCCCATACTTTGAAATAACCCAGGCTAGCACTCAGTTGTCTGGAAGTTAAAGAATGAAGCTTTATATTTACAGCTGTGGACAATATAAAAGCAGATAGTTACAATATGTAACAAATATTTATGTATATATATATACAGTGAAAAGGTAATACAGAAACACCACAGCCCTCCCAGAGATAAAAAATCCATAACAGGGGTTTCCAACTACCCCTACCACCTTCTCCCTTCCCAATCTTATCTCAAAATCTGTTTTATTCAGCAGATAGGCAAAGGCAGATAGGCCAGGGGGGATTAGCAGCAGGAAAGAAGTTAGTGGAATTATTCAGATCCGGCTAGGAAGACAGTGAGGCATGCAGCAGCCAGAGAAGCTCCAGCAGCTCTAACTTCTCAAGTAGCCCTAACTATCTTTGAACATTGATTTCACATGAGTGAGGCTACACACTGCTCTGTCTCAGACTCCAGTCTTGCAAGTAGAATCATAGAATCAGTCAGGGTTGGAAGGGACCACAAGGATCAGCCAGTTCCAATCCCCCTGCCATGCCCAGGGACACTCTAGCCTACATCAGGCTGCCCACAGCCTCTGCCAGTCTGGCTGCAAACCCCTCCAGCCATGTGGCCTCAACCACCTCCCCGGGCAACCCATTCCAGCCTCTCACCACTCTCATGCTCAGCAACTTCCTCCTCACGTCGAGTCTGAATCTCCCCACCTCAAGCTTTGGTCCATCCCCTCTACTACTGTCACTACCTGACAGCCTAAAATGTGCCTCCCCAGCTTTCTTGTAGGCCCCCTTCAGATTCTGAAAGGCCACAAGAAGGTCACCTTGGAGCCTCCTCTTCTCCACAGCCCCAACTCTTTCAGTCTGTCCTCATAGCAGAGGTGCTGCAGCCCTCTGAGCATCCTTGTGGCCCTTCTCTGGACATGCTCCAGCATGTCCACATCCCTCTTGTAATAGAGGCTCCAAAACTGAACACAGTACTCCAGGTGGGGTCTCACCAGGGTGGAGTAGAGGGGGAGAATCACAGCCCCAACTCTTCCAGTCTGTTCAGTTTGGTGATTCAGGCTGTGCAGATCTGGGTCTCAAGCAGTGTCATTTATTTGACACAGCTTAAAGCCACAGCTCTAGCTGCAATTTAGCACACGAAAAATAGCTTCCAACTGGATCCCTGTAGCTTTGGATTCATCACTGGGGTTACAATGATTTCTTGTTGTGCCCGAACAGACTCCGCAAACTCCCCAATTTACTGCTTCCTGCGACAGTCTGACACGGCGGTCCCCTGCGGGAGAAAAAAATAAGTTAAACAGGGAACTTTTTTTCCTCTTAAGGAATTATATTGATCTTGCAGATGCTGAGTTGACTTAACTGTGCTTTTCCTCAGAGCACGTGGCTGCAGATTCGCTTAAGGGTAAATATAAGAGCCCTATCATCTCATTTCCCCTGAAGCCCAGGCATTATAATCTCTGTCAGTCACTGACATGCAGTTTTTCCTCTTAGAGATGATGTTTAATGGTATGAAAGAGACCTTCAGTGCTCCTTAAATTCCCTGTTATTATTCTCCAAACGTTAGCTGTTTCCTTTCTTCCCTTCCCACCCCCCCCCAGAAAAAAATTAATAAAAGAATCAGTGGTTTCTGTGCAGCCTGAGTTTCAAGGGAGATATATAGAAAATATAAATATTTAAATTTGAGATATGGTTTACACTGGTCTTTACTGGAGTGTTTCTTCTTGTTTCAAAAACCACAAGAGCATAGCTTGAAGTAGCCTACTCAAGAGAGTAAACTCATCATGTGTCTACTTCAGTGCTCTTTTGTTGCTCAAGGGCTAGCTGGGCTGTGGTGAATAATCCACAGACCTTAGCAGGAGGCAAAGCTGACTCATGTTCCTCCTGGGAGCGTTCTAGCTTGTGTCTTGTGGTGTCTTCCTCCTCCTTTCTTTTACCTCTTTACCTCCTTGTTTTATCTAGGATGGGAATGAAAAGTTTCTTTTCTCTCTGGAAACTTGTGATGTTTATTTGATGTAGACCTTTGTAATTTTATTTCAGCTTGACTGGACTCCTTGAGGAGAGTTTCCGTATTCTGCAGCTAGGTAGGATATGTTCTACCCTGCAGACTCTTTCCACACTGAGATTGACCTGTTCTAGTGGGAGGTGTCCCTGCCTATGGCAGGGGGTTGGAACTGGATGATCTTTGAGGTCTCTTCCAACCTAAACCATTCTGTGATTCTATGATCAGAGGACTGAAGCACCTCTCCTATGAGGGCAATGCTCCAGAGGGCTGCAGCACTCTGCTATGAGGACAGGCTATGGAAGTCAGGGTTCTACAGGCTGGAGAAGAGAAGGCTTCCAGGAGACCTAGGAGTAGCCTTCCAGTATCTGAAGGAGGCCTACAAGAGGTCTGGGGAGGGACTATTGAAAAGGTATTGTAATGACAGAATGAGGGGGAATGGATTTAAACTGGCAGAGGGGAGACTGAAACTGGATGTTAGGAAGAAGTTCTTCACAGTGAGGGTGGTGAGACACTGGCAGAGGTTGCCCAGGGAGGTTGTGGCTGCTCCCTGCCTGGAGGTGTTCAAGGCCAGGTTGGATGAGGCCTTGAGTGACCTGTTCTAGCGGGAGGTGTCCCTGCCTATGGCACAGGGGGGTTGGAACTGGATGAGCTTTGAGGTCTCTTCCAACCTAATCCATTCTATGATTCTATGACTCTTGGCATGTTCCATACATCCTAAGTTCTTACATGGCATTAATCTGTTGCCTTTATATCATCATGCAGGATGAGGAACCTCCTCATGGACTTTCTCACCTGTGAAGCTCCTTTCACCTTTAAGCATGAGTGTCCACACGCTTAAGGTTTGTACATGTGGGTGTGCATTATGAAGCTATGTAAAGGGTATACAAAGAGTATGTGACCACTATCTCCACCTCAAGCAGGCAGCATGGTTGTGGCCCTCAGATGCCCTGTGATAAAGCAACACATTTGCTACTGTGGCATAACGATTGCAAATTCTCTTTGAGACCCAGGCAGAAAGAAAATGTGTCCTTGCCCTTTGGCTGCCCTTTCTGTTCATAGCTACAATGTGCACTTTGATTTTTTTTTTTTTTAAATATTTATCAAGTTCATATTTGTTGCATTTCTTAAGAAGATAGGAAATAATTTAATTGAACCGAGGTAGTAGTTTCTGAAATGTGTGAGCTCAGTCAGCTCCCTAAGTCCTGTGGGAAAAGTGCTCCTTGAGAAGATTGTCACTAAGAAGATATGTATTTTGGAACAGTAGGAAACATGCAAGGCAAAGTGTAGTTGAGATCTTGGATATTCTTCTGATTGTGCTCCTTTGAGGAGTCTTTTGCCCCTTAGTGAAACTGCTCAGTGCTTGCATAGCATCAGTCTTGCAGTTTTCTCTTTGATACCTTATCCAAGCTGCTGTGACATGTCTGACCTTAGATTTGTCCACTTTATGGATGGGCAAATAATGTGATCGTTAAGGATGCATGCTGAGGTCAGAGGTTGGCTGATGTTTGTTTAATTGAGTCCCATGGCAGAAAATCCTCAGCAGGAAAGAATCACAGAATGTTAGTGTTAGGGGCTGGAAGGGATCTTGAAACATCATCCAGTCCAACCCCCCTGCCAGAGCAGGATCACCTAGAGCAGATCACACAGGAGGTTGTCCTCCAGAACACCTAAGAATACTGAGATAGGTCAGATTATTTGACTCTGACCTTCCTGCAACTGGTGGAGTTTTAGAGTTTGATGCAGTGACTTTAAACCTGCAATTTCCTGATCTTAAACTTGCTCAAACATTTAAATCTGTTCCCATGCAATACTGTAACACAAACTTGGGGTCTTAACATCTAAGGTAACTACTACTAGGTTTGGCATTTTGTAATTGTAATGAGCTGGATGTAGCATTTTGCTTGGCATCCAGTTAATGGAAAAAAAAACCAACAAACCAAATCAAGAAAAGACAAAACATGCAAGAGAAAAAAATACTTCTAGTTTAGAAGTGAACAATTCTGAAGAGGCATTGTGGAGAGGCTGCTGCTGCTTCTCACAGGCAATTGGAGACAGAACAAGGGGGAATAGCCTCAAGCTGAGGCTGGGGGGGGTTAGATTGGACATTAGGAAAAGGTTTTTGGTGGAGAGAGTGGTCAGGCACTGGAATGATCTGCCCAGGGAGGTGGTGGAGTCACCAGCCCTGGATGTGTTTAAGGGTTGTTTGGATGTGGTGCTTAAGGACTATGGTTAAAGGTGCACCTTGTAGAGCAGGGTTCTAGGTTGGACTTGGTGATCCTGAGGGGCTTTGCCAGCCTGGATGTTTCTGTGATTCTGAGGTGGCTGGCACAATTCATTGCTGGACACAGCCCCAGAAGGGTGTGCCATTGCTGCTGATTTAGCACTGCCAGCAGAAAGAGAAGCAGATACTCCTGGTTAAGGAGATGGGAATTTCCTGGTGCACACATAGTGCCAGGAGCAGCAGAAGGTCTTCAATGTGCAGAAGGGCTTTAATGACTTAATGAACCTGCTGGACTGATTCAGTCAAGAAAGAGCAAGTAGATGTTTGAAAAAAAAACAAAAAAACCTGCTGGCAAAGAGCAAGTAGATGTTTGAGAGAAAACATGCTGAGTTCTGGCAGGAGCTGCTTATTTACGGGACTTATTTTATGGGCTACGAGAGATCATTTCTTTCAGATTATAGATGAGGATAATTACCAGAATTTCAGTGAGGTAGTAGTCTCTTGATTTTCTGGGAAAAGTGTGGCCAGCAGGTCTAGGGAGATTCTTCTCCCCCTCTACTCTGCCCTAGTGAGATCACACCTGAGATACCATGTCCAATTTTTGGGCTCCCCTGTTCAGGAGAGACAGGGACCTGCTGGTATGAGTCCAGCGGAGAGCCAGAAGGATCACAGAATCATAGAATGGTTTAGGTTGGAAGAGATCTTAAAGATCATTCAGTTCCAGCCCCCTGCCATAGGCAGGGACACCTCCCACTAGATCAGGATGCTCAAGACCTCATCCAGCCTGGCCTTGAACACCTCCAGGGAGGAAGCAGCCACAACCTCCCTGGGCAACCTGTGCCAGTGCCTCACCACCCTCACTGTGAAGAATTTCTTCCTAACATCCTGTTCAAATCTCCCCTCCAACAATTTGAACCCATTCCTCCTCATCCTGTCATTACAAGACCTTGTGAACAGTCCCTCCACAGCCCTCCTGTAGGCCCCCTTCAGATACTGGAAGGTCTCCTGGAAGCCTTCTCTTCTCCAGGCTGAAAAGCCCCAACTCTCTCAGCCTGTCCTCATAGCAGAGGTGCTCCAGCCCTCTGATCATCTTTGTGGCCCTCCTCTGGACTCTCTCCAGCAGTTCCCCCAGGATGACTGGGGGACTTGAGCATCTCCCCTACAAAGAAAGACTGAGAAATCTGAGGCTCTGGTGAAGACTGAGAGGGGATCTGATCAATGTGTACAAATATCTGAGGGGTGGGTGCCATGTGGCTGGGGCCAAGCTCTGCTGTGGTCAGGAAAGAGACAACAGGTACAAACTGGAACAGAGAAGGTTTCAGCCCAACATGAGGAGACATTTCTTTACAAGTGAGGGTGACAGAGCCCTGGAACAGGCTGCCCAGAGAGGTTGTGGAGTCTCCTTCTCTGGAGGCTTTCAAAACCCACCTGGATGTGTTCCTGTGTGAACTACTCTGGGTGATCCTGCTCGGCAGGAGAGTTGGGCTTGATCTCTGCATGTCCCTTCCTACCTCTAAGGTTCTGTGATCCTGTAATCTTCAACAACTTAGAATATGTAATGCAGTGTCTAAAAACGGGTTTGAAGTTTCTCAGCTACGGTCGCATCTTCCCCTTGCACGAGGCAGGATGGATTCCTCATGTCCAGCAAGCTGGGACAAGTTACAGCTTTTGGCAGCTGAGTGATAGACATTTTAGGGATATAGATTCAGAGGGAAATAGTGTTTTTTTTTTTAAATATGCAAAATGTTGTTTTCAGAGAAGCAAATGTTATGCATTACCAAAAAAAACCAACCCAAACCTTTGGCATGCCTCAGCTTCAATTCTAGCCTGAGCCTTAGAAACATGCTGGCCTGTGTTCCTTAAGCAGTTTACAACCACAGGCCAGCTTTCGAGGGGAACACCCTGCTCCCCGTGGGGAAGGATTTATGATTTTATTCAGGATGTATGAAATGTGATAATTTTGGCTGGATTTCAGGACAGAAAAGAGGAGGAAGGGAAGGGAGGGGAGGGGGGCAGCGTCTACATTCATTCATGCCCCTTTCAGCCTGCTCGCTGTCAGTGATGCCGAACAATGGCAGAATGCAGGCTGCAGAAGGGACAGCCTGTGCTTGGGAAGAAGGGCCAGAAACCAGGACAACAGACTGAGGAACAACTGCCCCCTCTGTGAGCAGAAGCTGCTGGCACTGACAGAGCTCTAGCAGAAAACAGGGCCCCCATTAGGGGACCTTTCTTCTAGATGCTGAGCTCTTGTTCTCCCTGACCTACTGAAGCAATCTGTTATAATCCAGTGTGAAGTCAGCCTTTGGAAATAGCTGAAACCAGTTGTGTTTCCAAAACTCGTGTATGTGCAGACAAGGATTCCTGGAATAAGCGGGAGCTTTTCCTCCCCTGAGCTGCACAAATGGACATTTATGTGTTTTGAGGGAAAGGCTTCGAAATGGAATTTTTAGAAGCTAAGCGAAGGGCATGGTGTGCAGCAGGCTGAAGGAAACGCTTCCCACTGCTCCCTCTTGCTGATAGCTCAATGTTATCCAACACATGGCAATTTCCATTTCATGAAAGTGTATGTTGGGGGAGAATTGCTGTCTGAAATGACAGCTCCTGAGCCAGATCCCTGGCTTGCATCCATCATCCCTGCACCACGGGGGCATGAGAGAATTCCTTGGGTACCACTGAGCTGCTGCGGGAGTCTGGCCCCTGCAGCACCCTCTCACTGTGTATGCCTGGGCCAGCTGGGGGTTAGGCAGGAGGGATGCTTTACCAATTTGTGAACTCTGGCAAGCCCCAACTGCTGAAACAGCCCTTGGGAGGATGCTGCAGCTGAACGCAATGTTTGAGCAGTTGGAAGCAGCTTCAAGCTGTGGAGTGGGGTCCCAGAAGGACCCCGCTTGAGATGGGAAGTCCAGGCCCATCTGGATGCATTCCTCTGTGACCTGAGCTGGATTGTCTGGTCCTGCTCTGGCAGGAGAGTTGGACTCAATGACCTCTTTGGGTCCCTTCCAACCCCTGACATCCTGTGATCCTGGCAGAGTCTTGCAGACACTGTGCTTGTATTTTGATGCAGGAAGTGGTGACTGAATATCTGCAACCTGATGTGCTATCAATGACTTCAAAAAAGGAGAGAGGGGGTTAAGAGGATAGGAGTGAATCCCCCTGCCTGTCATCTAAACAGATCTGCATTTTGTAAGCAAAGCAATAACTTATTAACCTGCTGGAAGTAGCAGGTATTGCCTGGAGGGCTGAGAGGGAGAACTGAACTGGTGAGTTGTGTTCCACCTGGGATCTGTGAGAGCCTTGAGGTCATTGACAGAGATGTCTTGACTTGAAACTGTAAACTTTCTTTGGGATGTGCTCTGCACTTGAATAATCAAGTAGGGAATGATTTATTGACATTTTACGCAGTCAGAAGGATCAGTCTAAAGGGAGACAAATGCACTATTGAAACAGGTTTCTTTTTGATGGAGATGAAAATGAAATGCTTGGCTTGTTTCGCATCATGATGTAGCTTGCAACCTTCTACATGCCCTTAGAGAGAGAGAGAGGGTTCATACCCACTACAGGTGTACAATCACAGAATCTCCATGGTTGTGTTACAAATTATGCAAAATTAATAACCAATATTAATTTTGATATTCAGGCAACGATTGTTAATAACTATGAAAACTGTTCAGTAACATTAAATCTCGCCAGAAAACTTATTTACAATGTTCAAAATGCAGGGTTTGGATACTTACACACACAGGGAACAGCCAGAACTGGAACAATTTAAGAAATAAGTAGCAAATGCAAACATTAACACTGGAAAGAGGTTCTTAGTTTCAAATACACCTCTTGCCCACTAGGGGACTCGAGAGGCTCCTTTCTGCTGCTAAGGAAGAAAGGCACAACAGAATCAAGCTACAGAGTTCCTTAGAGGGAGGCTTTGAAATATTTACTCACAATATAGTATCAGACAGTACCCAAAGCTCTGAGGGAATCCTGTTGATGTCTTGAAGGTTGTTGCAGGCAGAGTGTGTGGCAGGACAGAGCAGGCAAATCAAAAGTAAGAGCAAAACCAGGAATGCCTGTGGCAGAAGCCTATTTATTGATTACCCAAATGTAAATGGCTGCTGTGGCCACACAAATTCACCAATCAGAGTGGCACTTTGCCAAACCTGACCACATTAGGTGAAGTCAGGAGCTTGCTTTCCCTGATTCAGGAGGAACAAGTCTGGGCAAGCCTTGGACCCTCAAAGTGGGGGTCTCCAAGCCTTTCGTCTTCTCCCTGCCCTCTGCTTCCTCCTCCCATCATAGGGATGGCAACTATGGGATCATGTCTGGGCAAGCCAGGACATGGATCTTCCATGACAGGTTGGAAATGCCCTCTAAGACCATCAAGTCCTACCGTTATCTGTTAGTCAGTTATTCCTATTCAGCACGTGCTCATTGTGGGCCTTATTGCTGCTCAACAAAATGCTCCCCCAGCCTCAGATTAATTAAAAAGCAGCAGCAATGCAGCAGCAGGACCACACAAAACCAGAAAATCACCACTAGAGATGTCAGCCACCACAAATTAAAAGCCTGACGGTTTCCCCTGTGTTAAGCTGCTCCTACCTCTCCTCTTTCTTGTGCCCTAAATATTCCTAAATGCGTGGCAAAGTATGAAATTGCAATTACACAGCTGGAAAGCATCCCCTGACCTGTAACATGCATCTAGCTGCTTTGTTAGCGTATTGCCATTCAGGTACAATTTGAAATCAAGAGAGAAAGTCATTCCAGAACCTACCCAAGAAGGTCACAAACTCCCTTTGAAAGCACTGATACTTCCTTTTGTTGGCTGTTAACGTATCCCATTACAAATTACTAAATCCTCCTGCTATTTGAGAACTTTCAGATTCTAATCAGCACTTTGATGAATGTGCAGCACAATAATGCAGATGAGTGATGTCACCCTTGATGTATATGGCAGCGTGCAGGGATGAAAACATGGAGGAACCACTCTGTCCTGGTGAGTACTGCATTGGGTTTTGGGCTCCCCAGTTGAAGAGGGACAGGGATTTGCTGGAGAGAGTCCAATGGAGGGCTACAAGGATGATAAAGGGACTGGAGCACTGCCTGATGAGGAGAGGCTAAGGGACCTGAGGCTTTTTTGTCTGGTGAAGACTGAGAGGGGATTTAATCAATGTTTATAAATATCTGAGGAGGGGGGGACAGGCTCTGCTCACTTGCTCCCTGGGATAGGACAAGGAACCAATGGATGGAAGCTGCAGCACAGGAGGTTCCACCTCAACACAAGGGGGAAGGGGAACTTCTTTACTGTAAGTGTCCCAGAGCACTGGCACAGGCTGCCCAGAGAGGTGCATAGAATCATAGAATGTCAGGGGCTGGAACAGACCTTGAAAGGTGATCTAGTTCAGCCTCCTCTGCCAGAGCAGGATCATCTATAGCAGATCACACAGGAATGCATCCAGAAGGGTTTTGAATATCTCCAGAGAGGGAGGCTCCACAACAGGTTGCCCAGGGGGGTTGTGGAGTCTCCTTCTCTAGAGAATTTCAAGGCCCATCTGGATGTGTTCCTCTGTGACTTGAGCTAGATTGTTCTGCTCTGGCATGGGGGTGGACTCGGTGATCTCTCTGGGTCCCTTCCAACCTCCGACATCCTGTGAGCCTGTGAAAGTACAGGCACCCTTGTGAGCTGGGACCTTCCTTTGTAATCAAGCCTGGCTGTAAATCGTTGTCTAATGACATTGTTACACTGTCCAGTAAAAAACCATCCTGGGAAAAAAAAAAAAAAAGAAACACACACAATTCTATCATGCTTAAAACTATTCTGCTTAAAAGATGAATGTTTCCCTTTATGCTGATAAAACAGAAGGAAAATCCAGAATAAGGAAGTGCTACAGAAACCAGCTCCAATAAATAAGAGGGAAACATGAGTAAGTTTCACCAGAGTCAGCAAAGTAAAGGTCTTTTCTTTAAGGAATTAGGTGACTTCCTACCAATTTGTGGTACAGTAAAGGAGGCTTTTCATTAAATTAAGTAGAGATCAATATCACAGCCTGTTTTTTTTTTTCATGTAATGTAAAGAAGGAAAAAAAAATGTAGACAGGTGTTAATAAATAAGCAAAAAAATTTNATGGAACTGTTGGAGTGAGTCCAGAGGAGGCCACCAAGATGCTCAGAGGGCTGCAGCAGCTCTGCTATGAGGACAGGCTGAGAGAGTTGGGGCTCTGCAGCCTGGAGAAGAGAAGGAGACCTAGGAGTAGCCTTCCAGTATCTGAAGGAGGCCTACAAGAGGTCTTGGGAGGGACTATTCACAAGGTCTTGTAATGACAGGATGAGGAGGAATGGGTTTAAACTGGCAGAGGGGAGAATTAAACTGGATGTTAGGAGGAAGTTCTTCACAGTGAGGGTGGTGAGACACTGGCAGAGGTTGCCCAGGGAGGTTGTGGCTGCTCCCTCCCTGGAGTTGTTCAAGGCCAGGTTGGATGAGGCCTTGAGCATCCTGATCTAGTGGGAGGTGTCCCTGCCTATGGCACAGGGGGGTTGGAACTGGATGATCTTTGAGGTTTCTTCCAACCTAAACCATTCTATGATTCTATGACTCTTGGCATGTGCCCATACATTCTGAGTTCTTACACAGCATGAGTCTGTTGCCTTTCTATCATCATGCAAGATGAGGAACCTCTGTGATTCGTTCTAGGATTCTATGACACTGAAGTAAAAGTCATTATTTATCTATATATTGACATAAATAGAAAAAAAATTCATGCTGTGTCTTTGTTGTTGCAGATGACATAGTCCTGACATGTTCTTTTAGTTTGTTTAATGCACTTATCTTTCCTGTTTTCACTAGATTTGACAACTTAGTGGAACTGTTCTGCAGACGAAAAACTCTGCTGAAGGGATGTGAAGCAGCTCTGCAAATTTAGAAAGGGTAAAGGATGCAGAGATCTTCTTCTGTGATTCCTGCTCAACACCAGCTGATGTCCCAGAGGTATACTGCCTGTCTGCTCTTACGTGGTCTTTGCCTTTCTTTGCCTGTGTGGTTTTGCATTATAACAATCAATGTTCTTTTAATGCTGGTTATGAAGTAGTGACTTTGCTATATTGAGCTAGGATAATTGGGGAATTTCCTGCCACCTTGCACTGTGTGTGGGCAGCAGTGTGTGTCGTCCTGTGGGGGCTGCCCGTGAAATGATCACAAGAAAGGAAAATGTAACCAATGAACATGTTCTTAAATGTTACCTGGTGTAAAGAAAAGAGTCCTCTGTAGAGGTGTTGCAAACTGGAAGCAGCTATTTCTCAGTAACCTTCCTGCTCTGCTGATGGATGTTTGATGATGCCCTTAGCCCTTGAGGCTGGCACATCTGAAGTACAGGAAGAAGGCTTTTCCTGCAGAAGCTGTTTGAGTATCTTTAAGGTACCTTCTCCCTCTTATCATAGTTGAGCAACCTGCTGTGCTTATATTGAAAGAGCATAAAAATGCCAAACTGCTTGCAAGTTTGTCGGCAGAGCTGAACAGATATTCTGTGGTATTAGATGTGTGCTTGCAAGTTTGTCAGCAGAGCTGAACAGATATTCTGTGGTATTAGATGTGATCATAGTTACATACTCAGTGTAGTTTGTTTGCAATTCAAGAACTATGAGCCAGCTTTTGCACTCTGGTAAATTGAACCTATATCTCTCCATTTTTCTGCCCTATTCTTTCTAAGTAGAATCATAGAATCAGTCAGGGTTGTAAGGGACCACAAGGATTATCCAGTTCCATCCCCCCTGCCATGCCTAAGGACACCCTACCCTACATCAGGCTGCCCACAGCCTCTGCCAGCCTGGATGCAAACACCTCCAGGGATGTGGCCCCAACCACCACCTTGGGCAACCCATTCCAGGCTCTCACCACTCTCATGCTGAACAACTTCCTCCTCACATCCAATCTGAACCTCCCCACCTCCAGCTTTGCTCCATTCCCCGTAGTGCTGTCACTACCTGATAGCCTAAAAAGTTCCTCCCCAGAGTTTTTGTAGGCCCCCTTCAGATATTGGAAGGCCACAAGAAGGTCACCTGGGAGCCTCCTCTTCTCCAGACTGCACAGCCCCAACTCTTTCAGTCTGTCCTCACAGCAGAGGTGCTGCAGCCCTCTGAGCATCCTCGTGGCCCTTCTCTGGACACCCTCCAGCATGTCCACATCCCTCTTGTCATAGGGGCTCCAGAACTGGATGCAGTACTCCAGGTGGGATCTCACCAGAGTGGAGTAGAGGGGGAGAATCACCTCCATACACATTTATACGAACCCAATTGTCAGTGCTGTTCTATTTGGTCACCCTATTGTACAAACCTAATGCTTTCTCCAGCTGCAAAAAGGTTGTCAGTGCAGGGTGTCACTTTTCATTCTTGTGGGGTGCTGTCTTTTCAACACTTGAGCATGTCATGTCACCACATGATTAACATGTAAAGCAGCAGCACACTGCTGGTAGCACTGGCAGTAGTCAGTTTTACTTATCTGCTGGGCTCCCTTGTTGATTGTAATATGGGAAGTCACTCTCCTCCAACTGAACAAATTTCTTTCAAGATAGCTTGAAACAGACATGGAGTGGCAGCACTGTAACAATTCTCCTCATTCCCCCTCCTCCTCCTTCTTCAGTCAGGTCTAATACATCTGATGCATTTCCAAAGATCCTGGGCATAAGATAAGCTGTTAGAAGTTTCCAGCTTTTTTTTTCCTAAAGAGATGAAGGAGTCTGAAGCATTGGAAGGGGTCACTTTGGATCTGTGCAAGTATGAAACAGGCAGGCATGCTAGCCCAGATGGTCTGTCTTTATACTCCTTTGTGCTGTAAAGAGAGGCATTACTGTTGCTGAGAAGGAAGGGGTTTTATGATCAAGAGCAGAAGAAAAGGATTTAGAATTGTTAATATACTGCTTGAGTGCTTAGCCATTCATATTTACAGTAATTGCTTCT
>VWZI01003254.1:2788-14076 GCA_013396835.1 Psilopogon haemacephalus | reverse complement strand
TTTTTTTATTTTGATATACAAAAAAAAAAAAAAAAAAAAAAAGAAAAAAAAAAGTCAAGGCCTGAAACCATTCATAGCTGGTTGCCAGGTTGTTTTTTTTTTTTAATTTTGGGACTGAATGTCTGGCTTGGGTAGGTCTGCAGATGTCAGCGGAGCAACCCCAGGACATAAGTTTGATTTGCTGCGTTCGCTTGTTTGCTGCAGCTGCTTTAGTACCAGCAGTGTAGGACCAGAGAAGGGTTTGGGTTGGAAGGGACCTCAAAGATCATCCAGTTCCAACCCCCCTGTGCCATAGGCAGGGACACCTCCCACTAGAACAGGTCACTCAAGGCCTCAGCCAACCTGGCCTTGAACACCTCCAGGGAGGGAGCAGCCACAACCTCCCTGGGTAACCTGTGCCAGTGTCTCACCACCCTCACTGTGAAGAACTTCTTTCTAACATCCCATTTAAATCTCCTCTCTTCCACTTAAACCCATTACCCCTTGTCCTGTCATAAAAAGACCTTGTGAATAGTCCTTCCCCAGCCTTTCTGTAGGCCCCTTTCAGATACTGGAAGGGTACTATAAAGTCTCCTTTTTTTCTCCAGGCTGAAGAATGTTGACTCCACCACCTTCCTGTGCCGCCTGTTCTGATGCCTGAGCACTCTTACAGGTAAGAATTTTTTCCCTAACTTCCAATCTGTTCCAGACCTTGTCAATTGTCCCTTCCCAGCCCTTCTCCCCAGCTCCCACTCCAAGGTCTCGTGGCAGCCTTCTCTTCTCCAGGCTGCAGAGCCCCAACTCTCTCAGCCTGTCCTCATAGCAGAGGTGCTGCAGCCCTCTGAGCATCTTGGTGGCCTCTTCTGGACTCTCTCCAGCAGTTCCATGTCCTTCTTGTGCTGGGGGCTCCAGAACTGCACACAGTACTCCAGGTGGGGTCTGAGGAGAGCAGAGTAAAGGGGCAGAATCCCCTCCCTGGCCCTGCTGGCCACAGCTTCTCTTAATGCAGCCCAGCACACAGTTGCTGTCTGGGCTGTGTGCACACTGTCAGCTCATGTTGAGCTTCTCATCTGCTCAGACTCCCAGGTCCTTTTCCTCAGGGCTGCTCTCAACTATTCCCCACCCAGTCTGTAGTTGTGCTTGGGATTGTGCCCACCCAGGTGCAGGACCTTACACTTGGCCTTGTTGAATGTCACGAGGTTGTCCTGGGCACAGCTCTGCAGCCTGTCTAGGTCCCTCTGGATGGATCCCTGCCCTCTAGCAAGTGAACTGTGCCACACAGCTTGGTGCCAGCTGCACACTTGCTGAGGCTGTACCGGTTCCTCTGCCCACGTCACTGACAAAGGTGTTCAACAGCACTGTCCCCTGAGGGATGCTCCTTGAGCATAAGCCTGCTTGTTTCACATGCAACCCCAGCAATGCAAGTCAGCTCTTTTCCCTGGACCTCTGGGACCATCAATGTCCAGCTGAGACATTATTGTTTTTCTTCTGGTGCCACGCACAAAATTTCTCTGACTATCTGGGGAGGTGTGCAAGGTGAGGGGCGGGGTTGGGGAAGAATTTCATAGCTTCAGAAATATTTTTGGGAGTGTCCCATGCTGAGTGGGTTCAGATATCTGATATTTTGGCATTCCTTACTGCGTGTCAGCTTGTGGTTGTTTGTGAGAGTTCACGGTGTGTGGAGTCACTTGGGAAGGCAGCTACGCTGCTCAGCTGCTGCTCAAAGGGGCAATTTGGAAGTTGTTACTCAAGCAGTCCTGCTCTGGGGTGGGTGGAGGGGTGGGTTTGCTCAGGGAGGTTGTGCACTTGAGCACTGAGAGTCATAGAATGCTTTGGGTTGGAAGGAACCTTTAGAGGTCATCTACTCCAATCCCCCTAAGACTTCTAAGCTGGGTTGGACATTTCTGAGTTGGGATTCTGCTTATAGTTCTCCCCACTGTTTTGCTGTGTGTTACAACACACAGATAGCTTCACTCTGCAAGCTTTGCCTGGGGGGTAAGCCTGCCACATAGAGCTGCTTTTCCATCTTCCTCCTTTCCTGTCCATCTCCTTCCTTTTCTTTATCCTCCTTTCTTCTCCATCTTTTTCCTCTCCATCTCCCTCCTTGCAGCAGCCTCACCTTCCCTTTTCCAACATACCTGCCTCTTTCCCACCCCCTGCTCCATTTTCCCTTTCTATTCCCCCATCCCAAGCCAAGGGCACCTGGGCTTTATTTGAGTCTCCTCATGCTCCAGGTGTGGCCACTTGGCCCTCCTTGCCCACAGACCTTTATAATGGGCCCCAGGAAAGGCAGAAGCCCTAAGCTTGCCCAACTGAGCAGAGGGATCCTTCTCCTGCCATCACTGATGAGTACCCATGGTGCACACTGGGTGAATGGGAATGGGACAAAGGTTGGGGGACCTGGTGGCCCTTTGGTTAGGCAGGATAGAGGGTTGATGGTTTCCCTATATAGTTTCACTGCATCTTTAGAGTCCCCATGAGTGGCATGCCCCCTCTTCTACAGGCCACAGAATCTCTTTTAGTTCTTGAGGTCCAGCTAAAGGTCTCCATTTAGCCAGGCTGAACACTTGCCCTGCTGACTTGTCTTTTGGCACCTGTCTTTTTGGCCTGCTTCTGTGTCTTCAAGACTTCCCTCTTGAAGTGAGTCCAGCTCTCCTGTACTCCTAAATTCTTAAAGTGTCTCTTTAGATGGCAGTACCTAATGATGGTCATGACATTTCACATGGCATCATCTGGAAATTCCACTAAGCAGCAACCAGATCCTGGGCTGCATCAGAAGAAGTGTGGCCAGCAGGTTGAGGAAGGTGATTCTCCCCCTCTACTCTGCCTTGGTGAGACCCCACCTGGAGTACTGCATCCAGCTCTGGAGCCCCTGGGACAAGAGGGATGTGGACATACTGGAGCATGCCCAGAGAAGGGCTACGAGGATGCTCAGAGGGCTGCAGCACTTCTGCTATGAGGACAGACTGAAAGAGTTGGGGCTGTGCAGTCTGGAGAAGAGGAAGCTCTCAGGTGACCTTCTTGTGGCCTTCCAGGATCTGAAGAGGGCTACAGAAAAACTGGGGAGGGACTTTTTATGCTATCAGGGAGTGACAGAACTAGGGGTAATGGAACAAAGGTGCTTCTTTGGTTCAGTTCATTGGTGCAGCCTAAAATGAGGATAACAAATCCTAGGGCATTTCGGAACAAAATTTCCCCTCTGTTAACTACTATCTTGCACTGACAGTCAACTCCTGTGCTAGCAGCTATTTTAGGTAAGGTCAGCTGTTACTGCCAGCCCTAAGGTTTTGCTACCTGTGTGACAAGCCCAGGATTTGCCACTAACTGGAGCAAGGCTGCCACCATAGATGCACTGTCACACTTCAGAACTCGTACCTTACGTAACGCCCGCCGACACCAGGCTGCGTTTGCTGAAACCATGAGCTCTTCTTTTGCCTAGCTCCCAAAGAGCTGCACACATACACACTCCCTCAAGAGTCTGCCAAGAGGGTGCAGAGGAGCTCTGCCAGGGTTCTGTGGCATCCCCGCTCCTGGAGAAGCCCACTGGGATGCAAAGCCAACAGGCAGCTCTCGGGAAAGTGGTTCACACTCGGTGTCAGATTCAAAGTTTGTCTCTTGTGGTGACTTTTTTTTT
Source organism: Psilopogon haemacephalus (assembly GCA_013396835.1). Classification (NCBI taxonomy): domain Eukaryota; kingdom Metazoa; phylum Chordata; class Aves; order Piciformes; family Megalaimidae; genus Psilopogon; species Psilopogon haemacephalus. The sequence goes on along the minus strand of VWZI01003254.1, from coordinate 10,463 downwards.
TTTTTTCCTTTTCTGCTGATAGTGGAGAAGAGGAGCAAGGACCATGTGTTCTGGAATCCTTGGCAGGGATTTTGAGACCACAAGTCTGGTCTCCTTTCAAATGCTTCCACTTGGAGAGGTCCTGCGGTGCGCTGCGGAATTCCTTTCTTCTTCCTGTCTGCGTTGGCTGGAGCAGGGCAGAGGAGCCTGCAAAAGGCTCCCCCTCCTCAAGGAAGGCATTCCTAGAGGTTAAGGCTGGTGACTATCAAGAAAGCAAATACTTCACGCAAGGGTAAGTCCTCTAATTGTGTTTGTGTTGAGTAGCTGCCAGATCCCCATGTCAGGATGTCTGCAGTCACGGCTCTGATCTCACTATTCCTTCCTCGCCCGTTGCACAATTGTGGTGTTGCATGTTTGTGGTAGAGGAGAAAGTCGGAGAGCTGGGCTATGAAACCATCTCAGGGAAGGAAGCCATGTTTTGTTTTAGTTGCTTGGGTTGGAGAAAAGCCTGTAGGAGATGGAATAACATCTTTAAAAAAAACAACACAAAACAACAACAACAAAAAAAAAAGCCAAACCATAATGTGGCCCAGTCGTGGAAATCAAACCTGGTCTTCTATGCAAGATATGTGAAATATGAGGTTTAATAGCCAGGGTGGAAAAGGAAATGTCAATGAAAATGTGGTCTCTGGTGTAGTAGAAGGCCTATGGTCCGTGGGTGATAGGTTACTGCTAGATTCAGCTTGAACTCCCACCTGTAGTAGCAGAGCCTTTTGGGCTTAGGCAATGAGGGACCTTTGGAAAAGTGTTTGTGAATCTGCTTCCCCTGATGAAACACTTCAAAGTTCTTTTGTGGCAGACAAGTGAGACAAAACAGGGACAAATAACAGGCTGTGAGAGGGAAGAAACCCAAAGATCCTGAAGTCTCCTAGCAGTGGAGAGAGAAGGGAAGAATCTCTTAACTCCTTCCAGTCAGAGCAGAAGAGGTTTGGGGACCATAATGTGGCCCATTCAACCTGGTCTTCTATATAAGATATGTGAAATAAGAGGTTTAATAGCCAGGGTGGAAAAGGAAATGTCAATGAAAATGTGGTCTCTGGTGTAGTAGAATTCCTAAGGTCCATGGGTGATAGGTTACTGCTTGGTTCAGCTTGGACTCTCACCTGTAGTTGCAGAACCTGTTGGGCTCGGGCAATGAAGGATCTTTAGAAAAGATCTTGCTCTTAACTCCTTCCAGTCAGAGCAGAAGAGTTTTGGGGACTCTCAGCACATATAAGGGTTACACAAACACTGAATTCCTGAAAGAAGACAGCCACAGAAATGTTTGTTAAAAGTAATATGCTGATTAGTCTCAGAACCATAAACCTTTTTCTGATGATAAAGTTTCCCCTTTCTCCTGCTTGGTTAGAGCAAGGAGTCTAATGTTCCTGCCGAAAAAGTGGGAAAGAGGTTGGGTTAATCTATGGCCATCATGTCAGCACACCTCATAAAATATGGTGAGTTGGTAGCAGTGCTCCAGGAGGATGTCAGCTCCACTTCCTAAACCAGGAAGTGGAGAATTATCCAGACCAATATGGAGCTTGTGTAAATAATACTGGGGAAATCAGAAGTCAATCTGAACAGCAGCTCACTCAATCTAACCAGTATCAATAACTCCCTGCCAGCTTCTCCATTACCTGAAGGAGGGGTCAACTGATACACATCAGCCAGTTCTCTCATCAAACCAAACCAACCCAACCACCATAACCAACCAAAAACCCCAACAAACCCCCTTCAGCTCAGAATCTCAAATGCCATTATTCCTGATAAGCACTGAGCAGTTCCTTCTCTCTCCTTTGTAGTTCATATCCTGAGCTGGAGACATTTGCTGTTAGAGATAAGGGTGTGAAGAAATGAAGGCATATGGAGTATGTTGCAACCTGCTAACCTCTCCCCATGCTGCTGTGCTTGATGTGGCACACAGAGGTGGTCAGGGAGTCTGCACAGGAGTCAGGGATCTGGCCACATGCCCCTTTGGTTTAACAACATTAGCCCAGATGATATTAATGAACCCTCCTCATCTGAGAATCTGAGAACAATATAGGGCTTGTAGGTTGGACTTGGTGATCCTGAGGGTCTTTTCCAACCTGGATGTTTCTGGCATTCTGTGATATGTCTTTTTTCACACTCAAGTTATCCTTCCCTATCACCTTACCTGTTAAAGAAAAACAAAAAACAAAACCAACAACAAAAAATCCCAACCAAACTTAAAAAACATCAGAAACAAAACTTCCTGTTTGAATGAGCCACAACTGAATTAAATTTAAGTCAATTGTGTGACTGAGGGTAGAGGTCTTCAGAAGAAGAGTTGAGTTGCCTTGGAGCAGCTTGTGTCTGCTTGTAGTCATGGGAAGGCTAAGAGTAAGTCAGTCAAACTTATTTCAGTGAAAACTTTCATTGTTAAGAAGTGACATTACAGGATGTTAGGGGTTGGAAGGGACCTCCACAGATCGAGTCCAATGCCCCTGCCAGAGCAGGACCAGAGAATCTAGCTCAGGTCTCACAGGAACACATCCAGACAGGACTGGGAAGTCTCAAGAGAAGGGGAACCGACAAATTTTCTGGGCAGCCTGTGCCAGTGCTCCATGACCCTTACAGTCAAGAAGTTCTTCCTCATGTTGAGGTGGAGCTTCCTGTGCTGTAGTTTATACCTATTGCCCCATGCTCTATCCCAGGGCACAACTGAGAAGAGTTTGTCCCCTCCCTCTTGACCCCCAGCCCTCAGATATTTATAAACATTGATTAGATCCCCTCTAACTCTTCTCTTCTCCAGACCAAAGATCCTCAGATCCCTCAGCAGTGCTCCAACCACTTCATTTTTCTAGTCATCCCTTGGGCTCTTTCCAGCAGATCCCTGTCCCTCCTGAACTGGGGAGCCCAAAACTGAACTCAATATTCCAGGTGAGGTCTTACCAGGGCAGAGTAGAGGGAGAGGAGAACCTCAATCCAGCTGCTGGCCACACTCCTCTTAATGCACCCCAGGATCCCAGACCTTTTTGGCCACAAGGGCACATTGCTGTCCCTTTTTGTCATGTTGCCATTTTTGTCAAAGTGAAAAATGAGGAGACACCTGTAAAAATGATTAATTTAGGTTGTCATTTGTGGCAAACAGATTTACTGTTTCAGATTAGGTTTCTCAGTGAGTTACAACTCATTTTCCTTTCCAAGCACACACTCTCCTCCTGCTATTTACTTTTAATTTCAAGGAGGAAAAGAAGAGGATGAGGACCTATTGATTTTTTTTTTCCATTTAAAATGCCAAGACATCAGTGAAAGAAAATATTCTATGCATCTTTAAAAAGGCAGATATCTGCTGTTGAAGAGGAAATAATGCCCCACTCCCTGCCAAACAAAAAAAAAAAAAAACAAAAGAGAAAGAATAAGAGGACAGGTGTAGTGAATGGGCCAGACTGAAATATCATAGGAGATTTTCAAAGCCACAGATGAATTTAGCTGCACCATTTTTGAAGGATATAAATGAGTGCTGTTTACTTTGGTTTTCTGAAGTCTGAAATTATCTGCTTCAGTGTAGGCTTTGGGGGCTTGGAATTACAGCCCTATTTACAAGAGGGATGTGGACATGCTGGAGCGTGTCCAGAGAAGGGCCACGAGGATGCTCAGAGGGCTGCAGCATTTCTGTTGTGAGCACAGACTGAAAGACCTGGGGCTGTGCAGGCTGGAGAAGAGGAGGCTACCAGCTGATCTTCTTGTGGCCTTCCAGGATCTGAAGGGGGACTACAGAAAATCTGGGAAGGGACTTTTGAGGGTATCAGAAAGTTGGAGGAGTAGGGGGAATGGAGCAAAGCTGGAGGTGGGGAGATTCAGATTGGATGTGAGGAGGAAGTTGTTGAGCATGAGAGTGGTGAGAGCCTGGAATGGGTTGCCCAGGGAGGTGTTTGGGGCCACATCCCTGGAGGTGTTTGCAGCCAGGCTGGATGAGGCTGTGGGCAGCTTGATCTAGGGTAGGGTGTCCCTGGGCATGGCAGGGGGGTTGGAACTGGCTGATCCTTGTGGTCCCTTCCAACCCTGACTGATTCTATGATTCTATGAATAACTGCAGGCATTTGACATTAGCATGTTCCCACCACCTCACATGGCAAGGATAAAGGCCACTTGAGGTCTAATTTTCTGCAAACAACATAGCAGGAAATATCACCAAGCATTGTCAGTGAGAAAGAAGGAAGAGCCTTGCTTACAGCTCAGCTCTTCATTTTATTGCTTCCATTTCTAAATTGTCTTTGAGTGGGAAGCAAGGTCTGGGCAGTTGTCCCAGGCAGGCAACATTACAGAATCATGGAATCACCCAGGCTGGAAAAGACCTCCGAGATCATCTAGTGCAGCCTATAACCTAATGCCACCACATCAGCTAAGCCATGCCAACAAGTGCCACATCCAGTCTTTTCTTAAGCATCTCCAGAGATGGTGACTCCACCACCTTCTGGGCAGTCCATTCCAGTGCCTAATCAGCCTGTATGTGAGGAAGTGCTTCCTAATATCCAACCTAAACCTCCCCTGGTGCAGCTTCAGACCATGCCCTCTTGTCCTGTCACTGGCTGCCTGGGAGCAGAGCCTGACCCTCACCTGACTGCAACTTCTTTTCAGGTAGTCATAGAGAGTGATAAGATCCTCTGTAAGTCTCCTCTTTTCCATTACCTCTTCTTGTCTTTCTGGTTTAAGTGAACCTTTGCTCCCACCTACACTTCCCCCTGCATTTGTTCATCTGAAAGCGTGCTGGAAAACCATGAGTTGACAAAGATGCAAGACTGCCTTGATGCATGAAAGCAAGAGGTTATTAACTAAAAAGTCTTTTACTCACACATATCCCCATGCCAAATGTATGCACACATTAAAACTTGTGCATTGATTCTGTTTTTTTAAAACCCCACAACTTTCAAGAATATTTAGAATCAGCTTTCAGGTTGCTTTAAAGTTGCACAGAAATTAGACAATGCTCTACAATTAAAAACCCCATCTGGTTTCTTAATGGGTGACTCTTGCTTGTCTCTGGGCCTGGTTCACTTGGTGCAGGACCAGGGAGGTTCTCCTTCCCCTGTACTCGGCACTGGTCAGGCCACACCTTGAGTACTGTGTCCAGTTCTGGGCCCCTCAATTGAAGAGAGGTGTTGAGGTGATGGAATGTGTCCAGAGAAGGGCAGTGAAGCTGGTGATGGGCCTGGAGCACAGCCCTGTGACGAGAGGCTGAGGGAGCTGGGGGTGTGCAGCCTGGAGAGGAGGAGGCTCAGGGCAGACCTCATTGCTTTCTACAACTACTTAAAGGGAGGTTGTAGCCAGGTGGGGTTGGGCTCTTCTGCCAGGCAACCAGCAAAAGAACAAGGGGACATAGTCTCAAGTTGTGCCAGAAGTCTAGGCTGGATAATAGGAAGAAGTTATTGCCAGAGAGAGTGATTGGCATTGGAATGGGCTGCCCAGGGAGCTGGTGGAGTTGGTGTCCCTGGAGGTGTTCAAGAAAGGACTGGATGGAGCACTTAGTGCCATTGGCTAGGGCTGGGTGGTAGGTTGGACTGGATAATCTTGGAGGTCTCTTCCAACCTGGCTGATTCTATTCTAAAGCACATGCCAAATTAGTTTGGTCAGATGATGGGAATCATGAAATGCTTTGGGTTGGAAGGGACTCAAAGGCCATCTAGCCCAACCCCTCCCAGAGCAAGCAGGGACATTATCTCACTCAGGTTGCTCAGAAGCTCATCCAATCTGGCTTGGAATGTTTCCAGGGATGAGGCACCTACCACCTCTTCGGGCAACCTGGTCTAGTGTTTCACCAGCCTCATTGTACTAAATATCTTCCCTTTACCTGCTCTAAATCTCCCTCTTTTGGTTAAAAACCATTCCTCTTGTCCTGTCACAACAGCTTGTCCCTACAGGGTGGTCCCAACAAGATCTACAAACCTTATTTAAAACCTTAGCTCTTTGGAAGGTGTCTCTTGTTGTAAAGGCTCTGTGGAAAGTCAGTGAAAGCTCTTTATTAAGATAATTGTGGGTCACTCTTATAACCATAATAAGGGAGCTTTTCCTTCTCATATATTCTGCCCTTCACAGAGCATCATCTTCCTTGGTAGCCAGTATTTAAAATCATTCTGGGAAAGACCCTGTGTGGTCAGAGCTGCAAGCTGCTTGTCTTGGACTCTCTTCCTCTTATTTTTATTCTCCATGATGTACTTCTTGTGTGTCCTTCCTGCACAGTGACCCACTCCATGTACAAATCAAAACAATAACCCTGTTATTCCTCTTGTTCCAGTGACTCAACTTCAGCTAGGAACAAACTCTGTCCTGCTAGTTGTTTTTTTTGCTAAGATTATATCATACACCACATTCCAACACAATAATGGATTTTAAGGTGAAATTGCAGAAAAGCAGAATGATTGAAAAATCACAGAATGGCAGGGGCTGGAAAGGAGCTCCAAAGCTCAGCCAGTCCAACGCCCCTGCTAGAGCAGGGTCACCTAGACCACATCACATAGGAAGACATCCAAGTGGGTTTTAGAATCATAGAATCAGTCAGGGTTGGAAGGGAACACAAGGATCATCTAGTTCCACTCTCCCTGCCATGCCTAAGGACACCCTACCCTACATCAGGCTGCTCACAGCCTCTGCCAGCCTGGCTGCAAACACCTCCAGCCATGTGGCCTCAAACACCTCCCTGGGCAACCAATTCCAGAGCCTCACCACTCTCATGCTCAACAACTTCCTCCTCATGTTCAGTCTGAATCTTCCCCACCTCCAGCTTTGCTCCATTCCGTCTAGTCCTGTCACTCCCTGATAGCCTAAGGTGTCCCTCCCCAGCTTTTTTTGTAACCCCCTTCAGATCCTGGAAGGCCACAAGAAGGTCACCTGGGAGCCTCCTCTTCTCCAGACTGCACAGCCTCAGGTCTTTCAGTCTGTCCTCATAGCAGAGGTGCTGTAGCCCTCTAGGCATCCTCCTGGCCTTTCTCTGGACACACTCCAGCATGTCCACATCCCTCTCATCCCAGGGGCTCCAGAACTGGATGCAGTACTCCAGGTGAGGTCTCACCAGTGTGGAGTAGAGGTGGAGAATCACCTCCCCTCCCCTGCTGGCCTCACTTCTCCTGCTGCAGCCCAGGCTCTGCTTGGCCTTCATCTCTAGACAGGGAGACTCCACAACCCCCCTGGGCAGCCTGTTCCAGTGTTCTGTCACCCTTACAGGGGAAGAAAAGAAATTCCTCCTTATGTTTCCATGAAACTTCATCTGGCTCAGCTTCCACCCAGTGCCTCTTGTTCTGTCATTGGGCATCACCCAGCAGAGCCTGGCTCCAGCCTCCTGCCACTCACCTTTACATATTTATAACCATTGCTGAGGTCACCTCTCAGTCTCCTCTTCTTCCAGCAGCACAGCCCCAGCTCCCTCAGGCTCTCTTCATAACAGAGATGTTCCATTCCCTTCATCATCTTTGTAGCACTGTGCTGAAGTCTCTCAAGCAGTTTTATGTCCCTCTTGAACTGGGGGCCCCAGAACTGGACACAGCACTCCAGATGCAGCCTCACCTGGGCAGAGGGGCAAAGTAGATAACCCCCTAGGTGATTAAATGAGCTACATGCAGAATCATCTTCAGGTCTAGATTCATCTGTCTTTTCTACAGACCAGGAGGACAGAGATGGGGGGTGGTGGTGTTTTTTTTTT
>VWZI01003252.1:386305-441474 GCA_013396835.1 Psilopogon haemacephalus | reverse complement strand
ATTGGATTAATTTCTGGGGTGCTCCGTCATTCTATGCTGGGACAGCTTTACACAAAGAGTTGACATAAGCTCTTCATAATTACAGCATAAGGGTATCTGGGACAAAATACTCCCTTAGTGATAACCGAATTTTTGGACAAGAAAACAGCAGTCTTTTAAAAAGTAACTAAATTGTACTTTTCCATGAGAGAAGTGTGGAAAAGTACTGGTGACATGGGATAGCAACACCTTTTCATTTTTATTTATAAATGTGAAAGTGAAGCAGTGAGCTGTGCAGTATTATCACTGGTGGGCACCATCCTGAGATTCAACAAAATGTCACGTTATAGTGGCAGCATTTCATGTTATGATTCCAACTCTACAGGCCCTGTGCTTTTAATAAAACTTCACCACATTCTGTATAATTATTGGTGGTCTTACACTTTCACGAAATGCTACTTGTTGTAATGAAACACAAAAACAACCATACTGCAAGATACTGTCCATGAAATTTGAAGATGGATCTGAAGGCATAAAAGATTGTTTGATCCCATGATTTTTTGGGAAAGGTCTTTGGTTTTCTCTAGAGTATTGAGGACCTGCCTTCATAGCAGTTAGGAGGGAAGGACATGTTTGGAAAACACTTCTTGGAGTGTGCTCATTGTCATGCCGTTATGTCTGCCCACCCACTAAATATTTTCCCTATTTAATTGTCTAGTGGGCTGCATGCTGCACTTCTTCTGGCATTCTTTCAAATTTTGTCAAATATTAGTATATTTTTTCTTGCACTGTCTGGAAGCCACTTAGATTAATTTCTGTAAATTTTCTCACGTCATCATATATGATATATTCTGAAATGTTGTAAAGTTTCAAAATAACTACCAGACATCATAGATTAAACAAAAATATATATAAACGTCATCAGACTAGTCAAGCTGGCTAAAATATTTTAGTAATGTACTATATTGAAACTGAATGTAGGATAACTGAACCGTGGTTGCTAAACAAGACAATACATAACTATTATTATTCTATATTAAGTATATGAAGTACTTCTATTTCTTCAATTCAGGTAGTCTGATGCGTGTAGAAGTCTGAATAGTTAGGAAACTAAGTGACTGTTTTCTTATTTAATACAATAATTTCCCTAAAATGCAGAGCCTAAAATATAAATTGAATTGTAATACCTACCTCTGATGTTCACTAGTCATTGAAAATAATTCTATAGTTCTATTCTTGTATCATTACTTTCTTCAAAAATATTATTGAAGCTACAGCTTTAGCACAACTATGAAAGAATTAGAGATTTATAAAAATTAGGAACAGTTATTTATGTAAAATGAAATTGTGTTCTCTGTACAGAGATTTGCTTTAGTTCTCATGCTCAGCATCAACTGCTTGGTATATGGGACAAGCTCTTCTACAAGCAATTTATTCTCTTTCCCAGTTATGGACTTTCTTGCACTCCCTATGAACCTGTGAATGCTTAGAGAATGTACTTGATATAATATTTCCAGTGGTAAATCCCCAAAATCAATAGAATAACTTTAGGGCTGAATTTGACCCACTGAGGTTTATTGATCCACTGAAGTTATTGACCTAACAGAAGAGTGCAGTGTTCCTTTGACTGGATATTTAATAAAGCACCAACATTTACTTCATCTTTGAATACCAATTTGAGCTGGTAGTTTGGATCTTGGCTTATTAATTGATATTAAATACTGTATGCTACTGATTAAATCTGAAGGCTACAATCAAATCACAGTAACTTGTACTGGAAAGAAATTCAAGAGACTGAATTGCTTGACTGCCTGTTCAAGAGGTAGGATCAGATCAGGCTGTTCAAGGCCTTATCACATCAGGTCTGAAAACCTCTGGGGATGGGAATTGCACAGCCTCTTTGGGAAAACTGATTCACCACTAGACTGTTTTCACAGCAGGAAATGTTTTCTTTCCAGTCTAATCCACCCCTGTTGAACTCCTCATTCTCCCACCATGCACCACAGATACAGTGGGGCACAAAATTGGATGCAATACTTCAGATCTGATCTGCCAAGTTCTCCACAGAGGGAAATAATCCCTTCCTTTAATGTATTGCACTTTCCCCTTCTAATATAGCCCACGAGTCTGGTAGCTTTCTCTCCTGTCCACATACATGCTACTGGCTCACCAGCACTCTTCCACAGAGCTGCTCCAGCCCAACAGTGATTTTTTTCTTCTGTCTTTTTCAACTTTCACACTTCCCAACTTCACGTTTTTCCAAACTTCTGGGTGTTTTTCTTATCCATTTCTTTGGCAAAAATGCTTTTTTAACATTCATTCTCCTATTCGGCCGTTGCTTGGACATCTTTTGAATTATAACACAGTAACTGTATCATTAATTACATATATTTTTGTACACACACAAATCTATATACCTGTAATAGATACTATCACTGTCGTCAAAATGTACAAGAGAAAAATATGGTAGATTTTAAAATTTTTTTGAATTTTTTTAGTAAGTAGTTAAGAGATATACATTTTTCAAATTATCTTTCATCTTGGTCTTGGGGCAAACTAATGAAACTGCTGAGTTGCCAGGAATTCTGGAGCTCTAAAATATGTTCTGCATATGCTCTAATCTGAGCTTGACTGATATTTTCTTATCTTTCCTTTCATTTGTTTGCTCATGTGCACATCTAAACTAAAAAAGAACAAACCAATATTGACGAATATTAATTTATATGTTAAATATATAATAGGATTACAAGAGATGGAAAAGTAGACTATTTTATGCTAAAATCTTTTGGGTTTACTAGATTATTGAAATTACTCTTAGTTTACACCAGCATAGCTATTTCTTATTTTTGCCAGTATTTCCTGAGCTGTTCAATGTTTCCTGGAAATTTGGATATCCCTGTATCAAGGCTAAAATTTACTGTACAATGTTTCTTTTTACTAAAAGTTACCTCTGGGCAAATCAGTCACCTATATATTACCTTCTAAAAACTTTGGTTTCTCTGGCTTCTACAACCTTTCTAGGCAACCTATTCCAGTGTTTCACCACCTGCACTGTAAAAATTGTATTTTGTATATCCTTCTGAGTTTAAAACTTGTTTAGTTTAAAGCAGTCCTCTCAGCAGATACTGACAAATCCCTCATAAACCCTGTCTTCTCCAGGTGCTGTGTCAGAACATCTGTTGACAGAGGTTAAGGTGGTAGATGCATCTGGCATGCAGGGGATGAGAGTCATGAATGAATCACAGAATCATTAAGGTTAGAAAAGATCCTCAAGTTCAACCCTTAACCTACACAGACAATTCCATCACTAAACTATGCTGCTCGGCACCACATTTGAACACTTCCAGGGAAAGCGATTCCACTGCTTCCCTAGGCAGCCTGTTCTAATGCTTAATCACTCCTTCAGTGAGGAAAGTTTTTCCTAATATGTAATATAAACCTCTCCTGGTGCAGCTTAAGGAGATTTACTCTCATCCTGCCATGTGTTACTTGGGAGAAGAAACCAACACCAACCTTTCTAGAACCTCCTTTAAGGTTGTAAAAAGTGATGAGGTCTTCCCTCAATCTCTTCTTGGCCAACCTAAATAACCACACTTCCCTCAGCTGCTCCTCGTAAGACTTACTCTCTAAACTCCTCTGCAGCTTCCTTACCCTCCTCTGGACATGCTCCAAAATCTCAATGCCCTTGATGTAGTGAGAAGGCCAAAACTAAACACAGTATTTGAGGTGTAGCCTTATCAGTGTTGAGTGTATGTACACAAACCTTTCCTCAGTCCTGCTGGCCACACTATTTTAATACAAGATGGAATGGTATTTGCTTTCTTTGCCACCTGGGCACACTGCTGGCTCATGTTCAGGCAGCTGTTGACAGCCCCTTTTCTGCAAGGCATCTTCCCAGCCACTCTTGCACAAGCCTGTAATGTTGCATGGGGTTGTCATGACCCAAGTACAGCACCTGGTACTTGGCTGTGCTGAGCCTCATACAATTGACCTCATCCCATCAATCCAGCCTATCTAGATCCCTCTGCAGAGCCTTCCTACCCTTGATCAATAGATCAGTAGATCAATACTTGGTGTTGTCAGCAAACTTACTGAGGGTGCATTCAATCCCCTCATTCAGATAATCGATAAAGACATTACAGAGAACTGGCCCCAGTACTTGAGTGCTGACAATGCCTCTTATGACTAGTTGCCAATTGCATTTAGCTCCAGCACCACTCTCTAGGCCCAGACACTTAGCAAATTTTTTACCCAGAAAAGTGTACATCCCCAGTGCATCCCCAGCTAGCCAGGACTGCTGGTAGATGATGGAAAGTAACAGGAGAAAAGAGAAATATTAGAGAAAACTAAGCTGTCATCTCTGTAAGTATCTATCATCATTAAAAAAAAAAAAACAACATAGCATTTTTTACCCATTCTATTCTAAAAAAATCCATTTTCATCTACACAATTTCCAGTAATTCTTCACATTTTTTTAATTTCAATAATCATAGATGTGAAAAACTTGCTATTTAAAAAGTTGCCTGTCCCTGGACATGAAATTGTTAAAAAGGCTTAATCAGACAGTGGCTCCTTTGCTACAGCATTAAAAATAAATCAAAGGTAGTACATCAAAACTGAGTTAAAAGATTCTAATTTCCTTGTGACATTCCCTTTAACAGAAAAGGAGAAGGTTTGGATTATTTTTTTTTTTAATTCAGTATTAGCATACATTAGCATGTAGACTATGATTACTCAGTTGAATATCTTGGACTCATGAGCTCTGAGACTTTCTCATTTCTTTATTTATAGTTAGTTTGAGCTCTGCTTTGAACTACAAATCAGTATGGACAAAGGACAGAAGTGTTTGCCTCACATATATATGGGTCAAAGACAGGTTATAGCTGTGATGCACAAGCTTAGCCTTGAAATCTTTCTATTTGAGAAGAGTTTTACTGTTACTTATGCTGAGGTGATTTTAAGTTAGCTTTTGGAAACTTTGTATGGATTATTCATGGTAATAATCTTTCTCAGACACAGTAAAGGAATTTTCAACATTATCATTTAGATATCAGGTAAATCAGCTTAAAAATATTTTTATACATGTATTTATGACTGTTAACCCAACACCAAAAATGTAAACATATTTAAAAAGATAAGATACATAATTTGATCCATTACACCCAAAAAATGGAAGCTTTGGCATGTCACTGAAGCTCTGACATGTCACTGAAAAATATATTTTAAAAACTGCTCCAAAACTGGGAAGAAAGAAGAATAATGAAGAGGGCCAGGAGCTGCAATATTTATTCTTCTGTTTGTATCTAGTTTCTGGTTTCTCTGAGGGACAGGGAAAGAATGAAAACATATAAAGGTAAGAAACTGAATCTAGAAGAAGCTTCTAGATTCTAAGACCAAAACCTGGTAGTAGATTTTGCAAGGACTATAAAGGCAAATGCATGGTGTAGAAAGATAGAGTTTGATGTGAGGTGATGCTGGGGTAAGCTGACACTTAGAGTTGCTGAGGTAAGGCTGATGTGTTGTGAGAGCTGCAAAAGCCTAGCTGCAACAAATCCGTGCTACCGATAATTTGAAGAGACAGAAGCCATTATTCTCCTCTGTTTTCTTTCCTTCAGTAAAACTTCTGTTTCCCTTTACTTGCAGTTTCTTTGCTCTGATGTTCTGTGTCAGATGGTAGTCAAGACCTGTCCTAGCACCTATGAAACGACCTATTAGAGCAGGAGATTATGTATGCTGATTTAACTTGGAAGTGGTTAATCAATCTGGGCATTTTCTAAAAGACCTTTCGCTCAAAATCAGATGAGGTTGTTAGCAGAGGAGATTAAATTATATTAGGCCATCATATTTACAAGAGAAGGTTTGAAGTCAGAAGTTGGAAGCCAATTTCATGTTATTCTGAAACCAGTTTGAGACTAATGACAGAAAATTAATTTAACATAATTAAAACTAACAGAGGTAAAGCAAGGCAAGGAATGAGTATCCACAATCTTAATTCAGAGTACTACTTTCATATGGGAAATGTAGGATTTTCACAGTTTTTCAGGTGGGAAAAAGAAAAAATAAAAAAAAGAGTCACAGAGAGGAAAAATAAGTACTGTCTGAAAGAGCTAATTCAAGCATTGGGATTTCTATAAAGAACTCCAAGATATGACTTAGAGTATTAAAAGAAAAATACAACAGATAATCAATCCCTCCTGCATGTGTTCAGCTCTTCATTATTCAGTGAGCTGAAATACTCCTGACCCCAAATGAGAAAGGTATGGAGGTCACTGCACAAACTTACCTATTCTCCATAATGAGTTAGTTCAGGGTCAGCTGAGCTTGTTAACTGTCTCAGCACTTTCCTTACTGGACTCTCTGTGGCTGCACTGAAACCTCAGTAGGACTCTTGCTCTGCACCTGAGTACTAAAGCAGCAGGACTTATCAGATTGAACACCAAAGTAGCCTGGACCTGGACCTAAGGTTCTGACAGGGCTAAGTCAGCCTGATAAAACCTCTTGCAACCAGAAGATAGGTGGATCTGTGTAGCTGGCATGCCTAGAGGTAACCAAGTCTACCTGAATTCGATGTCCTTCTAAACAAAATTACTGAAATGTCTCTGAAGTACAGAGGCACAATGCTTATTTTTTTAAAAAAGAAGGGGGGAAAAGCTGCTTTTAGTAGCAGAATGTCCATGTTTGTATGTGGTTTATCTCATCTAGTAGACCTGACTGGCTCAAGGATTCCTTGTAGCTCTAGAATGACTGAAAAAACAAAAAAAACCAAAACAAAACAAAGGGTACCAAAATTGAGTGCCATTTCAGTACACTTCTATGAATATAAAAGCTGACAGATGCAGAGTGATATGTTACAAAGAATTGAGACTGTTTAGAAAAATGTGTTTTAATGTATTCCTATTCAGAGAAGAGATTGAGGATTAAAATTACTCTGATAAACTGTCCCAAATATAGGCACTTTCTTTGTTAGGATTTCAATGTTGGACATGTTTCAATATCTATTAAAATTCAGCAACTGAAACATGATGCTGTCATATTTGAATTCTCCACCTATCATTCAAGAAGGAACACACTATCCTCAACAAAATAATGATGTCTCATATAAAAAATATGTAAGATATGGTGACTTAGTTACAAATAATTCGCTTGTGCTATTTTTTTTTCACAGCACAGGGATTCAATAAAATACATTAATTAGATCTAGATGGCATATGACTTTATTAAAAAATTCTCCAAATACATTTGGACAGATGAATTTCAGGTTGTTTGCAAAATGGCAAATACGAGTGAAAATATTTTTTTATTACATTTCAGTGAGATGCACCAATAGAAATTCATGTCATGCAATAAGCTGTTTACCCTGGACATTAAAATATGTCATTATGCTTTCATTAATGAGAAGAGAGAGAAACAACTTTTTAATAAGACTTGTATATACAGATGCAAACAGGTTTTACTCCACAGAAATTACTGAAACACATCATGATGACTCATCTATCAGTCTTGAAACTGTGAAACTTAATCTCTTTAGCACAGGTGATGTATTTGTGTTTGTCTCCTAAAGAGCTTTCCATAACGTTCTAGCTGAAGGAGAAAAGTTTTGGATTCTGAAGCATGACTTCCAGGAATAGTCAGAAATATTTCCCTCTTTCGCAAAATTGTTTACAAATAAATTTATACTTTAGAACAAAAGATTTAAAAATTATTCAATTAACTCAGCACCAAAGCTTCATCTTAATACATCAAGACATGACAAAAAGGCAACCCAAAGCAGGATGCTGCATGCTGCAGCATTCTTGTAAAGCTTCTAGTTCAATTTCTTAAGCATTGTAGGATTTTTTTTTTTTTCATTACTACTGTCATACAGGAAAAGTAAAATATCATATACCCTCAGAAAACACAGCACTACCATTTCCCCCATGAACAACATAAAACAAATTAAAAATCATTCCTTTATGTTCTTCTTTATGTAGAAAGATAAAAGGGTATTATAAAACAATCAGCAACAGAGAATCTCGCAGATAAAATACATCAGAGAAAACAAAGAATAACTAAAATATCATTAAATATTTGGTATAACTGCTCCAGGTATTAGTTAGCTTAGCATTTATCCCTGCATGAGAAGGGATACAAAAGGGACAAAAATCTTTGTGTATGGATATCAGAAAAAAAGATCTCTAGTTCTGAAAAGGAGCAGCAAGGCAGTAACAGAACACAGTTCTCCAGAGGTAAAGCTATATGCAGTAAGTGGAGCACTAAAAGCAAACCAAGAAAACACACAGTGCTTGGCTGAATATAAAATCAACACATTCATCTAAGAAATTGTTAGCAATTCCCTTGAATGTCAAAAATTTCTGAGGTGCAGTTGTACTACAACAATTCCATTCCTTCAAAAAATCCATATCAACAGCAAAAACAAAACATATAAAAAATGTTCTTGAAAGAAAACTCTTGAAGAGTACTCATGAGGCAAGTGATTAGGGAGTCTACTTCAAATTCTCAGAACTTATTTTGTTCAGCTGTGAATAATATTTCTCTGACCAGGTCAATGAAGTGGGAAGAAAAGGAAAAGGACATTTCTTGTAAGTTCCAAAGCAAAATGTTACTATGGGTTAAAGATGCATTTTAAACTTCCTTTGACATCTTAAGTTAGACAAACTCTCCTTAAGGAAAGTCCAGCAGGTCCAAAAATTAAAACTAAAATTAGGTAAATAATAGTTTTATATAGAAAAAGCCCTTAGTTCTTCTTCAAACAAGCCTATTACAAATGATCCTTCAAAGTTTTGTGGTTTGCAGTAAGACAATATTGTTTCAATTATCATTCAACAGTAGCTAGACAGATAAGATACATGTCAGTGAGTTTGATACAGTCACTATTCCTCATTAGCAGAACTATGCCAGTTAAGGTCTCTTAAAAGAAGAACCTTGGAAAAATCATTAAACTATATGTTCTTAGCCAAAATGCAATGTAACATGATAAAAAACAAAAACAAAACAAAACAAAACAAAAACAACAAAAAAAGGACTAATACGATGGAGAAGGAAGTAAAGAATACAGCTCATCAGCTGAGTTAATGAATAACCTGGAATATAGAGAACAGAAAATAGTTAAATTTTCTCTTAAGCAGTGATTGTAGGTTCTTAATGTAACTGAAACATGGATTTGTCTCTGCATTTAGGTAGGTCACAGATTTTGCTGCCCTACAGGTCTACCAAGAGAAAAAGGATAACCACAATAAAACCTTCCTCTATCTTAGGCTTTGATTTCCATGACCAATTATATTGAATAAGCTTGCTACTAGAAGATGCCCTTTGAGGAGGTCCAACTGGTTATTTAGTCTTTTAGATAAGAGTATGCCAGCACAGATGACAGTGAGATGTCAGAGACACTGGCAAGACAAGTTAGTCACACAGAGTCTGCAGGAGATGCTCATGATACCGTCAGCTACTATGGGTGCTGCTGCATCACACTGCTGTCTGTAGTAGATCCCTTTCCTTAAAGATGCAGCATGGTATTTAAATAGCATAAAATAGAAAAAAAAAAAAGAATAGGTCTAAGTTAGCTTAAACATTGGAGACAGGAGAAAGCTGACATGTGGGCTAGTTTCTGTTCTGTTGCCAGGTAGGACCAAATACAAGAGAAAATAGGATTAATTCAAACAGTATATGAATGCAACACAGAGGAATATTTGAGTGAATGGTGAGGGTATTTTTTGGGTTTTTTTTCTTGCAATTAATTTCCTTTTTAGATAGCTATGTGATGTCTGGGTCTGAAATTATTAGTTGAAACAGGATCTGAAAGCAGAGTCTTTGCATTTAGTAATAATTGCCTTCCAGCTCTTTTGGCAAATGCAAAAGAATTTTTAAAAGCAGCATAAATTAAATCTAGGCTGTTCCCTTCATAACTGTAAATTAAAAGGTTCTGATAAAGTACAGATACAAAAATCACTGACAAAGCAATATCTGGGTAGATAGCACATGCTAACCAGCTCTGCCAAAATGAATATGAACAAAGATGTTTATCCTAATTTATGTGGAAGCCTACCACTAAAAGAGTACAGAAAGAGTAGGAAATTAAAGTGTTAAGATGAGATCAAATTTATTTCTAAAAAAATTAGAATTTGTTCTGCACATTCAGTGCATTCCAAGATCTTGGGCTTTTGCTAACAATTTTATTATTTATTGATCGGTGTACAAAGATTCAGTTGAAGAAAACGGAATCTATTCTCCTGAATACAAAATCGAAGGACAAAGGTTGATATAGTAAATCTATGACAAGGTAACAAGCTAAATTACCTTACTTCAGATACAAACTAGTGAAAAATAGACAAACCCAAGGCTTAAGAGCACACATGGGTTTAAATATTATTCCTTCTTCCTGTAATGGAGGAGAGAAAGGAAAATCTCTAACTCCATCTCAGAATCTTTTAATCACACAAAATGTGTGTGTAGAGTTTGTTATAGACCTCTATAGATCATGTAGTGCAACCTCCCTGCTAAAGCAGGTTTGTCTAGAGCAAGTTGCACAGGAACACGTCCCGCAAGTATTTAATATCTCCGTAAGAGATTTCACAACCTCCCTGGTTAACCTGTTCCAATGCTCTGTCACTCTATAGAAGTTTTTCCTCATGTTCACATGGAAGCTCCTGTGTTTGTGCCCATTGCCTCTTGTCCTATCACTGGGCACCACAAAAAAGAGCCTGGCCCTTTAGATATTTTGTAAGTACTGATAAGATTCCCTCTCAGTTTTCTCCTAATCATCTTCATAACCCTTTCCGCTAGTTCCTTGTCTCTCTTAAACTATGTAGCCAGAACTGGACACAGTACAACCTATGTGCCCTCACTACAGTGGAGTAGAAGGGGAGGTTAATCTCCCTTGACCTGCTGGCCATGCTCTCTAATGCACTCCAAGATACCATTGGCCTTCCTGAGTGGCACGTGGTTAACCTGTGGTTCATGCATGTACAGTGCTCTTGCTCATGCTCACTTTTAGAGTGAAATAGAACAATTTATTTTTTTTTTAACTTTTTTTTCCAGCTCTGGGACCCTCTACACAAAAATGAACGTGGACCTGATGAAGTCCAAATGAGGGCCATGAAAATAGTTAGAGGGCTGGAAACCTCTCCTGCAAAGACAGGCTATGACAGTTGTGATTGTTCAGTCTTGAGAAGAGAAGGCTCTTTCGAGACCTTATAGCAGCCTTCCAGTACCTGACAGGGGCCTGAAAGATAGAGAGGGGCTGTTTACAAAGGCCTATAGCTATAGAACAAAGGGCAATTGTTTTAAATTATAGTGGGGTAGATTTAGATTGGCCATTAGGAAGAAGTTATTTACTATTGAGGGTGGTGGAAGACAGAAACAGGTTGCTTAAGGAGGTGGTGGAGGCCCCTGAAGACATTCAAGGTCAGGCAAAAAACAGGGCAAGTGTAGAGTGTTGCACCTGAGAAGAAACAACCCCAAGTATCACTATAGTTTGGGGATTGACCTGCTGGAGAGCAGTGAATGAGAAAAAGACCTGGGGGTCATAGTGGATGGAAGGTTGAACATGAGCCAGAAATATGCTCTGGTGGCCAAGAAGGCCAATGCCATTCTGGGATGTATTAGAAAGGTTGGGGTTAGTAGGTTGAGAGAGGTTCTCCTCACACTCAACTGTGCCCTGGTGAGACCACATCTGGAATATTGTGTCCAGTTCTCAGCACCTCAGTTCAGGAAGGACAGGGAACTGGTTGAGAGAGTTCAGCCACAAAAAATGATAAGGCAGTGACACATCTTCATTATGAGGAGAGGCTGAAGGAGCTGATGCTCTTTAGTTTGGAGAAGAGGAGACTTAGAGGTATCCTCATTAATGTTTATAAATATGTAGAGGGTGAGTGCCAAGAGGATGGAGTCAGGCTCTGCTCAGTTATGTCTAATGACAGGATAAGGAGCAATGGGTGGAAGTTGAGGCATGAGGAAATTTTTTTTTCACTCTGATGGGGATGAAACACTGGAACAGGCTCCCCAGAGTGTTTGTGGAGTCTCCCTCTCTGGAGATATTCAAGATCTGCCTGGATGCATTCCTGTGTGATCTGGTATAGGTGATCCTGCTCTTGTGGGGCAATAGGACGGGATGATTTTTCAAGGTCCCTTCCAACCCGAAACACTCTCTGATTCTGTGATTCTGGTTTGACAGGGCTTTGAGTAACCTGATGTAGATGAGGCTGCCTCTTCTTACTACAGAAGCTTTGGACTAGATGACCTCTAGACTTCCCTTCAAACGAAATTCATTCTGTGTTTCTACTTTCCTTTCATTATTAGTTACCTCATTACAACACTATTACAAAACAATATTGCCATTCTATGGAAAAATAGTGTTGTATTATAATATGGACAATTCATTAGTGTGTCCCAGGTTGGAAATTATGGGGTTAAAACTCCTCTAGGGACTATGAGGAGAATGTTATTCAATCCCATAATTCTGCTATCTCCTCATAAGCTCACGCCAAGGGCAGTTCGCTCTCCTTTTCCTCCCCCTCCAGCCGTGTTTGGGTATGTAGTCAGCTAGGCCTGTTTTGGGGCCTAAAGGAATGGCAAAAGCATGGGGGGGGAGGACTTGGAGCATGGGGATTTGTAGATTTAGTTATGGGTGGGAATAAATTCATGGGGTTGCTGTAACTTTCACATCTGCTTTGTAACTCTTTCATGTATCTCTCTATCTAAAATACAATTCTGTTATTGTTCTCCAATTCGTTGAAGAGTTTTCATTCTGTCGGTGATAAAACCACGACAGAGTGTTAAAGGAAAAAGGACATTAGAAGGGGGTGAACAAGGAATAGTCTTAGGATGGAATTTACTTGTGGCCCTAGCACTGTTTATAAGTGGCATGAAAGAAGCTGCAAATATCAAAGGTACTGAGAAATAGGCTCAGGAGTGGGAAAGTAGAGTGATGAACAGAGAGAGAGTGACAGAGGAAGGTGTTTGGAGTTCACAACAGGTCATGTCTTTACTAAAGGCTCAAGGACTTAGTTACCTGTTCCTGTATGACAATGGCTGGTATCTTATCTACCTGCTTGCACATGAGACCTTATTTTACAGAGCACCTCAGTCCACAGACAGATTGCTGCTCAGTTAAGATTTTGCAGCCACTTTCCCAGCAAGAAATATTTCTGACCTATCCAACTTTTCACATTGAGCCAAAAGATTAAGACTTTCCATAGATGCAGTGAATCTCACCTGTAGTTGCAATTTACAGTAGTATTCCTTTCATTCTGTGCTTTAATCTTTAGCCAAACTCTTTTCTCTCATGTAGAGAAAGAAACTATTTTCAGTTCAACTCTGGAGTTATATACGGTGCTACATTTTTTCCTGTGCCTAAATGCAGTCCAATACATTCCTATATTTTATTAAATGCCTTCTTATCAATGTGTTTCTCTGACACTGGTTTTCCTCAAAGGCACTATGATTAATAATTTGATGCATTATTTATGCTGCAGACATGTAACTGAGAACAGAAACAGTAAGTTTTAGCACTTGCATTCTAAGATGAAGAAAAGAGAGTAAAAGTAACAGGACAAGAGTGTATATATATATGTGTATATATATATATATATGCATATATATAAATATATATATATACGAGGTTAGAATATGTATTATAATTTTATTGTGAATATATATTAATGAGAATTAAAGATGCAAATGTAAATAAATAGAAAGGCTTAGTTAAACAAAAGTGAGTCATGAGAAAAAGGACAAAAATTCTCAATCAATTAATTACTGATACATAGGAGGAAATGTTTATATCAGTGTCCTGGCTGCTCAAAACAATAACATTGATTCAAGAAACAGAAACAGGTGTTGAGACCTTAAGAAGAGAAAACTGGCAAAAGTCAAATACTAGACTGGAAGCTCAAGGAATGCCTGGCCTTAGCATCTTTCTGGGACTTAAAAATAGCTTGTAAGTAGTGGGCTGAATGGAATGTAGCTTGAAGTCTCAATAAGAAATAAATAATGAAATAATTTCTGTAAATTTATGCTTTCTGGAAGTAGGTGACAGGCCAGGGTGCACTGTTATGACACAAAGAAACATGCTATCTAATTTAGATCGTTAGCTTCAAGTAAAGGAAAAAGCAAGAGCAGCTGAATGTTAACAAAGACAAGAGTCTACAATTCTGCAGATAGAGTATTTCAGGGGTAGACTGGGAAAAAAGCCTTGTGGCTACACACAAAATGAAGCTGTGAACCCACACCTGTCACTGGCTGTTATCAGGATTGCTGTGTTAATACCTGGAGAGCATGGTTCCAGCTGCAGTGACAGTAGGATGTTAGGAAGACTAGGCACAGTCATCTTGCCTTTGGCTGAATCTGTGTATTACTCTTAATAGAATAATACATTTTGTGTGAGTGTAGATTGTTTCACAGTGGTAAGTAAAGTGTCTTCTAAGAGCTGAAAAACTTCATTAAATTTTTATCATGAAGTATGTACTGCCTTGCTGTTCAGTTGAAGAGCAGTGTACAGAAGATGCATCAGATAACTCTACAGCATTCTCATAGGAGAGTGTGGCTGAGTTCAAAAATCTACTACCTGTTAGAGTCATAACAATTTTATCTGCCTTTGTACTTCCATGCTCTGGTGAGAACTAGAATTGTTACAGTAATAAATGTGAATGGATCTGTGAAACAGTTAATGACAGAATTATTTAAATAACATGAAGTATGACTGCCCCCTTCAAAATCGAGAAACACTGGAAACATCACAGAAAGCAAGCCATGTCTCGTGAGACGCTCAGTCAGGTGCTTCATCCTAATAAAAGCTCAAAGAACAATACTTATGAGGTATGACTGTCACTGATGCTAACTATCCTTAATTACTTTGTTATGACAATTCCTTTAAAGTATCCTTTGATTTCTAATACCATTAGAATGGTAAGTATATAATAAGTTTCTATCTCTATCTTTCTGAGATTTCAAAGGATTATTACATAACAGGTTGTTGATTTATCCAACAATAAAGCAAAAATGCAGTGCATAAATCCAGACTTCAAATAGCTCTGATGACCTAATTTTTATCAAAAGATAACTTATGAAGCAGAAGTAGGTGCTTAATTGTCACACTTTCACCACTACTAGGATTAGAGATTCAAATACAAACATGAACTACAAATGCATCTTCAAATACTTTTGCTACCTGAGCTTATTTTCTTCTAGAATGCAGTGCTATTAATGCCTTTTCCATAGCTGTGCCTATTATAGGTAGCAATATGAAATATTCACATCAAGCACTCTTTGAGGCACATTACTTAGCAACTTTGTGTCAATGGAAAATAAATTTAAAAGTGGAAGATCATGTAGCCTTTCTGTTGTTTAGTCTCTTAGCTATGTTTCTCTATAATAGAATTTCTTAGCATACATTTCAAGTGCAAAGCTATAAACTAGATTTTATTAAGGCATCTTCACATAGAGAAATGTGACTAGCAACATACATTGTGATCTTGGAAATTAACCTTAGCATAGCTGTCTGCAATATTGAAGCCTTAACATTTTCTACAGGATTTAGGTTCTTTACTCCTATTGCACCTTCTATCCCAAACATACATTGCATGCACCCACAGAGCGTAAGCTTTCTCTACTCAGAAATACTTCTGAATTTATTAGCCTTAATAATTTGTCATGGCATACAGAAGTAAGACAGCCTTCCAAAGTTGTAATACATGGGATGAATCATTTTGCTGCAGAGTAAATGATCTGAGAATATAGGTCATCAGAAAAATATTCATTAATTTGTGCTAAGTTGTTAATATGCAGTATCGTCTGTGTTTAGATTTGTAATGGTATGTAGAAAAAAAAAAAGAATCTGTGTTTGCAGTGAACCTTTTAGGACATAAATAGGGTGTACAATTTTTTTCCTGATTTTAAGTACATCTGCATTGCATATGTAGAATCATAGAATCATCCAGGTTGGAAGAGATCTCCAAGATCATCTAGTCCAACCTATCACCCAGCCCTAACCAATCAACTAGACCATGGCATTAAGTGCTCCATCCAGTCTTTTCCTGAACACCTCCATGGATGGTGACTCCACAACCTCCCTGGGCAGCCCATTCCAAAGGCAAATCACCTTCTCTGTGAAGAACTTCCTCCTAATATCCAGCCTGTACCTCCCCTGGTAGTATATAGAAATAGATATGAACTTTATCACAATTAATAATAGCTTAGAACAGAAATCCTCTACTTTACATACACGTAACCTTATCTTTCCAATATATAATATAGGTGGAACCTTAGCTGGCCTCTATTTCACAGAAAAAATGGGTTCTCCTTGCTGGAAATCAAAGAAAATGAACTCTGCTGTCTGACATTCTTCATATACAGCTTGTCTTGTGTTCCCTCAGATAGCCGAGGAGATCCTATGGAAAGTATCTTGTCCCTACATCTTCCTTCTGAGCTCTTTAAAGTTAAGCCACAAATTATATCTTCCTCTTCATTTAGCACTTCTGTGCTCTTCTTTACACATCTATAATACACAAATACAATTGCAAATTACATAGACATGCTCAAGCTAGCCTAGAAGGGCTACTTCATTCAAGTACCCATGAAGCAGCACACACTGAACTCTGTGGAGCCATAACTGCATTATCAGTAGCTACATTGATGGAGGTGTGTCTTTACAGGCTGCAGACTTAATTGTAGAAATTTACTGTGTCAAACATACATAGTAACAGCATTGCCTGTCATCTTAACTGGGAATTAGTACCTGCAAGTACCTAGAGTAATTTACATACTAAAATCAGTGGTAACTTTCTTCCTCTGTATAAAGTTATACTGGGAGGAATAGAAGAGGTCAGCAGTAGCAGTTTTCTTAATTTTTCTAAGGAATTTGAGGAAAAAATATGAGGTAACTCATTGTACAGTTAACTGGATATTCTTCTTTTACTTTGTTAGATCGTGGTTTTAGTCCACACACCTGCTGTTTTATTGAGTACAATGTTTTCTTACCTGAAATAAAATCGAAATGTCTGGAAATTAAAATTCCAGGTTTAGTGTTTCAAACAAACAAACCAACAAGCAAACAAGAAAAAGTACCCGAAGACAACAAACCTACAAGAATTCTCTATAAAGGGCTGCTACCAAATGAAGAAAAGGCATTTTATTCTTAGTTCTTCATTCACTTCATGAGGCTGTGTAAAAAAAAAAAAAATTAGATGTACTTTTCTTCTAATTTGAACCTAGTATTCTTCTAAACATCAAGGCACAAAAATTAACTATCTCCTACTGATGAATTGCCTGTTCTTTTAAAACTGTACTTTCCACTTCTTCTTTTTTTTTTTTTTTTAATTTCCAGTGTGCCAAATTCTGCATATTGCTCACAAGCTACTAAGATCACATTTTTTCATAGATTTTAAAGTTTCACACTGTTTTTTTTTAACTTACATTTATTGTTGTTAATAATTTTTTTTCATGAAGAGCATGTTAATTTTCTTTAGGTGCAAACCACAATTGGATTTTGATGTACTATATCAGTCTGATTCCAATAAATATCTTCATGTAGCAGTACATTTAAAAAGATAATGTAGAGACTCTTTCCCTACTAGTAAATGACCTGCTCTGTAATGTATATTAACACTTGAAACAGTAATAAATGAATGTGAATTTCCATTGATCCACATGCAAAATGAGAAAGGGCAAAGGATACATTTTAAGAAACAGTAGGATTTTTTCTAAGTTATGTATATCCTACTGTTATAAAGTTCAGATGCATTTTTAATGCCTGAAATAAAACAGCAGTTCGCTGCAAGCTTCCATTTGAAGATTTAGTGGAAAGAGAGAATTTTTTTTTAATTTATTCTTTTCATCTCACATACAGAACTAAATCAGGTTTTGTTTCAACCAAAAGAAAGCATGACCTGGTTGTCATGGTTACCTTTCTGTGTTAAACCTATCACAGAGTGAACCATTAAGAGTAATTCTACTAATATACAAATTGACTTGACTACCCCTTATGCTACTTCAGCAACAATAAAAAGCATCAAGGTGAACGGTGTTTTACATTATACCAAATTATTGTTCTTTTCATACTGACAGACTTTTGTTTTTAATAATAATAGAGCAGTAGATAAATCTTTATGATCATTCCCATATTGGTGTCCCATAAAATTTGAAAGGCTTTAGGGTAAGTGGACTGAACATTTGAGGATAAGAATTTAGCTTAAGTGATAAGCAGAATATGTACTGTGCAACAGGGGTTTTTTTTTCTTTTACAAATAATTGCTGCTGCTTCTACAAGAAGTAGAGTGCCTTAAATTAATGTAGAAGAAAAAATAATATAGACCATCAACAAATAATTTAATTGACCTTCCAATATTCACATTAAAAATATTCCATTTTTCTCATGTATATGTCTTCAAAAGGGCAACATTTGACTTGCAGAAATTAAGGTAATTTAAAAGTGCTTCTCCTCATCTGTATCTTCTATTATTAGAACACAACCTGGCAGTAACAGAAATATCAAAACAAATTAGTCTTAAGATAAGTAGCTTACGTAATAGTGAATCATTAACTACAGCTGTTTCCAAAGCTTCTCATAGTCTTGGATCCTTATGTGGAGAACAGTCTGGAAAATATTCACAGTATTCAATTTTTTGTCATTAAAATTTTCTAGGTAAAAATTAATATAGCACAAAATACGGGCATGTGGTGTTGAAAATGAAGGTATCATGTCATTTAAACTGCAAAGGAAAAATACATCCCATAAGATCAAGAAGAAGGAAGGAAAATGTGAACTGGGGTGTTTTACGATCCCCACTTCTTAGAAGCAATCTAACAGCAAAACAAGTAGGACAGACAGAGGCAGAGTTCCCTCTACCTGGCTTTCAAGCTAAAGCATCCTTTTCACTTTGTTTTGCCTTGTAATGAAGGTACTGCTGAAGCTCTTTTCAAAAAACAGTCAGCATAGTGACCCAGCTTGCTCTATTGCTCTGTGCTACCGAGGAGGAATGGGTGTTCCTTGTCTCCTCTAGTGAGACCAGTTGACTTAAACCAACACACTAGGATGAATAGAAACTACATATTAGAAAAATCCACTCGATTTTTTTTTTTTTTTAATTATTTTGGAGATTTTTGTATTTGAAGGTATTTACTGTACTTATATGAGGCTTAAGAAAAATACTTCCATGAATATAGTTTGTTCTATTAGAAAGAAGATACTGGTTCCTCACCACCAGGCACAGGTAAAAGAAATATTTTCAGTGCACTCTATGTCTGAGCACTGAACAGCTGTCCCCTCTGCTTAATGAGTCTGTATACCTGTTTGAAAAGAGGTCATTAAGCCTGGATCACCAGACTGTACTGTAGGTATATGTAACGTTCTCTGCACTTCTGATTCACATCTGTGGACACGGTGGGGAGAAAAGTATTTAAACTCATTAATTCACATGGGTTAGAAATTTGAGTTCATAAGAAAACAGGAGCCCTGTTTTACAAAGTGACAGTGTGACACCTCCTCCCAAGGACATTAGCATTAAAACACACTCATTAACTCGGAGCAAACACCAGATGGAGCTTGGAGTGTGAGATGCTGCTTTGGAAACAAATTGCGAGGATGGATTAAAAAAAAAGATTTAGTTTTTTTTTTTTTAAATCCAAGTAAAAAGGTGCAGGGCCAAAGAAACAGCTGGCGTAGTAAACTGACATATCTTCCCTGAAGTCAATTAAGAAAGACACTCCCTTTTCTATTAGCGGGCTCCTGGACACCAAAGTCTTTCAGAATAAGTAAAGTTCACAATTAGAAAGGGGCTCAGGAGGAAGGGAGTAAGCCATAAATTGAATTAAAAAAAAAAAAAAAAGTAAAAACAAAAACCAACCCAAGCAAGTTGCAAGCTATGCTCTGGAATACACTCCAATAAAAATAATGATGGGTTACTTAAAAAATTTTGGTTTCTTACAAAATTTATTTTATTAAAACAAAATTCTAAGGTATGAGGTATTTTTACAATCCATATAACCAATACATTAGGAGCTGAAATTATTCACTGAAATGTTCTGTACAACTGAAACTGTGGTAAAATTTATCCAGGAGGGTCAAATGTGGAAACAGAAAAGCCACAAAATATATGTCTATGACATATTTTGTGATTAATTTTTATTATATTTAACTCCGATTGACATTCAAATCACTTATAATGTGTTTAATGTGTATTTAATCTACATTAGCAATCTTTAACAGTGCGTACTGTATGTCTCATTTGTGAATGTTAATTATTGAAGACCCATAGAGTGTTTATCATTGAAGCTGATACAGTGTTATCAAAAGTAACTGAAAAAAAAAAATAACCTTCTGAGAAACCCCTCTGTGTTATTCACAGGAAATTTCAAAATAACAAGGAACTTAATATAATTTTTTTTGTTGTTATATTCTGGTGCTACAAGGGTGAAACTTCAATTTGAATAAACTCAGTTTGGATCTGGAGACCACAAGGAGGTTCTTCTTCTACTGAAAATATCAGTCAATTTAACTAGGTCTTGCAAAGCAAATTTAAAGTGGAACAAGCTACCCCTTTGGAAGTCACTTCTGAGAACTCAAAAAAGCATTCTAGACTACTCATTCACAAGTCTTTCAATTCCTGCAGTTCTCTCAGCTATTCAGAATAACACACATCTATTTTATTTTGCCTCTCTTTGCAAATAAAGAGAATTAGAAAGTCCACATGACCTAGCCATGTGTAAGAATACTATATGTGATTTGTCAGTAAAATCTAGGTCAGATGTAATAATCTATCACTGCGTCAAAGTGAAACAGTAGTTTGAGCTGAAGCAAAAATATCCCAATGTTAAAGACTTAGAAGTACACTTGTAATAGTGTGGGCAACCTATAGTTTATTCTGCACATTTAACATGAAATATGTCCCAGTTGCCAGGCTTGCCTTGTACTAATTTTCAATCTGGTTTAACTCAGAAGGAAAAAAAATAAAAGCAACTACACAAACAAACAAACTAAACAAACTCAAGCCACAACTAAGGTCAAAGACTAGATTAATTTTTTTTTTTTTTTTTTTAGCTGCAATATAGAGAGAATAAGGCCATTTCTTCTAAGAGGAATGGACTAATCATTTGAGAAGAAGTAACAGTACTTATTCAGTGTATTTCTTAATGACATGGAAAATGTTGAGCAATGAGGTGATAAAAACTGTAAATTCTATTAAATCATTCCCATTTCCATTTTTATGAAGCCCTTCAGAAAGATTTAGCCAAAATAGCTATTTGGGCAATGTGCTGACAAGTTTGAATACAGGAGTGAAAATAGAAGTGGCCATTAAGACAAGATCTTCAAATTATAGGAGTAAACCTAACAGTACAGACTACCCTGTCTTATTCTAGCAATATCCTGTCGCTAACTCTACCATTTCCTTGCCACAGCTGGAGGAATCCATGCTTTGATCCTTCTTTTCCACAGATGTGTGTTGCAAAGCAGTCACATCATAGTTTTTGACTCGTTCTTTTTATTAACTCCTACTGAGGGGAACTGAATGCTGCCTATAGATAACTTTCACTTTTTTGTTACACCTTTTTACACTGCTTTTCCTCTTTACTCTGCAAGATTCCAGAAGTACAAAATCTGCTTTAGAGAGAGATTTGTCTGTGAATAATTACAGTTGTTTCATTGAGGAGTACTATCCTTATCTGGTAGACACAAAGCAAGCCCTTTGGTTGGAATTTGGAAGATTTCTGAAGTATTGAAGCTTCTACATTAGCAAAACTAAGATTATTCTGTCCTAGTTATCCAATGTAGACCATTATATCTTTAAGATCTTGTGTAATTGTAGGTTGCTACCCTTTACTGAATTGCCTTCCATAAACTACTATGTGGGAAATTATTACAAGACTTTATCCAGTTGTCCTGTTGAGGATAAATTCTTTCAAGAATACCTAATGAAGAAAAACTTTGCTGCCAGAGTAGATAAAGCACTTCTGATAAAGTTGTATAAGCCAACATTCTCTGTTCCCATGTGCAGAGATTTTGCATAAGGATATATATTTCTCCCTTTTTATTTTTCATCCTATGAAATGAGATTTTTAGTATTAATCCAAAGAAACTTAGTTACAGATTAAAATTAAAAGGGAATGCACTATTTCAAAAGGAAAAGCTGCAGCCTAAAGCAACTCTGATAAACAACCATATAAGAAAAGGAGGTCACTTGGTCCCAGTTAGATGCTCTATAAAATAGGATTTTTTTTTTCTTGTCAGAAAATGTCATTTTGATTTGCTGTGATCAATATAGCCCTCATCCTCTACAATTATTGCTTTTAGTGTGGATGGAGGATATTGTTTTGCTGTGTTGATGGAGGTTTAGTATAGAATGCAGTAGAAGCTTAAATGAGGAGATAGCTCTTATACTGTCAAATACACAGAAGTCCCAATGGTTAATATGGAGAACACCAAGAAGATGTATCATTATCTGTTTTGAAGTGCTAGAAAATGATGAACCTAAATTACATATTCTTATGGCTCTAACATATCTTCTTGTTTTGGCCCAAACCATTGATGGTTAAACTGTAAACACTTTTCTGGATGGATGTGTAAAGTCCATGTAGAATAAGCAACGCCATGCGACTCCTGTCTTTATTGTACCAATGATTTAATTGTTTGTTAAAATTATTTCTGGGACTTCCAGAGATTGTGCTGTGTTCCAAAGCCACAGAAACAAATACAGTGTTGTAAGACTTCTGCCAGAGGAAACTCTACAGCACTTAACTGATATTTCCTTCACACAGGTTACTAAACTCCAGAGACAAAGATGAAAAACAGTATCTTTCTACATAAAACCACTTGTTGAACTCAGCTCAGCATTCAGACATGGAAAAGGATTTAGCTTGCCTAATAAATTTTCTGTTCCAGAACAGAAAATCTTTCAAAAAGATAGGTCTATCATTCCTGTGCAGTTGTTGCAAATGTGCTTAAAATAAATTAACTTCTCCTCATGTAAATCCTGAAGAGCAAGACACTGGATTTTCAATGTAAAAGAGAAAAGGTATTTCTATGTCCTCTGTACAACCACTGTTCACAACTCTTCTCCTTTCAATACAGGTCAGTGGCTGGTGGACAAAAAGTGCAGTACAACTTGATCTACTATCTACATAATATTAATTCTGCAGAAGGTGATTCTGTTTTCCCTTGAAAGAAAAAAATAATTCAGGGGCTGAAACAGAACTATTACTTACAACCCAGACCTTTACCAATCTTGAGAAAAAGTATTTCCACACCATATCTTTAAAAATAATTTTCTAGTATGGAGTATTCCTAATACCATAACAACAGACTTTTTTTAAGGGCTAAGGGCTTGTTGGTGTTGATCAGTCTTCATACACTGTCCAGCTGATAATGTTGATCTCTGTTTGCTCTGTCTGAATTAAACTGATTTGTGCTCCACCAGTCCTTTTTTCACTTGTTCAGTTGGGGGAGTGAGGGTGTTGTTTTTTGTTTCTTTGTTTGTTGGGGGGTTGTTTTGTTTGTTCACTCGTTTGGTTAGTTCGTTTATTTTTTCTTTTTCTATATATGATTGCTTGGGAATTTCTAAAGTGGACCTCTAAGATCCTTAATTTTCACTACCAATATAGACAGTAAATACCATCCATGTCTTAAGTGTAGCTTATTGATGTCAGCATCTTATGTTGGAGGCATATGTTTTCAAAATTATTTGAGGATTCTCAGTACAGAAGGGCTGTATGAATAAGCTGCAATATCAGATATCTTAGTCATAGATGCTGAAAATCAAATTGTATGGTTTTCTTGAACAGCATTTCTAAAGACGTATAAGTATCTATAAAAAATATAGAAGATGTAAAGTCTTTAGCCATAAATAAAATATATTTCCTCCTCTCGCAGACTTCCTATCTACAACTCTACTGACCTGGAAAATGTATTATGGTTAATAAGAACTATTTAATTGCTTTTACAGCCTTATATCTTTGTCCAGGTTAAATGATTACTATTTCCATAAGTAACAAAACCTTTGTTTATTCCATTGTACCTATTATGATATAAATTTCCATTGTCAGGCTCTGAATTTTTGGCACAAACATAATAATGAAAACATATTCTCTGAGGGATGTACACATAGGTAAATACAATATTGGGGAAGTACCAAAATTATCAAAATAAGTAGAGGAAGGAGACCAGAATGAAAAAAAATACTATTAAACTGATTCACTACTTACTTTCTCCTAAAGTTTTGCTGAGAAAATGGTCAATAAGTTATATATTTTTTTTAAATCTACTAAAGTCATGGCTAGTGGTTTTCTAGAAAGAACATGTTAAGATTAAATGTAATCAAATAAGACTAAAGGAAAGCATATGGTATCATGATATGGTCAAGCCACATACAGTTTGTATGTAGAAAACTGTGTCCAAGTCAGTTATAAACTCCCAAGTATCACAGCCTTGCCTCTGTTCACCTCCCAGGATATCCAAATGGATTCAGGCACATCAAGTTAACTTAGGTGTCTCATGTGCTTCTGAGTGACATTATTTAAAGCTAACCTTAATTTTCACTTAAGTGAAGTGAAGTTTCACTTGGAAGGGAATGTGCAGAAAAAGACTTTGTTACTGGAGTTAATTTATAAGGAAAACATTAACATGCTATGTGCTCCCGTTGTGGCGGACCTGACAGGGTCAAAAAGAGGCCTGTGCATGTGCTGGCTCGCCCAGACATGTTTTTCTGCTCTCCTTCTTTTTTGGGGTGAAGCAACTGTGGGGAAAAGGACAAAAGACCTGGAGCCTTGGAGTCTGAGCACTCTGGCTTACCCAACTTGTGTTTCTCCTGTTTGTGTCCTGTGGTAAACAAGGTGCACATGCTTAGTGTGTGCTAAGCTTGTGCTAGGCCTATTCTTTCTCCCAGCCTGTGGTTTCACCCAATTGTGGTCAATCTTGGCATACTGCCACTCTAATTGGATAATCTATGTCCAAAGGCCCACCAATCTCAGGCGTTGATATATAAACAGATAAGCAGGTAACACAATGTGCCTTTGACATTTTTCTGTCCTTTAACATTATTCTGTGTTCTGCTGTACTCATGCCTGTTGCCTACTGGCAATGATGATGCCTTGATGCTTTATAGCACAATTCTTTGGTAACCTATACCTCAGCCTGGAAACTTCCTGCTTTGAGTATACCAGGAGCAACTCTAATTGCCTTCATGTGATAGCTGCATACAACAGCCAGCATGAAACATCTGCTGAGACACATCGTGAGACATCTGCCTGCACCTGCCAGATGAGCAAGCCCTGGGCATAGACCTTCCAAAGCCAGGACCAGATCAGAAAATGTTGCATCCTTCTTTCCCCAGCAGCCTGTGGAGCTGGAAAGGAACTCCAAAGTCTCAGCAGCGGCCAGAGCAGCCTGAAAGCCAACCAACAGAACTCTCTGCAAGTGTTTTGGGTACTGTCTTAATACTGCTAGCCTTGCAATTCAAGAAATAATATTTGGGAGTAAATACCTTAAGCTTTGCACTTACCTAGCTTCTGCCTAAGCAGAAAGGCCCTGAGTCCGTCTAGTAGTCAAGACAAATAATTAACCACAAGAAACCTTCTCTTCCAGTTTGAATTTCATTGAGTTCAGTTGGATTTGATCATATATATATAGATAGTTAATACTAGACCTAGATATCATTTATGTAATGCATTCCATGACCATTACAATCAAACCAGTTTATTATTAAAATTAGTGCTTGGGGGTGGAAAAGTTTGAATATAAAAAATAATAAATAATATTAATTTTGAAAAATAATCTCACATTAATTAATCAAACCGCATTCCATCACAGCTCCTCAGAAGGAAAGCAGAGTGCATGCTATAAATAGAAGTGATTATTGAAATAATAGAATGAATGGTCATGCATCTTGTAGGTTTGTTCTGAATTCTCTTAAACTGGCCATGAAATATCAATTACATGAACACAATAGGTAGGTTTATTAAATGTTTTTTGTAATGATAGCGTAAAATAAAAATAACGTTAATAAATTATATTGTAACTCAGCTGTCTGTATTGGGTTAAAGCTAGCTATCCTGAGCCCAAAAGCCCAGTTAAAAAAAAAAAAACAAAAAAACCAAAAATAACCCCAATGAAATCTGGAAGTAAAAAAAAGGGTATAAGACTTTTAACAATAAATAGAAGGAAAAGGGTTTTTTACAGAAGGTGAGAGACAGGGGAAACAAAATGCAGGATATGGGGAATGAGGGAGAAGATACAGAAAATGGGGAGAAGGGGAGAAAGGGAGAAATACAACCATGGCAGGCAATTGAGTCCCAAGGCTGAGATTGGTGGTTGTGGAGCTGAATGAAAAGCAGGATGCAGGAATTTTATGTTGCAATGAATTAGTCCCAGTTCCAGATGAAAGATAATTCTGCTCTCCATGAAGTGGCAGAGAGCACATGGTCTGGCAGCAGAGACCAGCAATATAGCATCTCACCCAGGTCGGATGGGAGGAAGAAGAGGGCAAAAAATTGGTTCCCCTCCTTTTTATAGCCAAGATCCTAGCAGGAAGTGGGAGTGGCTAACCATGACGTCTGGGAAAAGGGTCAAACCACCCCCTGGGAGGAGTCAGGGGGGTCCCAGGTGGGCTTAACCCTTTACATTGTCTATCCACTTTTCTGCAATATTCCCTACTGAAATACCTAACTTTATTAGCTGCCTACTCCATACTTTTTCCATGATTAATGTGAATGCTTCTAGAAGAGGTTAGTAGATACTAACACCAGTCAGACAGTAAGCCTCATTGTCCATTTTGTCTTTCCATCTTAAAGGAAAACATTTGTAGTTCAGTTTGAAAACAGTTTACGTATTTTATTTTTCCTGTTCAGCCATCAAACTAAAAAAAAATCAGTAATTCATATTTTTACTCTTGATCTCTGTTCAACAGAAAAGGAATAGTCAACTTAAACCTAATTCATTCAAAGTAACCTCTAAAGTAAATTGGACACCCCTCTCTGCAAAGTGTAACCATATCCAGGAGAAATAGGTTTGATTTATTTGAACACTTTTTAAAGTCAGAATTTTTTTTTTTTTTTGCTAACATTGAAAACACCATGACACAAGAGGTAATTTATGTGATTTTTCATTTTACTCCAAGAATTATTTTTTATTGTGTTGGTTACAAGAGAACCTTTGCATTTTCTTTCAGCACTACAGTGATGCTGAATATAATTGAAAAATTACTTCCATTTTCATAATATCCTTTAAACCTAAATGTTGCAGCAAACACTTTCTATTCCTCATTGTACCGTCTTCTGACTATTTTGCTTCTCATCGAATTTATATTGTTCAAGAACAGTGACTTCTGTATTATATCTATTTCTATATCTCCTGTATATAAGTTTAGTTCTGTCATTTCAAGTATGTGCAATTGTATTTAGTATTGGAAAAAATTCTACGCAGTATCATTTAATTATCTTCTAAGATGTAACACATTTAATCATGCATATTGTAGGGCAGGCATACAATCATCTTTTTTCTGTCTCTC
This sequence comes from Psilopogon haemacephalus, assembly GCA_013396835.1. NCBI lineage: Eukaryota > Metazoa > Chordata > Aves > Piciformes > Megalaimidae > Psilopogon > Psilopogon haemacephalus. Next base: position 414,010 of record VWZI01003252.1, on the reverse strand, counting down.
AGCAGTAAGCTCTTTCACAGTAAAGCATTTTTTCAGCTAACAAAAACTGAAACATTTTGGTCCCATTAAACTGTCTACATTCCAAGGAACCTGTGAAAACATATAGACTACATTAAAACCAAACACTGCTATTTTCAATTCATTAAACAAAGTATGTAGGTAACAGTATGTTTTAAAGGTGAGATAAATGGTCATTTTAAGCCTAGAATTTTTACAACACAGTAAACACTTGTATGATGTTATGTCATATATAGTGTTACATGATCCAAATGTAAAACCAACATGCTATACAGTAACTTTAGATTAGACAGTCACAGTTTTGTTCTGTAAAACAGAATCTGGCTTTGACACCCTCAAAAATCATCACTCACTTTCATTTTGAAAAATCAAGTTTCTTCTTATTGATCCTCTGAACTCCATTTTCAGTAAAAGTTAAAGACATTCCCTAGCTTTCCTCCAATCAGTACCTCCTAAGTGGATGGATTTTTCATAGGTCTCCATCTGACTAAATATTTTCATTCAGTTGCACATAAGTGAATGCTAAACTGCTTCTCCAGAAATTAGGGTATGCATCTGATTCTTTATGCAGAAGAAATCATCAAAGCACATTTTCATAGCAATTTTAAAATAAATTATCCTCTATTTTGACCTCTTCTGTACTCAGTAGTACATAATAATTTACCTTAAATTTACTGGCTATTAGATTTATTGTCTCTAGAAAGATTCTGCACTCATGGGATAGGCAGAAAGGTCACCCTGTTTGGATAACCAAGAATTATTTCACATTGTGTTTATTCCAATAATAGGTAGCTTGTTGCAGAGCCAACACATCTCTCATTGTGGAGGTGTCTTTCACCTAAGAAGATCTGTAAATACCTCAAACATTGCCATCCTTTGAACAGTCAGAATGTTACCAAGAAAAAGAAACAGTGGGAATACATCATGCTAATGAGAACTAATGGATGAGGAGATTAGTATACCTTTGTAATTTCTGTATTTTAAAATACCTGAATACTGTGACTGTGAGAACTTGGATTTTTAAATTATTCTTCATGCTATCAGTATTTTAGTGAAATTTGTATCTGAAGACGAATCTCTATAAAGCACTAGAATCATATACAATTTACTAATTTTGGGTGAATCAACCGATATCATGACTGTATCTTCTCATGTGGAAGTTACCTCTCAGTCACTATGTATTTGCAGGGGCAATGACTGCATTATTAGACTACTGTTACAAACTGCTTACTAAGTGTCTTTCTTAATTAGTATGTTAAGTTTGAAACACTAAGTGAATTTTAAAATTTTACTGTATCACAGTAAAACAATAATGATTTTAAATTATAATAATAATAATATTTTTTAAATCCAAGATAATTTCTTTACATTAACTCTATTTTCTTGTTTCCTTAACTTAAAAAAAAAAAAATAATAAAAGGTTACGTATGAAATTTTACTGAGCTGTTTGCACATTGTATATATCTCTAGTAAAATTATTTATCCAAGAAAATATTCCATAGTTCTTTTGTATATTGTCACAAAATTTTCTTTCATGCATTTTAAGAATTCTTGTTAATATAGATTTGATATTGCACATTGAACAGTCCCTGATTCTAATTCATAAATAACATGAATTTAACAATATGAGTGCATTACATTTGACCTATCTCATTTTCTTTGGCATCATTAACTATTTTTAGGGTCTGCATCCTTTTTAATCATGTTGTATAAGACATTCTAAGATATACTTCAGGTATGACTTAATGCAATCAAAGACTACCAATTTAACTGTGAATGTTTGTTTTTTTTTCCAGCAGTATTTCATTACTGACTCAGAAACTCTGGTTTACGGTAAAGTAGGACAGAAACAACCACTCAGTTCCTTCACTAATAGGAGCCCACTTGCAACAAAGCCACAGTGAGTACTGAAAAAGAAAAAGTATTATACTAATTTCTGATAATGTTAGGAATCATAGAATCATAGAATGTCAGGGGCTGGAAATGACCTTGGAAGATCACCTTGTCCAGCCTCCCTGCCAGAACAGGACCACCTAGAGCAGATCACACTGGAACTCATCCAGACAGTTCTTGAATATCTCCAGAGAGGGAGACTCCACAACCTCCCTGGGCAGCTGGTTCCAGTGCTTTGTCACCATCACAGTGAAAAAATTCTTCCTCAGGTTCACATGGAACCTCTTATGCCTCGATTTACACCCATTGCCCCTTGTCCTGTATGGAATATTAGCATATGTATAAAACTCCACATCTGTAGGAAAAAAAAAAAAAAAAATCAACAGTACAGATTTTGTGGAAATTACAGAAGTTATTATATGCTTAGTAAAACAGTGGATCAGACCCATATTGAACTACAATGTTCAGCCATAAAGCCCTTTCAGTACTAACTAAAATTATACATAAGTACATTTTGTATTGTGGGAAGCTCGGACTCTGGTCCTAACATAAACATCTGTTTATAAACTTTGAATCAGTGGTAGGAAAATAATGCAAGATAATAATATTGGGACGCATGCATGGCACTGAATTGATATAGTTTTCTGACAGTCTAAAACATGGGATAATTTTTCCACTGTTCTTGGAGTTTTGCAGCTAAATAGATAAATTTATGAGTCAAGTGTTTGGTAAACAAAAAATAGATTAAATGATAAATCATTAAAAGAATTCATTTGGCAATAAAGTCTATTTGTAATAAATGCACAAATAATACTCAAATTTGTCTGCTTAACAGCAAGTGTGGACTGAAAAGGTAAAGATTGGTGACCCCCAGATTTTCGCACTTACGAGCTGCATGTCAATCTCTAGAAAAAAAAGCCCTGACTTTATCAGAAAGCCTATAGTCAATTCCCTCATTAGATGAAAAAGTACTAAATCAATGGTGTCACAGCATGGGTGGATAAGTGAAGAGCAACTGATGTCATCTTCCTGGACTATTGCAAAGTGATCAACACTGTCCTGCACAACATCCTGGTCTCTAAATTGGAGGGACACAGATTTGATGGATGAACCACTCATTGGATAAGGGATTGGTTAGATGGCAACTTTCAACTGTTGCGGTTGTTGGCTCAATGTCCAAATGGAGACCTGTGACAAGTGGAGTCTGCTGGGATCAGTACTAGGACTGATGTTGTTTAATATCTTTGTCAGTGACATGCACAATGGGATTGAGTTCACCCTTCAGCGACACCAAGCTTTTGAAAATTTAGTTCAAGGAAATATGTGCTATTTTTAATTTAGAGTTTTTTAATGCATAGTTTCACTGGTATATTTGAAAACTGTGATACAGGTCCTACTAAACCATTTTAATCTACATGCTTTCTCTCCTAGAATGAAATGCATACTTTATGCAATTTTCATCTCTTTTGCAATGGACGGTTATAACATCCAATACAAAGCTTTGTAGAGCTATCAAGGCAAGCCTAGATGCCAAAAGCAGTAACTGTCTTACTGCAATCCTCTAACATAACCAGATTACTTCCACTAGAGTGTCACAAAGTAGTAGCAATGCATTACAGAAATATATTCAAGTTTAATATGCAGAGAGAATTCCAGTTAATCTAAAATAAATGGCATATTTCTAACAAAATGGAATAGTTCGACGATTTCATGCATAGACTACATAGTCCTTGATATCTTTCAGACTGAAAATTAAGTTTCTAATAATATCAGCTGAGAAGTTTTCTCTTCTTCAGTGTGAATTAGCCTTCACAGGGTGATAATTTGAAGATGGTCCAGGAACATCTATGTATACCACAGCCATTTCTGGGACATAGTCAAAAGTAATTTTATGCGGTTTTGTAAGATAGTTCTCTCTGCATTTTCAGTCTTCATAATTCATTGCTTTTATCCTTTAGAAACCAGAAATCTAAGTTCGTGTTAAAGATAGTTTAACTCAGAAGCAAAGCGTACGTGTATTTGACTTCCCATATCTGTGCATCACACTTTATGTAGAACAAAAGCAGAGTACAACAGTCTCTGCTAATAATATAGACACTGATTTCTGAAATCTAAGGGAAGTTTGCTCGAAGTATAGGAGTCAATCTTTTATAACTCTAGGGTTATAAAGAGAGAAATAAGGAAAAGATTCTTAGTCTTTGGAGGCAGGGTGTGGGAATATTGTGTGGGAAATACAGATTTTTCTGAGTGGAATTTTAGAGGTTTCATGAAAAATATATAGGAAAATACCATTAAAAGTCAATTACTTCCTCAATATTTGTAAGTGATGCTGAAACCTCTGTTTTATAGCTTGGCAGTGGTATCTGAAGAACTTGTTGTCCAATTTAAACTGAATAATAGGTCCATATTTTTGTCTCTATATTTTGAATAATAATAAAATCTTCATAGACTAATAATACTCTCTCTTTGGTCTTATGGAAAGTAATACCTTTCTTGGCTCATAAACTTGTCTGCTTTTTATGTAAAACCTAAAACAGAAAAAAATAATATTATTTTAAGTTGGCTGAAAAATCGTTAAACATGATTTTTCTGTTTAAGAAAAATTCAGATTAGAAAAAAAAGACATTTAAATTAGAGCAACCTGGCTAGTGGGACACATATTCTTTCTCTCTCCAAATAAGATCCAAATTTACGTGATCTATATCCTTCTGCCATAAAATCTCTTTTTTAACAGTTTCCATGTTCACACCAGTTTTCCTTGTTTAATAAACCCAAGGGTATGCCCTTTAAAGTACAGTATGAAGGCTATGGGACCTCTAAGATATGTTTATAAAATATTTCTGGTAAGATTAATGTGATAGGATGTCATCATAAAATTTATCAAAAAAAGGAAATAGGTAGGTTTTGTTATTAATTATTACAGAATCATAGAATCAATCAGGTTGGAAAAGACCGTCAAGATCATTAAGTCCAATCCATAACCCAACATTATGTAATCAACTAAACCATGGCACCAAGTGCCTCTTCCAGTCTCTTTTTAAACACCTCCAGGGACAGTGACTCCACCACCTCCCCGGGCAGCCCATTCCAATGGCCAATCACTCTTTCTGTAAAGAACTTCTTCCTAAACCTCCCCTGGTTCAGCTTGAGGCTGTCTCCCCTCATTCTGTTGCTGGTTGCCTGGGTGAAGAGACCAACCCCCCACCTGTCTACAACCTCCTTTCAGGTAGCTGTAGAGAACAATAAGGTCTCCTCTGAGCCTCCTCTTCTCTAGGCTGAACAACTCCAGCTTCCCCAGCAACTATTCTCTCAGAGTGTGTGCTCCAGACCCCTCACCAGCCTTGTCACTCTTCTCTGGACATATTCAAGCATCTCAATGTCTTTCTTAAACTGAAAAATTTATTTGTTAAATTTTTCCCTTTATTTGGCTAGAGATACGTGTGCAAGGAAAGGATTTTATGTCAGCCATTCAATATCTTGCTCAGAATGACAGTCTCTTTGTGTCAATGATAATTTGAAAATTGACTCTGACTTCTAAATTAGCTTTCTGAATGATGGCATCAGTAGCATATTTGTAGGCTGCTGGAGCTCCATTTTTCCTCCTTTTTCATGCTGATGTCATGAATTTTCATTTAGTCTCGCATCACAATTCCTATCTTGTTTAGAGAAATCCATAAAAACAATTAACTCAGGTTAGATACTGCTGTTATAAGCAGTAAGTCTGACTTTAGACACAAAGGCACTGGTCTGGAGTGAGTGACTAAACTAGAATATATAGTCTACAGTGGTCTATAGACTAGAGTGGGGTTTCATGAGGTAAAGTGAACTGTTTCATTTTTATTGGGAACAATTTGTTGTCCTTCTTTGTGAGGCTATTCATTGTATTTAACAAAATAGTGATATTATAAGCAAACAGCTTGACAATCTCTACAAAGAGAATTAATTAATTTAATGACCAAAATATTATATGATTAATTCATACCATCATAACTACAATGAAAGTTACGCACTTAATGTTGTAACAATACTATCACTGGGTATGCATGCCTGTATATTTTTAACTTACAGCCTTTACAATTAACATATTTTCTTATTTAATGCACATGTTGCTATTCTAAACACAGCTGAAGTCACCACAGATGTTTTCTTCTTGTCTGGTGTCTAAGTACCTATGACTATTTCATATACCTGATCATTACTCTTAGACAATAAAGACAATATTATGCAACAGTGTAAGATCTTCTGTTAGATAACCAGAGAAAGAAAAGAGTTAGGGACAGGATGGTTAAAATAGAAAAAAAAACATTAAATAATAATAAAAAAAAAAAATCCTAGAAAACCCAGACTATGCGAGCTTCACCACTATCACCATATTAAAACTGCCAAAAAATATTTTAAAGCTAAAGAAAAAATATTGTAGCACCAGATGCTGGAAGAAGGGGATAATTGGAGACAGTGGAGCTATGAACACAAAGCTATTTGGCAAAACCACTGTCATTGAAAGACCACCTACTTGTGGTGTTACATGTGCCAAGTGAATGTTGCATACATTTGATAGAGTATTTTAAATTTTGATACAGGAGATATGCATGGGACTTGCAAAGCAACAGAAATCGATACTGAACCACATTAAAACTGAAACTGCTGTTAGCAAAGCTCTGCTTGTTTCTGGCATACCCAAGTCATTCGCTGTGGCTTTTAGACACTGTAGTGTGTGGTGCCAAAAACAGCATCAAACTCTTTGCCTCGTGTTGCCTTTACTAACCCAGTTAACTGACTTCACTTCCTTCAAATCAGTGTAAAGATAACAAGAATAAGACTAAAAATGTTGTAAGGGTGTGCTGGTTTGAACTAATTGGAGGATTTTAATAAGAAATTAGACTATAGGCTGAGAAAGGAAAATGTTCTAGTCTCTCCTTCACTCATTTGTTTACTGAAATGGTATAAATGTCAGAATCCAAACAAAGATAAGGCAGAGCTGTTTGAACCACACTGGCTGCTGCATCTCTCTCCTTTCTTATCTGGATCTGTGTAACTTCACTTACTAGTTTCCTGCTGCTGACCCCCCCGGCCAATCTACCCTGATTATTTAAAATGTAAGACAGATAGTGTGATAAAATTGGGAAGAGGTGGGGATGTGGTAGGGTGGTTGAAAACCCCTCTTAGGGACTCTGATCTGTGGGAGGGGTGTGGAGTTTCTGTATTACCTTTTCCCTGTATATATCTTTAAATACCTGTTATATATTGTAAATATCTGCTTGTATATTATGCAAAGCTGTAATATAAAGCTTCATTTATTAAATTCCATACTACTGAATTCTGGTCTGGGTTATTTCAAAGTGTGGGGGCATTTAACTGCTGAACCACCACAAAGGGTAAGGTGGGATTTAAACTATGGTGTTCAACTTTGTAAGCAAGGAACTCAGGCTGAGGAATTAATCTTGGTTTTTTTTGAGAGGTAGGTGATATGATCACACTAAGCAGACTTTCTTGCTTGTAATGCACAACAGCAACATGTGAGGAAATTGTGACCTTTTTTATTTCTGTCTGCAAAACATTCATAAATTTGACATTTTCTGTGGACAAAAAGGTTTCCTGAACAATGTGGCTGTGAAAACATAATGTTCTGTCGTGTGATCCACATTTAATTTTAGACAGAAAATCACAACAAAATTAAGAGTCTACTGTTAGCTGTGAGGTACTGTGTTCATAGTTACTATATGTAAAACCCTGTGCTGCAAGGCAAAGTACCATCAACACATTTATTCATGTGCAGACTGCTTCAGAGCACAAGGCACAGCTTCTACACTCAGTAATTTCCCCTGCATGGGGGCAATGTAGGATAGCTAAAAGGTACTATTTTCCCAGAAAATCAATACTTGTCTCTCATATGATTGTTTCTTGTAGTTACAGGAAAATACTATATTTAACCTAGTGACATAATTTTCTGCCATTATGAGTACTGAAGATCCACAATAACTTGATCATTGGTAGGAGGAAAGAATATTTAGTGATTTTCTATGTCCCTAATCTGTAGTTCAATATCATATGTACTTATGCTTATTAAGCTTTGCTTGGCTAACTGAGGTCTGAGATAGGCTGGTCCAACTTCAAAATTTTGGACTAATAAAGAAGATGATATAGAAGGCAATCTCAGAGACTGAGCCTAATGTCTTTGGCAGTGTGTAGTACACCACTTATAGGTTGTGCCTAGCATTAAAATAAATATAATTTTATTGGAATTAAGAGATGCCTGCATTATTTTATTGGAATTAAGGTATGTCTTCTTTGGTTGAATTCCACATTAGATTATTAAGATGGTCATTTTAGAGTACCATAATGCATTGATTCCATTTCAGATCATTTTATCCACGGTTCTGTCAGTGTCCGAGTTAAGACATAAAGAGGAAATGTAAACCTATTTTTCTATTTTCACTTAGTTAAAAAAAAAAAGAGAGAGAGCTTTTTACACTACATTCTCTGAGAAACAAAAGATACAGAAGTAATCTGAAAGCTTTAAATAACTAATGAGCACAAATTTAAAATCAGTTCTCAAACTTATAGTCTTAAGCTGATTTCCATAGTCACACTCCAAACACTTAAATTTCACTGTAGACCTCCCTCCAGAGAAGCATTACTGTTAATGATAAAAAGACAGAATAAGACTATACTAAAAAACTATATTGAAATAGTTGGGTTTACCTGAATTAGGAAGCTTAGATGGCTACTCAGATCACTTGCAGTGTGGTATGTCTGCTTCTAAAGAAAGCTTTTTTTATATTCTTTTTGAAATATTGCTAAAAGCAAACTTTCTCCTAAATATGATCCACTGAAAAATAATGAAAATCAGCAGACTTCATTTTCTGTTGTTTTGTATATTTTAATGTCTTGTTTCAGAATGGTGTCTTTGTGTTTATTTTAATAACAATGTAGAACAGAATGAATTTGATTTTATTCTGTTACCACATTTTGTGCCCACTCTGCACTTCATTTACATCATTGCAATCAGTAATAAAGGCCTACATTTGAAACTCAAACTGATTAAACTAACTTCGATTCAATGTTACTGTCTCTGAGTTTCATCAGTTTCATTTAGAGAAACTCACCTCCTTGTATAAATTGCTTTGATATACAAGAAATAAAAATAGTGCTATTTTTATTTTCACTCTGATTACAGCAAAGTAGAGATGCTTGGAAGATTGACTGAAAAATTGCACCAGTTGTTCTTTAGCAGTTCAAGGTGAGATGTCTCTGATTCATGAAACACAGAGTAATTTTATTCTGGAGCTATGTCCAAGCTAACCAGTCTAGTCAATAGAAGCTTAGCTGAGATACGATTTCTCACCAAAAAAACTCCACCTTCTAGGTGACTTATCCAAAGCTGTCTAGATCCTCATTCCAAATAGCTTTCAAGGTTGCTAAAGACAGTCTTCCCCATTTTAGGTGTTACTTTCACAAGAATTACTATACCAGCATATACTTATATATCAAATGCCCTATTTTTATCTTTTCAAAAAGACATTACATTTTTAACATTAAAATCATGCAAAAGTATAATGGACTCATTTGAATTTTAGTTAATCACAGCTGAAATGTCTCTGATCTTCTATTAACTTTCATAGCAGTGATTCTTTCAAAAAATGTTTAAAACCCTGCATAATCACCAGATAAACTGATGTATTAGCAAATTCCCTTCAGACTACAGCCACTGTGATTACTTAGTCTTTAATTTGACTTATAACTGATCTCATTCATCTTCAGAACAGTGTGCTATGAGGACAGGCTGTGAGAGTTGGAGCTCTTCAGAAGAGAAGGCTTTGAGGAGATCTTATGGTAGCCTTCCAGTATCAGATGAGGAGCTACAGGAAGGCTGAGGAGGCGCTATTTACAAGGTCTTGTAATGACATGATGAGGGGTAATGGGTTTAAACTGGAAGAGGGGAGATTTAAATAGGATGTCAGGAGGAAGTTCTTTACCGTGAGGGTGGTGAAACACTGAAACAGGTTGTCCAGGGAGGTTGTGGCTGCTCCCTCGCTGGAAGTGTTCAAGGCCAGGCTGGATGAGGCCTTGAGTGACCTGTTCTCGTGGAAGGTGTCTCTGCCTATGGTGGGGGGTTGGAACTAGATAATCTTTGAGGTCCTTTCCAACCTAAACCATTCTATGATTGTCTTTCATATCCAGGCTGGGCATAACAACCTTAGTTTTGTTTTCATCTTGGTGAGACAACACGCCATTCTTCTCCTTGTAGAATTGCTATCTTTATTTAGAATAAAGAAAACAAAAATTATTAAATATTAAGTTAATTATTAAATATGAATTATTAAATAAACATGACTTGTCCTTAGCCCTTTTCTGTTTACATCCCTGAACATGATTTTAAACTTCCTATATAATACCATGTATATGTAGCTTTTCTAAAACAAGACATAATTCTGCTTTTGCTCTAAAAGCCTTCTTAATGCAGTAATTAGTCTAGCTAGCTCTTCAGATTTCTTTCACAGTATTTTTTCCTTTCCTTTCCTTGAATCACAAATTTTAGCAGTTTTGTGTGGGGTTTTTTTGTTTGTTTATTTTTCTCTTATACAAATATATACTTACATGGTGGAAAAAACTCTAATCATATGTGTAATTGGAGCTTTCACAAATTATATCTGTTTCCCTCTAGGCTCTACATTCTTTCTAAATTCCATTAGATGATAAATCTCTGAAAACCTGGGCAACAAAATGAATTATATTAAAACAAAAAAATAACACGCAGACATTTTATCGTTCTTTATAGAGCAAAGAAATGGCTAAGACAATGTGTAAAAACAAGATTGTAAATGACACCCCTTATGACAAAGTGCTTCATTTCACCAAACTATTTGAGAAGCCACAGCAAGGATTTGACAAGGACTTCAATATTTGAGAGGAAAAGTAAGTTTTAGTCTGTCTTGTCAGAACTACAATAAATAATTAATAATTTGCAGCTCTGAGGAAAAGGACCTGGGGGTCTGGGTGGATGAGAAGCTCAACATGAGCCTGCAGTGTGCACACGCGGCTCAGACAGCCAACCGTGTGCTGGGCTGCATTAAGAGAGGCATTACCAGCAGGGCAAGGGAGGGGATTCTCCCCCTTTACTCTGCTCTTGTCAGACCCCACCTAGAATACTGTGTGCAATTCTGGAGCCCCCAGCACAAGAAGGACATGGAACTGTTGGAGAGAGTTCAGAGGAGGGCCACGAAGATGATCAGAGGGCTGGAGCACCTCTGCTATGAGGACAGGCTGAGAGAGTTGGAGCTCTTCAGCCTGGAGAAGAGAAGGCTTCGGGGAGACCTTATAGCAGCCTACCAGTATCTGAGGGGGGCCTACAGGAGGGCTGGGGAGGGGCTGTTCACAAGGTCTTGTAATGACAGGACGAGGGGGAATGGGTTCAAATTGGCAGAGGGGAGATTTGAACGGGATGTTAGGAAGAAATTCTTCACAGTGAGGGTGGTGAGGCACTGGAACAGGTTGCCCAGGGAGGGTGTGTCTGCTCCCTCCCTGGATGTGTTCAAGGCCAGGCTGGATGAGGTCTTGAGCGACCTGATCTAGTGGGAGGTGTCCCTGCCTATGGTGGGGGGTTGGAACTGGATGATCTTTGAGGTCTCTTCCAACCTAGACCATTCTATGATTCTATGATAATATATTTGCCCATGTTAATGGATTCCAAGTAAGTGTTATACGATAATGAGTGTGGGTTCAAGCCTATGGACTCCTGCTGAACATATTACTACTGACTCCTAATAACAGACAAAGATACAAGATTCAAGATCACCTAAGATAAACTAGGAAGGGAGTTGGTAGGTTAGTAAGTACCTCTTTCTTAAGAAAAGATTATTACATATATATAAATATAAATGCGCTTATAAATGCTTATGAAAATGAAGCAATGAAGATGGCATCCCCTAAACTGTTGCTGAAAACAAACCATTTCATTTTCCCCTGGTTTTAGTCATGTCTGTCAGTGATATTTACTAAAGGTGGCCAGGATCCACACAAGGAGACAGGTTCAAGAACAGAAAGGGAGGGGTGAAATTTTATTTTTATCAGGAGGAGATACCAAGCTGGGCATTACACTGATCCAAATTATGGAAGTGCAATTTATCTTCCAGTGACAGTGGTATTTAATGAATTTGAGGATGGAAATTATTTTTCAGGGAACTCCACAGTATATATGAGGCGTCTTTTGTGTCAAGACAGATGCTGGTCTATTCTCACTGAAATGATTTAAGGGTAATAATGCCGGGTAGGGTATCAAAAGACAGAGGTGGGTAATTTTGCAATGATCTAAGTAGAATTCCCCAAATCCCTAGAGGAAATGGCAAGAGATGACAAGACACTAAAGATCACTTGACAATAAAAGAAAGAACTCTGCAAAACTATGAAGAATTTAGACTGAACAGTCACTGATAAAAATAATGTATGCCTCAATCTTAGGCAGATTAAAATCAACACATAAGCCTTCTTCAACAGCTATCAGATTTCCCCTGCATTGTTAACATACTTCGTCCATTTTGTTCCGTTAAATTAGGCCCACACAGCCTTTTCATAACATGACTTCCCCTTCTAGGGATTGTTTAGCAGTATTCATCTTTTTTGCTAAGAGCCTTACTTCTGTGGAAAAAAAAATCTAAGTGTTTTCTCTGACTGTTGACTAGCAAGGAAATAAATGAGACCAGTTCTTTCCAGATAAGATTTCTCATCAATAAGATTTATTTTAGCATGTTTGGGGTTTGTTTTGGGTTTTTTTCATACAGAAGATATTTTATCAATACCTTTTGTATTGTAGCTCTGAGATCCTGGTGAATAATGTCTTCAGATGGATACATTACAGTAGACCAAAAGCTATATGCTCACTTTTCCAAATAATCTGATGCTTCACTTTTATCTCACCTGTCCCACCCTGTTGTGCTTGAAGACTGAGAGTTTAGAAACTCATGGCATAATTTCAGGTGAAGACTGGGAGTTTAGAAACTCATGGCATTATTTCAAATCAAAGTCATCCTTGAAAGCTGGTAAAGGAATGTACACTAAACCTTTAACTTGGCTTCTCTAACTGTCTTGGTCACTCAATAAACTCTTCCTTAATTAGAGCTAAGAAATGCAATCTAGTTGTATAGTGTTAGAGTATAAGCAGAAGTGATCAATCTGTCTTTCTTAATGTTAGTTTTCAAATGACAAAAATGGCCACAGAAGTGATCTGTCCAATGCTATGCATTTGTAATGCCGTTTGTGAGATTGGAAGTTGTGCTCTGGCATTTATTACCAACTAGCAGGGAAGGCCTGATGAGTTTCTCCCTGTGAGACTAATGCTTGATTTTGTTATGCTCTTCAGAGGCAAGAGTCTGCATCTTAGACTATTTTGCAAAAACAAAAACAAAAAATAAAAAAAGAAAAAAAAAGAAAAAAGAGAAAAGTAGTTGTGTTAATTACAATGAAAGATAGTCTGTGTGAAGAAGTACAGAGAAGGTGAAGTAAAGAAGGAGTATTTCTGCTGGTAAGACTGTTTCATATCATAGCAGAGTACAGGTAGACTACAGAGTTTCAAATAAGGGTGTCCAAAACACTCATTGGTGCATACAGAAATTATGCATGTGGCATGGTGTAACCACAGCAGAACTAAATTTATGTGCATAAATTCTGAAAATCATCTAATGATGCTTCAGATATTCAACTCAGGTTTTCAGTAGAAGTTATATGCCAATCATATACAGGGAGTGAATAACTGCTCTCTAAAGCACTGAATGAACTTTATTAGATTCAGAAGCTTGTATACACAAGCACATGCTCAGATATTCTATCAAAAATCTGACAAATTAGGAACAATATTTTGTGAATGGAAGACAGAAAATAAAGAATTTGGCTCAGATTTTCTCAGAAAGCNAAAAAAAAAAAAAAAAAAAAAAGAAAAGAAAAAATAGAAGTTTGTATTACTTTCTTCTCTGCGAGAGATGAAGGAAAAAATCCAGTCCACAGGGATAATAAAACATCTCTGCAAGGGACTTATTTTGTAATCCTAGTAAGAATCAGGGTTTTTCCTGTTCTGCATCAGTCCACTTTGAAACAGATAAAAAAATAAATACATCTGGTTAGATGAAAAATTATATGGATGTGCTAGGAACAAAACTTGACTGAAACCACACTAAAACTTCTGTGCAAACCAATAATAAAGTTGCATTTGTTTACTCTTTTTGCAGATAACAGTATCTGTAAGAATCCAGCTTGTCTTAGATATTAATTTTCCTTTTCTTTAGTAGCATTACAGAGATAGTACTAGGAATAACAGTTCATATTTGCACTTCAAGAGTGAAAAGGAAAAATATTAAATTACTGTAATAAAAGAAAGAGAGGAAAGAGGAACAGCAGGTCGATAGAACTCAGGCTATGCTGATGTGGGCAAAGAATTGGTAGGTATAGAGGAGCATGTTCATTTTTTGTTTGTTGTTATTTCTTATTATTTTGCTCAGATATTACTTAGGGCATTGTCTCATATGTCTAAAATATTTATTTGACTTGCGAGACTTGCAGGTACACACCATGGTTTTCAGATCATGCCTCCTGGGTTTCACTTTATCTTCAATATTATTACTCCTCAGCTGAACTCATGTTTTTCATATTTAATCAGACTCAATTTAGCATCCATCATATGTAATTTCAAATTATATGGCTAGCTTGTAATGCCTTTTTTTTTTTAATTGGGAAAATATTAATTCTGAAATAGAGCACTACCCCAGGCATATGGACATAAGCACTTCTAAACTGTAAGGGATCAGTTATCACCTGCTGAGCCACAGAGCCTGCATTTGTCTGGTTTAGTGCCACTTAAGTAAGGCAGGGGAGGAGGGGGAATGTGTCCTTTGTGTGATTAGTCTTAAACAGAAGAAACAATTCCAGGGTGCTTACTTATCTTTGCTTCCAGTATTTAATATGAAATGACAAAGTTAGCGCATCCTTTTCACTTTTCAAGAAATGGTATTTTATTCAGGTTTGTATTCCAGGTAAGAACACAGCATAGTTATACAATCCCTATTTAGTAATCTGGTTAACTCCTGAAATAAATGAAGCAGCTCTGTGGTTCTTGGGTAACTAGCACACTACAGCCACACTGAAAAAAAAGACAGCATACACAAATTGCATTGCTCTGTGTCTTTAGATTTAACTTTTCTTTCAAAGGAATCAATTGAAGTTAACCGGTTGGGGCTCAGAATAGAGTTACTGAAAAGAGGAACATTTATTTATTCTGAATTAAATTTGGAATAGGTGAAATGAAGGTCAGAATCTTATTTAGTAGACCTGCCACAAAATATACTTGTGATTAACCTAACTTAGAGTGCAACATACATAAAGCTATTCCTGCTGGTCTTCTCCAGCAAACTACAGATGATAGTATTCAGTTGTAGAGCTAGCTGGTACAAAAGTATTTAGACTAAAACATGGGGCTTGGAAAGCATTAAGCTGAAAGAAGAGACAGCTGTATTGTTTTCCCTCACAAATCAATCATATTTGTTAGGAATAACCAAATCTGTTAGCCCAACAGTTGCAAGACTACCACAGCCCCATCCCCTTGAGTCTAGGAAGCAGCAAGGTTGATCTCTTTGGATGGGTGTCACCATGGCCCATGGATTGCTTGGTGGGGGATGTGTTACAGGGGTTTCCTTACCTGCTGCATTGCCTCTATGATCTTCAACGTTCTTGCCTTTAATCATATTTTCTAATGTTTACATGAAATATCAGTGGGGGGGGGGCGGAGGCGAGGGGGGGGGTGCAGGATTACTCGTATTTCAAAACACTATGTAGAACAACCCAGGCAGTCTTGTCTTGATTGTTGTATTATGAAAAAATGTAGTAGGGTAAATGAAAGACATGCCTGATTTAGCTGGGCCAATTAACAAGGCAGGAATTATAAATTAAGTAGTTATTTTATTTCCAAAATGCCCCAGCAACAAACTATATACAAACTACTTAAATTTGGGTCTTAATTCATTTAGGAAAGTCTTCACAAGGATGCTAATAGGTAATTTAGTAATTTAGGAGAATCAGAAACTTGGAAAAGGTTTAGCCACAAAATGGCTCTGCCCCACTTATAAATAGGCAGCCTGGAGCCCTAGGGAAAGTCTGTTCTACTCACAGTGGTGGAGTAGAATTTAGCAATAGTCCCTTGGCTCCTTTGTGGCAGTGTTGAAACTGCTCGGTGTGCTCCCACTAACACTGGTGATTTGCAACACAGGCAGGTTCTTCCAGCAGAAAGTTGGGGTGTGGTGGTCCAAAAGCAGGAACTGCATGCTTTCTCTGCATCCTTTTCCAAGATGCTCCTCAAGGTCCATGTCATGTTCTGCCTAGGCAATGTCCCTACTGGTAAACTTTAAGCACCTAAGTTTCCAGGTAGTTCAAGCCCAAAACATCAGGGCTAAGCTGGTCTGAAGCACAAGGCAGAGCAGAACATGTTGTCCAAGCCAAGAGCAGTGAGGCAGGGCAGAGCAGAGCACACTGCTTGCAACTTAGCTCCATTTATAATATTTGCCTGGGTGTAATAGTTTCTTTGGCCACAGATATTCATCAATCAGAATGGCATTCTGCCAAACTGACCATATTAGGTGAAACCAGGGTTTGCTTACCCTTATTTGGGCAAGACACTGTCAAGTCATAAACAACTGTGGGTACCTATTTATTACTTTGGGAGGGGACATCATGGCCCAAGCCTTTGTTTTCCTCCCACCATTGCTTCCCCAATCAGTAGAAAGATCTAGCATGATGGGACATGTTTTTGGGCTATTAGCCTTCCAGGATAATGCCCTAAATGTTGCTAGATACAAGGCTGACAATACTCACTGTAAGACAGGACTTTTATTTTGTTGCATTTTGAGAATCTGTTCATCATGTATAGTCAGTTATTGATCTTCACCTGTAAGATCTTTATGAAGAACTAAGGCACAAACAATATCAAATTATGTTCTAGAGGCACTAGGTCTATTCCAGCCTATATTAAAAGATCATTCTTTATGTAATACCTTCTGTTTCAAAGGAATTAAATCAGAATTAAGTTGGTCCATTGTATTTGATAAGTTATGCAGCATATGATATATGAAATAAGCATTTTAATAAAATGAATACTATGAAATAATGAAATCCTTAATAACTGTGGGTCATTAGAAACAATTGTATGAATAAAATAAATTGATCTTGAAGACTGATAAGGATGAAACAGGGTAAGAGTTATAGATATATAATTTATCTCCTACAGGATTTAAATAAAATCACATAATTCACTACCTTTTTTAACCTTACCAAAAAAACCCCATCTACACTTAATTCTTACATGGACTCATATTCACAAAGATAATATATTATTAAAAACACTTTAATTGATCTTAACTTACAGTACAATATGTATAGAAACCCTTGAAAGTCATATCCAATTATTGTGTTCAATGCTCTTACGAGAAATATTCAAAGAATGTATTCACATAGCAAAATAAAAGTTTTGCTACTATAATCTGATAAAGGGAGCTCACACAGCAGGTTCTACTAAAAACTCCCAGAGGATTACCTCACAATACTGAAGAAATACAGCAGTAAAGATGACAAATTACAGTGCTTGTGAACATCAAGATAAATAATTCTATTCCTATAAACTTTCTTTTTCACTTTTCTTTAGTGCTACAGTCTTCCAAATATGCTTTAAATTAATTTTTTAGTGAATCTAAAATATTTTTTTTTCTTCATCAAAATGTAAAAAGATATATTGCTGTCTTTGTTCTGATATTTTGAACTTTCCTCTAATTCACACCGACACTCAGTGAACTAGTAGTGCCACTGAGAGTTTCATCAGATTACTTACTTCAGGAAACTGCATTATCAACTGCTTTTACTTTGCATGGGAATGGCTCTAAGTACATTGGTTGTATTCATCATTGTGCAGTCTTCTGTTGATGATATTTTAGGAAATAATTTCCTCATTTTGAGTAAATAAGTATTAGTATAAATCTTACATGATATTTCAATTTTTTAACATTGTGTGTCTTGAAAAACATTAATAATTGCTAAGCCACAGTTCATAAGGGCATAAGAAATGGTCTATATGCAGTATGTATTGCCATTGTTACCATAATATTTAGAAATTGTTAAGACTGGTGGTAGGAAAAAATTGCAAATTATTAGGACTGAGGCAATCAGTATTTCAATCACACTTTATGGTGAATTATTGGATGAAACTGGAAATTAGACTACCAGAGAGATAAAAACAAATAAACAAGTCCAAACAAACAAATAAACAAAAATCAAGACCAGCCAGGTTAGGTTATCATAGCATTTTCTGTCCTTGGAATTAATGCAGTCTAGAGTTTTAAAAATTAGGCAATTAGTTATACACTAATCTAACCTACCTGCTGGTGCAGAAGGAAGATACCCATGAAATTTACTGTAATTGAATTATTTCCAATGAACAGAAGAAAATGGCTAGAAGGCTCTGTAGAAACATAATAAAATAAAATTTTCATACAAAAAGTGCGAAGAGTGGAAGTAAGGGCACATCAACCTGTCTGGAAGAACGTACAGCCTGAAGCATTGAAATGTTTCCAGTTTTCTTCTGTCCTTACCAATCACTTCTTGCCACTCAGGCAATTTCATTTTTCTTCCTAATTTTCAGGAAAGCCAAAACAATCAATCAACTTTTATTCCGATATAGAGCACAAGTAGCTTTATGTCCTCTAAACAGAAGAATATGTGAAATGCTGTTTTACAGAATAGTAAGAAATATTTGTTACTGCACACTTGTAAAATTTCCAAAATTACCCTTTAGTTTGATTTTTTGTAATTGGACATCACTGTCCTTACATTCTGCAGCACTTGTCTATACAGCTATGTCAACATGAGTATTGTGAGAAAGCATAATACAAACAAAATGCCTGAAAATATCTTTAAACACTTTTAAATGTTGAAATATTAATGTGATGGGGAAAAACATGAACTAGGGTTTAGCCCTGGGAAGCAGTGAAACTTCAAAGGTGGTTTAGCCAAAGGTATTTCACAGGTTCTACAACCTAATAAAAGATGAGAGTCTAAGGTATCTGCTTTAGGTGGCTAGATTACTAAAAATAAACATTCCCATCCAAATGAGAAACAACCCTTAAAGCACAAATGCACATCCTATATTGCAGTCACATTTAGCCGTGCATGAAATAACTGAGAGTAGAGGAGTGAGAGAGAGGTGTCAAAATAGACAATTCAACATGTGAAATGATGGCACTGCTTTTCTTTTTACTGACACACAATAATGCTCATATTTTTAAAGGACAAGAAATATCTTACTGATAGATAAAGTGTAAGCTTTAGCTCCACCACTGCCATGAGAGACTCATAGCAGACTGCACATTAAGTTTCAGCTGTGTCTCTTTCTGTCTCACCTCAGCACTTTTGAAGGTATTCCAAGTGTGATTCACTGTGATGCTACTCAGCCAAGAGAAATGCAGAACTTTGCATTTTCCTATAAATGTAAATGGTATGCTTTAAGCTTAATCCCTTCATTGGGATAACCAATCTCATATTGAATCACCTATTCAGAACCAGGGTCCTAATTAGTGCTGCACAGACCTATTCACATGTTGAACTTGAGTGAACAAGTCTCTCACTGTTTGCAAGTTTATTGCCATTAGCCCAGTAGATTTGCTCTTCATCACAAGACTTAGTTCAACCATTGTGCTCCAGAGAAAGAAAAACCCTGAGAACACTAACACTGATATTACTGCACACTACCAAGGGCTCACTGTGCTTTTCTTTCCTTTTGAATAAGCTATTAACAGACAAAGTAAAAAACTGTAGCAGACCCAACCAGTGGTGAAATACTAAGGCAGTTTTACAAAGTGTATTACTAAAAGAATGGAGGAGCTTTAAGGGAGAAAAGGAAAAAAGCAACAAAATTATTGAAGCAATTTAAGATAATAGAATGCTAATTAAAGAGGAATTATAGTAAAGATTTTATAATACTTCTAACAATGGTGTTAATGTTGCCTGCATCCGGATTGAAATAGGCACAAGGAACTGAGAAATAACTAGCAATTTGGAACCAGAATCTGCCATTCAGGGAGCAGCAAGTTTCTCTGTAGAGCAGGTAATACTCAGGTCAAGCCCTACCCTAGATCGTGCTCAGTGTGATTGCTCTGCCACTGTCATGGCACTAGATAATTATAAATAAATTACACAGTCAACACTTTTTTGTGAAAGTCTTAAGTGTGTGACTAAAATGTGGGGCCTTAGTCTGAATGGATATATTCAGTGTTTAATTCCTGAATATACTTACTCACCTTTAGCTGCACAATTAACTTTTCGGCAGCTGTAATCATAGAATCATACAATCAGTCAGGATTGGAAAGGCCCACTAGGATCGTCTAGTTCCAACCCCCCTGCCATGGGCTGGGACACCTCACACTAGATCGGGCTGTCTAGAGCCTCATCCAGCCTAGCCTTAAACACCTCCAGGGATGGGGCTTCGATCACCTCCCTGGGCAACCCATTCCAGAGTCTCACCACCCTCATGGTGAAGAACTTCTTCCTAACATCCAGTCTGAATCTACTGATTTCTGGGGAAAATTATATCATCGAAATTGGCATGAATTGCACCAACATATATATGTATATATATATATAGAAAAGAAATATAATTCTCAATGGAAAATAGTGCAATTAGCAAGAGATAGTGCAAGACAAATATGGAAATATGGATTTTTTTTTTAATTACTAGTTTAAACTCTTAACTTGTTTTGCCCTTTTTTAACTTACATGTAAAACATTACCATAACCTCAGACTAAGCAAGTTATACCTTAACTTTTGTTTGGTATGGTTAATATAAATTCATTAAAATTTAAATGGAAGTTTTATTTTAATTAAAATAAATAAAAGTGCATTGTGGTAAGGATATAGGAAAATCTTTAGCCTGGAGCAAAATGTCATTAGGCTACACACTCAAAAATAAGAGGTGGGGTGGGGAGGGAGGGTATGAAATTGGAAATATAGAGTTAACTGACATGCTCTTAAACAGTTTGCATAACACATACCCGTGGTAATGTAAATATTGCCAGATACGACACCTAATCAAACATGGCATTATGCATTAGATACAAGAGGAGCTCTTATTCTTTTATACTCAAAATACATACTCTGAAAAACCACAGGAAATTGGTGACATTGTACAGTTGCATATTTATGCATTTAAAAAACAAATTAATTGCCCCACATTTGTTTGTTGTATCACTCCAAACAGGTCACCATAGGAGGCCAATGGCCAAATACTTCCATAGACAGAAACTGAACACAGGCTGGAGAGGAAGGCATATTACAAATCATATAATTACCTGCACCAGAGGTATTTGTTCTCCTGAGGTTCCTCTTATTCCAGTGCTTCCAGGGTAGGAGTTAGCTGCCCACCCATGCAACAGCAAAGACATAATGACTCCTGCTTCCCAAAAAGGGCTCAAATTAAGTAACAGAAAATACTAAGTAATCTGTGCAATCAGCATGTGATTTTCTGA
This sequence comes from Psilopogon haemacephalus, assembly GCA_013396835.1. NCBI lineage: Eukaryota > Metazoa > Chordata > Aves > Piciformes > Megalaimidae > Psilopogon > Psilopogon haemacephalus. Next base: position 392,554 of record VWZI01003252.1, on the reverse strand, counting down.
GTGGCTAATAGGCAGGAAAGTCAAGGTTACATTTTAATTCTGTTCTGACTCATTCTATTCTTAGTTTTCTATTATTACCTCTTCTTGAAAGAAAAAGTGCTCATATGTGGAACATTCTAAAATAGGAAAGCTATCCCTAGATCACTTCTTGCCTGTGCTTGTACCAAGAAAATTTGCAAAGAAAAATCATTACTTAAAGGGCTTCAGAAACATCCTGACCCTGGCTACCTTAGGGTGCAAGTGACATCATTTCAGGAAGGTGCTTCTGCTTGTACCCACAAATAAAGGCTACTTCAGAAAGACAAGAAAATATCTGTGTCACTGTTTTAATTCATTATGCTATTCAGATGAGCCTAATGATACTGCTATATTGAATCATATGGAGTGTAAAAAGACCGTAAGCATCTTACAGCACCAGTGGCATGGGAGACTCGTAGAGGAAGGTGGAGACAGATGACTCCAAGATGTACATTTCACAAGACTAAGGGTCATAAATAGGTGTCATGATGTCTGTTATGGTCCTTCACAGAGGAGACAAGACAAAGATTTAAAGTGCATGTAAAAAAAAAGAAGAAAGACAAATTAAAACACACAGGGGAGGAGATTTAAAAATAGATGATTAGGATCAATGACAAAATCTCAGTAGTGAAGAGAGGGAAAAGGAAAAAAAAGAAACGCATACACCAAAAAAACAAATTCAAAAGCCTGCTTTCCCACCTAAATATAAGCAGAGGAGAATCACGGTGATATAGTCACTAGAGCATCAAGAAGGCAACCGATTTTTGGAGTATTATTGCACAGCTGCTCCAGTATGGGAGTGTGTAGGAGGAACTGTATTGAAGCACAGTCAAAATCAAGAGAAAATGACATCCTAGAAAGCTGATGAGCTAAACCACAGGAGTACATTACTATTATAGAGTTGCAATCTCCTTAGGAATAGTAGGTGCAAGAACAAGAGAGGAAAGATGTACCACATATCAAAGGTGGACTTTTTCAGAAGATTTATTGCTTAACAATATAAAAGGAAAATAAATGCATATTTGATTTCACACATCCTACGTAGGCCATTAAACAAGTTCAGTATTTTTGAAGGAATAGTTCAATATTCCTAAAATTAAAGCTTTGACAGGGAAAAAAAGAAAAAAGAAAAAGCAATTGTTCAGAGGTATCTAAAGAGTAAAGCTGTATGACACAGTTGGTCGATAGAATATTATGGGTGCAAATTTTGTTTTGGACAGTAAAGTAAGCTCCTGGCTTAGATCTTGTTTCAAGCCACAACAGTGATAGAGTATGTAAATAAAAGATACATTCAGTAGCTAACATAGTGAAAGATTATAGAAAAGCTTTGGGATGTAATATTGATTTGAAGGCAAAAGATCAGGAAAGCAATATCTTAAGGTGAAGACAAACTTCACTTGTTCCAGGAGTATAGGAGGTACTTCATAGGGAAGGGAACAAATTTTAAAAGCAAGTGCAGCACTGCTGGGAGTTCTTGAAAGAGAATATATTTAATGCATAGTAGTAGGTTATACACAAGTGAAACAAGGAATAGCAGAATAGTAAGAAAAAACTATTGTAGAAGCATCAGAATTTCTTCAGTGACCTGAAAATTCAAAGAGAGTCAAACAAAAAGTGGAAAGAAGATTACATGTCTAAATGTGACTATAAAGGCACATCTCAAGCCCCTTAAGGATAAGATCAGAAAAGCACAGGGACATAAAAGGGAACAAGATAAGGTTCCCTAAATGCAGAAGGAGAAAAATCAAAGTATAGACTTGTTGTTTAACGGTGAAGGAGAGAAAACTGAAAAAGACTGTCTCTGTTCTCAGTTCTTTATGAAAACAAAGACATAAAAAAAGCTATCCATAAGAAGGGTCTCTGAACTCCAATATTTAATAAATATATTTCTAACCAAGAAATAGTAGTGTATACCTGGGAACACAGCATTTTAAAAAATCTTAAAATAACTGATATTTCACTGAAAAAAACCAACTTTATAATGTGTAATTTTGATCAGATCCTGATCTCTGGCTAGCCACAATTAGCCTCTAAAACTTTCATGTAATGTACAAAATATGCCAAGGAAAGCAAATCTAACATAAAAATAAAAAGATAAATTAGTGAACAGATAGAGTCAGAGAGTAAACCATCCTGTCTCACACCTATTAATATCTTGTTCTGATACCTTTTAATTTACAAATTTCAGGTACTTTGCAGAGCCCTACTGTTTTTACCATACAGCCTGAAGTGATGATACGGTCTGACTGACAGGTCTATGGTTACACCAAATAAGTATAATTTATCAATACTTTATAGTATGTCATGGTAGCCTAAAAAACCCCTCCCCATCTTTTCTGTAGGCCCCCTTCAGATACTAAAAGGCCACAATAATAATAACATCTATCAGCCACTACTATTCAGATAATTTACCCAGCACATTACCATTTATTTTTCTCATTCTTCTCTCTCTGCTATTGAATAAAATCAAGAATAAGGAAGTAACAGAAGAAAAAAAAAAAAAAAAAAGGAGTATGCAAAAAAACTAAGGGAAGTTCATGAAACGGAATTAGGTAGTAGTTTATGCAAGGAAAATTTTGAGGTTGGAAGTTGAAAGTCATGGTTCAAGCCTGTTTGTTCTTTGATCTCCCTGCAACCATTCACACAACTGCCTCCATCACCACTACCACCACACCCATCCCAGATTCTCACCCAGAACCTGCTGGGTGGAGATTCCTAGCTAACTCATATTTGCTCAATACAACTTTATTTTTGTAGTTCAGTAATGTGAAACCAGTGCAAATGCAGTGGATACAGTTCTGATCTCCAATTAATTTTGCTCTACCATTAAATAGATCTGTCTGAACATGAAGTTGAACTTTTGTCTCTCATAGTGAGGCATTATATTGCTCTTCAGAAATACAGAGCAAGATAAGGAAATAATTGTCCCTTGCATTTCCTGACATAAGCAGATCTACATTTTCCAGCATGTTAGAACAGCAGTGCTGTGCTTTTTCAGAGCCAGTGGCAGTTATGTTTGATTCATAGAGGGGCAGGCGTACAGCCGTAAATCTGTGCTGCAGTAGACAGCAAAGTGATTAGTTTAACACAGTGACAGTGGAAAAAGGATACCTGTCATATGCTAACTGAAAACCTTAGGTCATAGTCAAAAACAAATCAGTGTTTACATGCTACTTATTTCAAAGATTATTGTGTGAGAATTGTCTTCCCCATGTTATCATCTTAAAGGACTTACCTCTGAAGTTTATACATCTCTGTTGGTGTTTCCATTCTGAAAGGAGAGTAAGAGGCAATTCAGAAATTCTGAAGCCCACTTCTTAAATAATTCTGGTTTTCTAGAGCATTTGCCTGATATTCTTTAAGTACCAGAAATATGCAGCTGTCTAGGTTTTGGGTTGTTTTGGTTTGGGGTTTTTTTTTGTGTTTGTTTTAACTGTTAGAAGCATCTAAAAGGCCTTTTTATTCAGAATGCAAGTAGAATTTCTAACCAAATAAGAACAGGGAGCAGTTAAATTATTATTACTTTCAGCCACAGTAATTTTACTGGATCTAATTTGAATTACATCACTTTTTTTGTAATGTTACTGATACAAATAAATTAATGCTATCTAAGTCCTAAAGTTACCATTTATTTGAAATTTTTCCAATGGTAAAAGAAAATGAAAAATGCCATCAAAATGAAAATTTAATTTATTTTTCTTATTTCACATTATTTGGTTTTCCCCATTAAGTTCATTAGAAATAAGAAGAATATAATCAATTGTTTAAAATGTATGACTCTTCATGTACTGTAATTACTTCAATTACAGGATTTTTAGACCTGCTAGACTGAACTCATAAGATCCTGAAAAATCTTCTTAATAGCAATCTTTCACCTCAGATCAAGTTGCAGATTTTAAATAGTGAGATCCAGCTTGCAAGGTAACATCTCTGTAACCAGTTCTCACAAAGGATGACTCTGAGAGTCTCAGAGACAGTAACGTCTTCTTCCTGATATAAGAATGAAAAAAAGCAAATGGTAGAATCTTGACATCTTTAAAGTCAAATGCAACTTCCCAGGATTTACCTTTGCTGGAAAACAGTTATGTATTCTCTCAGCAAACACAGCAGTTATAGTTAAGAATAACATAGCTCATATTTTCTTACTACTAGAGTTTAGGAATAAATCATCATTAATAAATGACTCATTTTGTGCTGGATGCACAAGTCTAAAAGATTTCTTTTTTAAATGAAGATCAGAATTTGGGAATAAAATATTTGTGTCAGTACTTCAACACTATAAATATGACTTAGAGTTGAAGCATGGCTTTGCCTTGAATTGTTCATGGAAACCTATCTAGCAAGTGGAACATTTCCATGGTTTGAGAGACAGTTGCATTAGGGAAACACTGTAGGAACTTTGTGTTGATTGTATAAGTTTGTATATGTAGTATTCTGCAATGTTACTGTGACCTCCAGTCATCATTTGTCATGAGTTTGTCATGCAAATTTGAATTACCTCTCATTTCCCAACCTTCCCTCCCTTCCTGAATCACTTAGGTTTCCCTCTTTGTTTAATTTGATTGTTGGATGAGATCCTCCCTTCTGCAAATTAATTATCCAGTTAAATGCCAGCTACTTTCATAGGAACTATGATGTTATGCTAGTTCTACAAATGGTCGGTGAGAAAATTGTCTTTCTTATAGCATAAGAAAAGGACTCAAAGCTTTTTGAAAATCTTAAAATATTATGAAAGGAGTGAGCATTGATATACACTCCTAATTTGAAATATAACATATCCTGTTCTCATCCCATGTTGGGTCAAGCTTGTCTAGTCAGTAAAAAATGAGCTACTGTATTCAACTCGTACATGTTTGTTACCGTCTGTCTCGTAAGACACCATTATCTATAGTGATGGAAGTATTCATGAATAATTAATATTTTCTTTTTAAAGAAAAACAAACATAGAATTTGACATGCTAATGAAGGATTTATTGCATATATCTGGGTGGGTGGGGAAGTTAAAAAAATATATATTTTTTTACTAACATTTAGGAAACTTGCAAAAAAAAAAGTTGCAAACATCTTGGTTAAAAGCTTTTTCAAAGTGAGTTTGGATGTCAAATTTTAACAGCTTTTTAGCTGTACAAAAGCTTCACCAGCTACAGTATAAAGTTTTGGGAAGTTTGTGTTAGAACAATTAATCACTGAAATGGAAAGAAAACAGTATATCCATCGGCACACAGATAAATCACACATGATTTCTTTCTAAAATCTAGTCACCAAGAATAATGGAAAATACGACTGGCAGGAGCATTAGGAGATTATCTTACTCCATTTTTTTCCTCAAGCCAAAATCAAGTGCACCTTGTCCATGCTTGACAGATACAGGCTAACATTCAGTGTCAGTGCTTCCACAGTCTCCCAAAGCAATATGATTTTTAAAGATAGAACATCTCCCAATGTATTTCAGCCTTAATCTACCTTGCTTTAATTTATTTCTTGTCACATGCATTCCAGATATGGAAATCAGTTTATCCTTTCCCTCTCTGCAGCAAACTTTTATATATTCGAACACTATTATCATGCTTAACATGATAATAACTTTTACAGCACAGCTAGCTTTTCAGCACTTTAAAAAAAAAAAAAAAGAAAGAGCAGTAAGTACAAGGCAACTCTCAGCTCACTGAAACTGGGCTCTGAAGGGAGACTGCACTTGGAGGAACTCAGTTTTGGAAATTTGTTGCAGTAGTAGAGAAAAGGAAACAAAATGAATCTGGGAACAGTTTTCATGCACAGAAAGCTGCATTATCCCCTTGTCACAATGAATATAGAGTGCCCAGTTAAAACACAGCAATGGAATATTTATGTTTAGCTCCAGTGTGCTTTTGCAAATTTTATGATGCAGTGAAGTATACAGCATGCATTTTGGAATGTGCGTCAAAACTGCATAGATTTCCTAGAGTGATGTAACCTCAACCTCTAGCAAAACATTTACACAGAAATTAAATTAATCATAGGTAATAGACTTCTCTATTCATGTTCATGGGTGTCCCATCTCCTTGTTAAAGTAAGGAAAAGAGGAGTCAGGGCCTAGCTTTCCCAGGTACAATGCACCTCACTGAGAGGAAGCATCTACTAACCATATTCCACTGAGAAGCAGAAGTCAGAAAACATTTATTTAAAATCCATTTAGGTTCTTTTACCATTTTTATTTGCTTCCTATTTCTTTTTTTTTTTTTTTCACTTTGA
>VWZI01003252.1:331866-382003 GCA_013396835.1 Psilopogon haemacephalus | reverse complement strand
AAGATACAGTGAGGATAAAAAGTTGCACTGAGATAAAACAAACAAAAAACCCCAGGAAAATTATGAACAATACAAAAGGTTCTCAGAGATTTAAACGAGAAATTACACTATACATACAAGAATGAGAAAATGTACATATAAATAAGCTCTTAGGGAAATTAGTAAGATAGAAGATTGTTTCAAAGTGATGTTTCAGGAGTGATGATATTTTCATCAAATGTAACTATAAGATATTAAGGAGTCAATAAGTAAATAAAACCCTGGAGTAAAGAAGATTATACATGCATTTAGTATCAAAGCATGACAACACATTACCAGAGTGCTTTCAGTATAGCATTTAACTAATGCTTCTTTTTTTCAGAAAAATGTAAGACCAAACATAAAAATAGAGAATTATGTAAAACCAATAAATAAGATTAAACAGATGTAGTTTAACTAGGCACATATCCCAGCGTATTAAGGAGAATTAAACAGACCACACAGTTTACACTTCTGTGGATCTGACGCTTCGGCAAGAAATCAAGTCTGCAAACAAACCAGAAAACTAAGAACCATAATTCTGTCTTTATCCAGGTATTCTGGAGTAGTTCAGAAGCTCTGTAAACTGGAAAAAAGACTTTCTTATTGGTATATGAGGAGTTGGTATGTTTTCCATCCACTTTGATATGTACATTTATTAGTCATGTTTTTCTTTTCCAGTAGGACTGGGTTACTTGTGACATTTTCCCTCTCATTACTGGAATATTCCCCAATATTTCATGAATACTGAAGGAAAATTCTCCATATGGAATAGGGGGATCATTCCTCACTTGTATTTGTTAGTACTGGAAATGCCATTTCAAGTATGTGCTATAACATTTACAGCACAATCAAGATTTATTAAAACTACTCCACAGAGCACTATTGTAAAAAATTTATGAACTGTAAAACTGCTGTAAAGGTCACTTGAGATGCAAAAGTTTAATTTGGAGTATCATGTTATGGTGTAGTACTGCTAAACTTAATGCTTGTTTAAACAAATGGCTTGAGGATATTTGTCTCAGAATGTGGGGTTTATTCACTTCAGTAAAACAACTTAGCTATGATTTTTCCCCCCTTAGCTTTGATTCTTTAAGGCTTATTCACTTTTTTTTTTTTTGTCCACTAATCCATTAATTTACTTTTATGAGTATGAGAATAACAACATACAAGAAAAAAATATATTTCATCGTGTTTAATGGCACTATGCAGATGTAGCATTTGTCATTATTTTGAGATTTTATATTCCATTACTTTTTTTTTTTTCCTTTAACTACCATGATCTGGAAAACTAAAAGGAACAAATATCATAAATATTTAGTAAGGTCCCAAAAATTGAAGCTCAAAGATAAATCAGTATTTTTGGATAATACTGTAGAAACATGTATGAATTCCACTGGATGTAAAGCAAGTTCATTTGCTGAAAATTAATGATACATTTGAAAGTTGAAGAAAAATTTCCCTTTCTTTCACCAACTTCTACACAAGACCATAATTCAGGACAAACTTTTTTTATTCTTCCAGATTTCAAACACTTAGAGAATCCCCTTCCTTGTACACTTAAAGACAAGTGGAGAATGCCTTTAATCTTCCAGGAAGCTGTACATGCCAGAACATTGCAAATTTGTGAATGTGGAACATTTATTATTTACCATTAATAATTATTTCCTGTCAAAATTGGCAGCAGTGATCTATTGTTTTCCCTTGTTAACTTCCTAAATCCTGAATAAAATAATAGAGGGAAGCTGTAGCTGGTAATCTTACCTACTCTTACCAATAGCTAGAACTGGTCAACGTAGAAGCAGAGTTACATAAGGAACTAATTTAATGTATCTTCATAAATAGGCATAAAATAATTTTCACATGGATAGCATCAAATAAGGCATTAAAAAGTCTATGTTACTGATATTTAAATCTTTCAACATATTACTGTACAGCATAGAGTCCAATTTATGTCAAGACCACAATTATAATAAAAATTACAAAACCCAACAACATAAAAATCAAGAAATTTGGTAAATTGTCTTATATATAAAGTGAAATTTTGCCTTTATCTGCCAAATGAATGAACTCTTGATTTCTAGTTTTCTTCAAGGTTAAAATATTTTTTAGGATATTAAGCCTCAGGCATATTGGAAATAAATATCTCCAAACTGAAAAAATATTGTGGAGCAGATATTTAAAACAAATAATAACAAAACTTGCTAATGTTTTCTGTTGTCAATGAATAAGTTTAAACAGTCGTTATTTATTTCTTGGAGTATATGCCTTATCGACTCAGTAAAAACTACAATTAAAGAAAAAAAGCAAGCTATCATATTACTGTTGGTTTTTTTTTCTTTTTTTTAAACTCTGAGTTGGGGGAGAGCTGTGATGGGTGAAGAGGAAGGAGAAAACACGCTTGTATCGCAGGGGTGGAAAACACACATGAAATAAGGGATACTGCCAGTGACAGGCGTACAGTGATTGCCAGAACAGAGCTAGGCTTGCAGTCAGTTTTCTTTGTTGCTGTTTCATTATGGGATATCCTGTTATCTAAAATGTTCTTGAGGAAGAGAAGTATTACAACATTTATTCCAGGAAAAAAAAAAAAAAAGAAAAAAGTTAAAAACTATAAAAATATTGTTAATGTTAAAAATAGGAAAGACAACATTTTGCATTATCTATTACTACCTGTCATTTTTACAGTTTCACAAGTGAGCAGAAAGAAGCAGCTGGACAGAGAGGAGCTCAGCCTAAGTAAGGAGGCCCAGCTAGCACCCATGGGTGACAGCCATTCCCGCCTAACTGGGGGAGCACCCGACGTTTTGTCCCCTTCCCATTCACCCAGTGTGCACCATGGGGATCTCACCGGTGACAATTAGAGGACACTCCCTCTATTCAGGCACAGTTTAGGGCTTCTACCTTTCCTGGGGCCAATTATAAAAGGAAGTGGTCAGGGAGGGCTAAGTGGTCACACCCGGGATGGGAAGAGACTCCAACAGAACCCAGGTGCTCTGGATTTGGGGGAAGAAAGTGGAAGATACTGTGTGGGGAGGAGGTTCTGAAATGAGGGAGAAGGAAAGGAGAAGTATGGAGGTGGAGATGAAAAGAGGAAGATGGGGGAAAAGGAAGGAGATGGAAAGAAATGGAGGAAGATGGAAAGAAAATGAGGAAGATGGGGGAAAGATGAACATGGAGGGGAAAGGAGGGAGATGGGGGAGAAGGGAGATAAAATAATAAAAATTAAATCTAGACTGGAAAAAAAAAAGGTGATCCTGGTCTGGTAGGGGATTGGACTGGATGATCCTTTGAGGTCCCTTTCAGGCCCTAATATTCTGTGATTCTCTACCAATGTGAAGCTCTCACTTTCAGTACAACAAATTGCCTATGGCCTTCGATGTATTTTTTCAAGTGTTAAATTAACAAACTAGCTCAGTGAGGAATGTTCCTGTTTGTTCATTTTCAGCATGAGATAACATTCACCCTGCAGACTCAGCAGTCTGTCTAGGTCAGGTCTTCTGGCTTTGATGGGGACCGTATTCAAAATAAGTGTGTTTACTACAAAAAGAGAGGTTTGTTTGTTTGAGTTTATCTTGACATAGCAAGCACAAATAAATAAGCATGCACTGCCATGAAATATTTAATCAGAACCATAGGGAAAAAAAAGTAATTTCCTAAGGTCTCTGAGATGATATTTCCTAAATATATCCTGCCAACCCTTTTGATAACTTACCTTTAAATTCTGTGTTATCCAAGGAAGCTTTTTTGGATTTTTAAATAATATTTTATATTTCAAGAGGAAAAAGAAGTTTGTATTTACTTATGAACTACACATAAATTCTGCACATTAGGATATTTTTCTGATTGAAAGACATCACACCTACATTTCTCTGAATATCTAAAGTTCTGCAGAAAAATGTTGCTTTATCCATCAGTATACTGATGAACATGCCTGCACTATACACATACCAATTCTGTTTTGCTTTACTGGGATATTTATTCCACATGATTAGCCATAAGTATTTAGTAGAGTCACTACAAAAGCAATTTAGAAGTAAATATTAACATTTAAGCTATTAGCCTAGGGAAATTTTTTTACTTTTGCAAATAAGGAACCAGTACTTAAGATAAATCATCAAGCCAAGTCATGCATTAAACATTTTTAGTACTGCTGTGTATGCAGCAGGACATCAGAGTTTATCACATAGTTTCACAAAAGCATGCAGATGTCATATATAAAGTAGTTTGCAGTAAGACTGTTATGTAGGCTAAGCACAGGCCTATGAAGTGCCTGGAAGTGAAAATGGACAAGGCCAAACAAAGATGATTATTCAGGAGAAAATTTATGGATAGAATTCCTGGAGATAAATTCTTTATGCAGGGGTGTCTCTTCTTCAAGAGCTAGAAAGACTTTGTGATACAGAAGGCAATGACTAAGGATTTAACAGTGTTCATTGATAGGATTAGAGTGAGTTTGAAAGCAGTGGCAGAAACTCAGAGGATGCTGAAACAGCAACAGTGCAGGGCAACAATGAAGTAAGACGGCATTAATTCAGATTGCCAGGAGGAGGCTATGATCAACTATGGATGGCAGATTGAGAAGTATGAGAATGCAAAAGAGGCTACAGAGCTTTTGAGGAAACTGAGATTGTTGATGCCAGTGAGAACATTTATAGGTACTGCAGGAAGCCAGCACAAAGAGGCTTGAAGAGGAATTAGTGATGAAGAAGCTAAGGCTACAGAACCAATTACATTCAAAAAGATCATTGCCGAGGATAGAATAAATGGAGGATGCTGGATGCAAGACAGAGATTTTGATGGGTTCTTTGGAGGTGTCTGCTCTGTATGATGTGCTGTGAAGATGAAGAGGAGGAAATGGCTACTAGTGAAAACTTTAAAAGGCACAATGAACAAAAAAGAATCACCTATAGTCTTTTAAATCTACTGTACTTTCATATCTTCAGTAATGATGATGGATAGAAATCAATGAAACAGAGAACCACATGAAGAGTATAAGGGGTATAATTATTCATAATTTTTCATACCAGAAAAAATAAAGTGTAACCAAGAGATTATCAGGCGCTGGATTTAAAACAAACAGGAGTATTTTTCTCATAGCAAATAATATATTACAGAACTTCCTGATCTCCATGGGAAATCATGGAGGTCTGAAATATAAGTAAGTTCAGAAAATATTCAGAGACATTTACGGAAGAAAGGTTTTTCAAGGTCTGTGAAATATAGTGATAGAAATCACTGTTGGCGTAGACTCCAGATTCAAAGAAACTGCCATAGTATTTGGGAGAAGTTTTACTATGTTTCTGTACTGTCAATACATTTCATTACCTGCTTACAGTCACTATGGCAAACAAGACATTGGATGATTGATTTATGCTTGCCCTCTATTTTCTTTCTGATGCACAAAGGCACAGATAAAGTAAAGCTTTTGAACCCTTAAAAGAAGATTAGAGTCGTTGCTGGAAGAATACTGATTTACCTGTGTCCCATTCAGCAGAATAATATCAATGGAGAGGAACTATTATCAATCACTCAGTTCACATAATTATCAAAAATATTTTTTAAAGAATGCAATCCTTGCCTAAGATTTCCAAAGTGTTACACCTCAGCTGCTGGTATCTGCTGCATCTGTCACAGGCATTCTTGGGAAGACCCTAAGTATAAAAGAATAGTAAGGAAAAGTTCACATGTTCAGGATGTGAAGTCAGTCCAGGCAAAGATGAAAAATTCTTTTAGTTTTGGAAATGAGCTCTTCATTTGGTCAATCACATTGATGTATAAGTTAAAATGAAGTTCAGTGATCTAAACTACTAATTTAGGTGTAATATCACAAAAAATGTCAGGAAATCATAATATCTTGGCAAACACATTTGGAATAAAATTATAGTGAAATACTAAGGAAAGAATATTTGAAACAATACAGAATCTTGTCTTCATACTATTTTAATTAATATAAGTGTGGTATCCTTGGGAATGATGAGTGGAGATAATGAGATCTGAGGAGAAAAGGTGAGATGGGAACCAGTAGAAGCAATCACAGGAACTGAAGATAGTTGAGTCTCCAGCTACTGCAGGGGTAACTCTGTTGATATATCATCTTTCGCCATTAGAAATTAAGAACAATCTCTGGTTTAGTACAAAAAATAATCCCTCCTTTAAATCATCATAGTTCTAAGAGCATTTAAATTGAACTGAGATTAGGGTGCACATGTATATGTATGTATATATAAGCATATAAACACACATGCATATAAACATACATGCAAAGGTGGTGGTGGAGTTGTGTTTAAATACACATGTAAATACACAGGGATTATTCTTTGGCCAAAAAAACATTTTTCAGTTCAATGCCATCCACTCAAGATTTCCTTTTTCTTTCCATGAATGTCACTGGAATGCAAAGTGAAGATGATCCCTGAAAAACCATCTCAGCTAATTACTGACAGAAGAAAGCAATTAGCATAGCAAGATAAGATAGAATCCATGGTTCATATCAGAATTCAGCTATTTAAATAAGAGAAAAAGTAAATTGTCAGCATTACTGTAGCTTTTTTATTTTTCAACACTGAAATATGTTGAGCTTCTAGAAACAGCAGACTATCCACAGGCTTTTCCTTCAACTCCTATTATAGCTGTGTCTAATAAGTGTCAAAAAAGGATATTATTCTGTCTTGATTTTTATTTTTTGAGTCACCATATTTTTTATTACCATTATTTTTTTCTGACCAGTTTTGTTTGAAATAGTTGACACATAATATTAATCAACTCAGCAAATATATTGTTTCCTTTGGGGAAAATATTTCAGTACAATAGATCCCACTAAATGTCATTTATGTAAGATCAGAGGATGTACACTGCTATTAATCAATGTTACGGCCCACAACTTTATATCCATTTCATGTATAATGCCCCCAGAGTAAAGCCAAGAGTATGCATAACAAATACTCAATTTAAGAGAATATGTTATTCACGACAGCAATAAAAGAAGAGCAACTAGGGTAATAAATGCCTTTCAGACACAGAAAGAGGCACTGTCATGTTAAAATTTGTATCAGCATCCTACAATCAAATATTGATGCAAGATCTTCCCAAGAAAACACAAAGTCAGCCTCAAGTTGGTCTTTAAGGAAATATGTAACTTCTCCCATGTGTCTTTGGATAAGTTATACTTTTTTTTTTTTTTATAACATACTATTATTTCCCCACAAAGGTGTTTTACATGTTGCATATAAGCACATGTGTCATAAGCTTCAGTTATATGTGTTCCATAATATTTGAAGAATATTCTCGTATTTTCCATCCTCTGTGGTCATAAATACTTAGTCATTGCAAATAAAATGGCTAAGCAGAGAAGCCAAAACAAGTTGCTTTGCTCTGCTGGTATCCTCATAGGTGAAATACTCCTGTATTACATGCTGCAGTGTTATGAAAAGTAAGGGTCTGGACAATTTAATGTGTTGCCATTTCAGATAAAAATCATTTCTTCTAGGTGTTTGACCAGTGTAAATGTCAGAACTGATCTATTTAATTAATTAGCTTTCCAGCTGGGATCCACGAGAAAGTGCATTGCCCTTTCATAATTCCTTATAATGTCCTTACATATATTAAGCACAATATATACTTTTGTTTCTGGCTATTCTAAAACAGCTGAATAAGTGCCTTAACTGCTAGGTTTTTAAATCTGTTTTGTCTTCAATAAAAGAACAAAGTGTAAGCTGATTTTTCTCTCTGTGTGTGCAACTCACAGTGCACTGGTAGTAGGAATATAGAAATGAAGATGGGTTCTTTTCAGCATCCTTCAAAAATCTTTTAATAGACTTTTGTATATACTTTAATTTCTAATAATTATTGACAAATCATTCTGAAGTTGCAGCAGATCTCTCTAATTTCAGTGCAGTTTGCTGCTTTATTCATTCCAACCTGACAAATAGGTAAAATAGGTACAGGTAAGAAAGCAACATCCATGACTCCATATAAACTTAGAGTTTTAAAATCCCATGCACTTCAAAGGTACCAGACTGCTGGCTAGGCACTCAGACCACATCAGCATTCTTACTAAAACCTATTATTTTCCTGGCTATTTTCTGTCCCTGATATCCAGTTTTTGGTTTTGTTTGATTTTTTTTTATATTTCTTTTATAGTCCAAGTATCCTAATTTTCTATTGTCTCATTTTCCTACATATTTATATACAGCAGGAAAAAAGGAACCTGGAAAATAAATGTTTGTCTGAGGAAAGAAGTCAGTCTCAAATGTTTTCCTTTATTGTTGTTACACTTTTTTTTTTTTTTTAATTAAGATGGGATATCCACTAATGTTAAAAAAATTTGCCTGAAATTATGGTATCTCTAACTGTTATAAGGACATAAACATCCCTCTCCATGGCCTTCTTTAGTTTACTCAATAATTCAGCTTGAATATTGCAAGATTTCCCTCCATGATTTAGCCTTAAAGGAAAGAAATAAGCCAAACAGGTTTTGCCTAAACATCTAAACATCATTTGCTTACAAGTGGGCTATAAAAGGGATGGAGATAATTTTTTTTTAGTGGGGCCTCATCTGACAGGACTAAGGGTGATGGTTTTAAAAGAGGGGATATTTGGACTACATATAAGGAATTTTATTTTCTTTTTCTTTCTTTCTTTTTTTTTTTTTTTTTACAATGAGGGGGATGAAACACAGAAAGTAGTTACAGAGAGGTGGTAGACCCTATTCCAGGAAACATTCAAGGGTTGGATTGAGCATCTGAACAACCTGATCTAATAAAAAATGATCATTCTTACTTCAGGAGTGTTGGAATAGATGACCTTTAAAGGTCCTTTCCAATCAAGAATATTCTATGATTTTTGGTTTTGAAATTAATTGGAAAAAAAATAATCAAATCAAGAACTCAGCCATATATAAGTAAATCACCTGTATAAGGAATACAACAAAGCAAGCTCAAAGTCAGTTATGTACCCATCATAAACCCCAAGTGGAAAAACAATTGACACCAAAGAATTTATGAAAAATGTAGAACATGGAGTCTCTCTGACTTGCCTTTTTTTTTTCCCAGAATTTTTCTTCAAATGGAATCAAAGTTTGTTCTTGAGGTGATTACTGTAAATCTCAAGATGCTCTTCTCACTTGTCTAGCCATGCAGAACAAGAGAGTTACAACTAGTAAGGGATCTATTCTTTTTCATCAAGCTATGTAATGATTGTAGACTGAGATTATATTGTGATTATTTTATATAAAGTCATTAAAGAAAATTCACAACAAAAAAAAAATCCAAAACATTAAGTATAAGCAGAACCTGGTGGCAATATTTAATTTTCAGTTGCTTTAGTCTGCCTTTGTTTGTTTATCTAGTGAACATTTTCTCAAACAGAACACTTTGGAGTCTTAATTTTGTGCCTGGGGAGACCTCGACATTTGTTATTATTATAATAAGTTTCAACTATCACAAATGTTAGTGTATGTTTCCAAGCAAGGCCATGGGTGAGATAAATATGGAAAGAAAGAGTTTTCAGATTTGTTCAGCAATGCTGAAATGAGAAACATAAGGCAAGAAAAATGCAGAACGATGGGGACGACTCCCACTTTCCTCTGAAATTGACGTCAGTCCGACCATAAAGATGGAGGCAGCAATGCCTCAAGTACTGAGCAATGAAAATGAGTGTTTATTTTATTTCTTTATGCATTCTCTCCTTCAATTTCCTATTGTAGAAACTGTTCAGCTGAAGACCATAAAATCTATTGTTTTCCTACAATGATGTTTGTTTCCTGGAAAACTTTTTCTAGCAAATATAGTCACAGAGGTGCTCTGAAATATACAAATCTTAAATATTAATATTGATGGATCCAGAATACAATTTTTTTTTTTTTTCGTATAGCTGAGAGTTAGATATTGCAGGTTTTAGAGAAATAAGAATTTTGTTGACATCCACAATTTCTCTTGAGGTCATGATGCAAGATCAGTCTCTAAATCACAGTGCAGCTGTCAGACTAAGCCAGAGACACTTAACACATTGCTCTTTCCTCACTGTATTTCAAAAACAGTGGGTATCACCCATCTGTTGTTTAGATTTATTTTTTTAATAAACACAAACATAACTAATTGAGACATCTGTGTCCCTCCATCTTCAGAATTAAGTAGTGCAGGATATGAACATAATAGTGAATGAGTTTCCTTACATGTTTTATTTTCTTTTGCAGGCAGCTTTTGTTGTCTCTCTAGACAAAATGCTGATTATTTCAAATTAAACTCCTGATTAAGATTTTAAAGTATCTTTAAAGAGTTTAAATTGATACCATATCCCCATGTTTTATTTCTGCTTTCCTCTCTTCATGCTGTGCACCTTCAGTGTGCATTTTGTATTGCAAGCAGAGTTGAAGAAGGAAGTGAAAATACAACTTTATTAGTTAATTGAAAAATCTAAGCAGTATAAACAACATTAAAAAATAAGAAAAGACTACACTAAACAACATTTATAATGTTATGTTTATTAATACCACACATGCAGTTGCAGCCCAGTATATTAGGTTCTTAAAATGACATACTGGGACACAGGTATTTTGCAGACAGTGAGCTTTAAGATAGATAAAGAGAAAAACCTGTATGCCAAGGCTTCAAGAGCAGAAATGTCTCCCAGAGAGGTGAAAAGAGGGCAGAGTGGACACACAGATGAGAGATCAGTACTGAGCTGGAGAGGGTTGAAGGGGGAAAAACTAAGGAGACTTTCTCTGCCACAGAGACAGTGAAAGCACAGGGGTGGAAGAAATGTTGGTGAACAATACTAAAGAGTAACTCATAAATTTGGAGTATTTAAAAAAAAAAATAAACAAAACTAAATAAGTATATAGAGATTTCAATTTGCTACTGTTTTTAAACGTACACTGCAGTCTTGAAACTACATCTAATCGCCACTTTGTGTGCCCAAACAGGGAATATTCTGATGCTTAGTTAAGTAAATGTCTGATTGAGGGATTTAGGCATGTTAAAATTGTGGCTTTACTTGTGTAGAAAGAGACTGGTAAGTGGTTAAAAACTCATTTCAACAGTAAAAATTCACATTCATGACAACCACGTAAAAGAAATGTCTGCAATCATTAAAAAAAAAAAAAAAAAAGATGAAAAAATAGTATTATAGGCTTATCTTTAAGTCTAGTGCAGCTCGAAATAGAGCTAGGCACTTCTCTAAAATTCACCATCTGTAAAACAACTCTAGGCCACTACCTCTATCTCTGTTTAGTGAAGGAAATGGCATAGGAAGAAAACTTGTTCTAAGAAGGGAAAATGATTGCACATACACTGTAAAGTAGATATGCTGCAGTATTAGAGTGTTTTCTACTATTTATGATATACAAATTAATCAGAAGTATTTGCATCTCTCTTCTATGCATGTTAATGAATTAATCAGAATAGTTCACAAGACTTTAATTACATAGACTAAATGTTTAGTTTTTAAATAAGGAAACTAGATGTTTTCATAAATTAATAATTTTGTTGATTTTGTATAAGTGTGAATTAGACAATTAGGATTTTTAAAGATAATTTAGTTTAAAATTAAAAGCTACATAAAAGACTTATTTAGACTTATTTAATAGCCTGACCTAGTTATGAATAATTGCTGTTGACACAGGATTTACACATGTCCTTACACTATGTCATTTTCTCAAACGCAAACAAGACACCTGCTGAGTATTAGCTTCAGGAAGCATGTCAAACTCAAATCAGCAAGTAATTATCCCTACCATTCATGTAGAACTTAATTCAACTTTAAAATATTCTTTCTAGGCATATTTTATACATAAGGTGAAGAATAAAGATGATATATTCATGTTATACATACAAAAGAAACCACTCCCTCCCAAGAAGTATGGGTAATCTCAACATTGTTTATGCGGAAGTACAGATCATTACAGACCTTCCAAGTGTCTGTGATTGCTACTATTAGAGCACTGATTTAATTTCTTCCTTTTGAGAAACTGAATTGAACCCTGTCACATTCTAGGTAATTCAAAGTAAAGTAAGGACAGACACAGTGGTGAATATTTTAAGAGAGTAGGAGCATGGGCAGATTCAAAGGAAGAAGATGGGAGAAACAAGTTGCCCAAGAAAAAAGAACAAATGTCTTCTGTAAAATGAATTTTGTATATGGCAAAAAGGGGGAAGTATATGTATAAGAACTTAAAACCTTAGTACTCTGTGTGTAAAATTAAACATGCTTTCAGTGCTTTTGCAAGACCTGGACCTCAGTCAGTGCTCCACTCTTACTCACTCCTGCCAACAGAGTGGAAATTAGGGTGTGAATTTGAAATCCACCAAGATGATTTTGTGACTGAGTTCTCCAACCACTTGGAAGTTCTCTGAAAACCACAAGTCCGCCAACAGCCAGCAGCATGTGGCCTCAGCTCCTACCATGTTTGCAAGGACATTACCCTATTCAGAGGTGTTAGAATTTACTGGCCAGGATTTTCATCTGAAATTCATTTTCTGAATCCCTTACAGTCTGCATAGACTATTGCTAGAAATGTAAGGACTGAGGAGTAACATACCAGGTAACAAAATTACTTTCGAATAAGCTATTCTTGACCAGGAACTGGGTACTTAAATCACTCATCTGCAGATATTCATTAACTTAATAACAGTAGTGTTTTAGATAACGATGATGGTATTTTAGGCTAATAGACCATAATGTCCTCTTTCTGCATACAAACCCTGTGGTGAGGTAAGTGTAGTTAATACAGTGACAATTGCCCTACTACAAACATAATTGTATATTGTGCTAAATTTAAATTTCTCATTAATCAAATGCTGCTAATATAAGATTTTAATTTAATCCGATCAGCCCCTAGGAAAATAATTGCTGTCTGATCAGTTTTAACTACTATAAACAGAAAAGCTACATTGCTGTTTGAGAAGTGGGGGGAGAAAGCCACATGTTTCTCAACACATTGTAAAGGGATGTGTGTGCTTTAGACTTGCCCTACAAGCTTAAGCTTGTTATTAAACAACAGCTAGAGATGACCACGAGCCAAAACCAGTTTACTGTTGGGAGCTACAACAGTAATTCCATTTGTGGAGGGTTTTATTTGGATACTGACTCTAACTAAAAACACATTGGAATGCTGAAATCAATACTTTTGAGTTATGAATAGAAACTACATTGAATCTGGAAGGCAGAATTTTAATTCTATCATTTCTCCTTCCTTTTAGATTTGTCAGAGATATATTGTCATCAAATTTTCAAAGAAATCTGGGGAAAAGAAAAAAAATCTTTACCTTGCAGGACTTTTCTTTTCATCTAATCATCTTTACCTTTCCTGCCTGTCAGATAACTTCTTTTGTGAATTCAGTGACAACGCTGCTGCTGTGACCATCCATTGCTGCATTAGTAGCAAATTCCTTCCTTACTGTCAATTGTGTGACCAAATATTGTACTTCTTTACTGTGAAATACCATCTCCTTAAAATCTATTTAACTTCAGGAATTTTCAGTCCAAAGCAACTTTCATTGAGCTTGATATTCTTTTTTTTGCAAATTAACATAATATTTAGAAATTACCTGTAACGGATAAAATGCAGCCCATGCAATATACCTGACTAAAGCCCTGCCTTTCCAAAAATGATCACACTGCATTTTAAAAATAAAACCTAAATGCATGATTACTGAAATAAAGCTATGGATTTGAAGTTCAGGAGGTTGAGGCATGCCAGTCACTGTTAAGTATTAATAACACAAAGACTAATGAAGAGGGATCAAAATTTATATTCCACCCTTGACATTGTTTCTTAGCGAATATGCCAAGAGTTTCTCCTGCATTCTCTGCTACTTTTTGTTTTCTTCTGCTGTGGATGAAGCATAGAACATGCACACTATAAGTCTCACTCCTACTGTCTTTAATAACTAGCTCATTGAACCATTTCTGTGTTGTGAAATACAGAACACGTGAGGTCGTGTTAGTTGCTCACATCTCTGAAGATCACCCCTATGAACATATTCATCTGCAAGTTCCCATGTGGATATACATGAATTAACTGAAGATGGTGGGATAAGCTTGCTGCAGATCAAATATCCTGCTTTGTGGAAGTTACATTTTATAAATATAATCACCAAGCTTTAAGAGCTTAATCCTACACATCAGAGGTGCTGCACATCACTTGTATAAGCACAAGATAAAAAGAGATGAGCTGCAAAGGGGGCACAGCAAAGCTTGAAGCTGCATTATTAGGAAAGCGCTGCTACAAAAATGTCATCTTGTTCCCATTTAGTGACAGATGTTAAGGCTAAAGATGAGAGAGCAGAGTTTAGCCCTTGCTGACAGTTCAGAATTATACTCAAATCTGCCTCTCTCCAGGCACACCATCACTCTCATCTCTGTGCCTACCAGAAAGCTGCTCAGAAACCTGAGCGATGTCTGTTGTAACTACTCCATACTTCGGTCTCTGCCCAGCACTTACAAACACCTGAGAAAACAACGATGCTGATGCTCACATCTACTTCTATCTCCATTGCATATAGCCCAAGGACTAAAACAAGTATTTTTATTCTTATAATATTTTATGTAGAGACTTTTATAGCATGCAGTTCCTATATTCTGGAATTCCTACTAGTGTTTGCATTAAATCTGACATGCTGAGTATCTGTTCAGCATTAAGCATGAATGCCTTCCTTTGAAAAGAATTTCTCTTTAATTTTTATGCCTTTTTTAAAGAGCCCTCAAAAGCCCTAGGCCAAACAGCCATTTTTAATTTTCATGAATAAGGTATCTCATAGAAGGGAATCCCAAGGCACCCTGGCTGCTTTTGAATTCTGCATAAGTGTTAGCAGAATTTGAACTCTGCTCACAAAGCACTGCACCCAGTAGAAGTTTCTCTTTAGGGAAAATCCTACAAATACCATGAGGAAAACTATTCTTCTGTCTATGGGTGTGCAGGTGTACATATACTCATTTTGCTTTATGCCCAATACAAAATCTAGATATTTTTCCTGCCATTTATCTTACTCCAACAATCATTTTAATATTAAAATGTAAGTATTTGATGTTAATAAAATAAAATTGTCTCTATTCATGATTTCAAAACAGAAGAAAGGGAACAAGACTTAAGAAGGAGACATAAGGTAAGTTGTTATCACAAAATATTCAGAAATGAAGTTAGCAAAAAATAGTGACAAATTAATTTGCATCCCAAGACTCAGTACGCATGCTTGTTTCTCATGACCGAAAATGGTCTTTTCTCACAAACCTTTTAAATGTAATTTTGAGCCTGTAATCTCTCCTGAAACTGTGGCCCCTAGCATCTAATAACTACATCCTTATGAAGCTTCAGGACTAGCATATTAACCTTCATTTTCTCAGCATGTCACTTGTCTTTAGCACTACATTCTTCATGTTGTTTATGTTTCAGTTTTGTCATATGAAATTATTTTTTCCTCCCTCACTCTGTAAGACCACTGAATAAAATAATAAGTCCATTCATTTCTCTTCTGAAATTGTTTTCCCAAGGCCATGTTTCATTCTCCTCTAAAGAAATACATAATACATGATTATCCTCTTCACAATTTTCAAGTTCATAAATAAAAAGATAATAACATAACCTTTTCTCCATTTCTCTGGACACTGTTGATAATCACCTTGAAACCACATTACAAAAATAAATCTTATACGTGCAAAGTTTGAGATCAGGCGTGATAACAAATTGCTTTCTGAATTCACAGCACTTTGTTATTCTTATATTTTCTTATTCTTTTCAGCAGCATACAGAGGCTTATCTGCTAAAGAACCATCAGCCTAGCCTAAGCTTGGAGGATGTAGAAAATCCATGATGAAGTCCTCTTGTCTAAAAGGGTTCAGACTTGTGTCTTGCACATTTAGGTGAATACCAAGACCATCAATTTCTGTTCTCACACTGTGCTCACATTCTCTTTTGTGTGACAATATGAACTGCCATTTCCACCTTCAGGGATACAGATACATGGTTGTCATGTTAAATTTGTAGAAACTTAGATATCCCTTAAAAATACATAACTTTTTTTTTTTTTTTTTTTTTTAGTTTTAGAATGACCTTCATAAATTTTTAAAGAATTTTGAGTATTAAGCTATTAAAGTTAGAGGACAAGAATAGTGAATCTGTCAAAGGAGGCAGGCATATTCAAAGTTTTAACCCAATTACAGAAATGTTGTAATAATAAAATTGACTTTGCAACAAGTGTGTCACTTTTATTTCAATCTTTTAAAAGGAAAAGTTACCTTCTAATTTTAGAATAAAATGATTTCTCAATAGTTGCCTAAACTGAGAAAAAGAAAAAAAAATGTGGAGGGAGGAAGCTGGTGGAGATCTATTAGTTGAGGAGTTAAGACCTGACAGACTTAAA
Organism: Psilopogon haemacephalus; assembly: GCA_013396835.1. Classification (NCBI taxonomy): domain Eukaryota; kingdom Metazoa; phylum Chordata; class Aves; order Piciformes; family Megalaimidae; genus Psilopogon; species Psilopogon haemacephalus. The sequence continues at coordinate 365,627 of VWZI01003252.1, read as the reverse complement.
TTACTATTGTCGGGGGTTTTGACAGAGTAGTTATTATTATTTAATGTATTTATGAGATTTTCCTGCTGAAAGAAAAAAATCTCTTTCCTAACATTATTAAAATGTAAAAGAAATGCAGAAGGTGTATTAGAAGAACTAACTAGAACTCCACCAATAGTTATTCAATGGAAGCTTAACATGTTTAGGATAGCTAAAATAGCAACTATAAAAAGAGAAGAGATAGAGTTAGCAAAGAATTTAGAGAATTAAAGAGGAACAAAATGAAAAAAAACAATTTAAAAGGTATAATAGAGAATAATAGCTAAGTTGGAAGAACAGAGAACCTTTGTTTCACCCTGAGCAAGGAAATTATTGTAATTTCTTTGAATCTATAATAGAACTAAAGTCTTCCACCTCTTCCTTTCAGACTGATTATAGTGTGAAGATTACGTACTGAATGCAAATGCTAGCTTGCTACAGATCATGTTTCCAGAGAATATGAAGGTAGTCAATGGATTGCGTCCACCAATGAATGGTAGTCCTGGAGCATGGAATCATTAACCACCTGCATAAGTGCTGTCTTGCAGTTGACAAAAATGAAGTCTGCCATTCCCTGGCATCACAGGAAACTCTAAAGCCATGCAGGTTTTGGAAGAGTGAAATAAGACCATTTGTCCAATAGAATCAACAGAAATCAAAACAATATGCTTTCTTCATATCACATTTTAAATGGGAGTCAGATAGTTCATCGTTCTAGGTAGAGAGGTGAATTCAACACCTATCAGTGTAAAGGAAAGAGAAGGATAAAACCCATACAGCATCAGGTAAAAATTGGGAACACATAAGGATCCAACATAGGTGAGTTTTTAAAATAACAACCATACTATCTACTTCCTTTTCTCCTTATGCTTTGTTTTCTGGTTCCAGCATTCAATAGTATAAGAAGGAAGAGCAAACAGCAAAAGTTTGAGCTCACATTAATATAGCATGTTTTATCCTGATAATATTGTTCTGCTTCTGGTCTCCAAGCTGGTGAAACATGGGTTTGATGGGTAGACCACTAGATGGGTAAAGAGCTGGCTTGATGGCCACACCCAAAGAGTGGCTGTCAATGGGTCCATGTCCAAGTAGAGACCAGTGACAAGCAGACTCCCTCAGGATGAGTCCTGGGACCAGTCTTGTTCAACATCTTTGTGGGCGACATGGACAGAGGAATCGAGTGCACCCTCAGCAAGTTTGCTGATGATACCAAGCTGTGTGGTACAGCAGACATGCTGGAGAGCAAGGACACCATCCAGAGGGACCTGGACAGGCTGCAGAGGTAGGCACAAGCCAACCTCATGAGGTTCAACAAGGCCAAATGCGAGGTCCTGCATCTGGGTCAAGGCAATCCCAAGCACAAATACAGGTTGGGCAGTGACTGGCTGGAGAGTAGCCCTGAGGAGAGGGACTTGGGGGTGCTGGTGGATGAGAAGCTCAACATGACCCAGCAGTGTGCACTTGCAGCTCAGAAAACCAACCACATCCTGGGCTGCATTAGGAGAAATGTGGCCAGCAGGTTGAGGGAGGTGATTCTCCCCCTCTACTCCGCCCTGGTGAGACCCCACCTGGAGTACTGCATCCAGTTCTGGAGCCCCTATCAAAAGAGGGATGTGGACATGCTGGAGTGTGTCCAGAGAAGGGCCACGAGGATGATCAGAGGGCTGTGGTACCTCTGCTATGAGGACAGACTGAAAGAGTTGGGGCTGTTCAGTTTGGAGAAGAGGAAGCTCCCAGGTGACCTTATTGTGGCCTTCCAGTATCTGAAGCGGGACTACAGAAAAGCTGGGGAGAGACTTTTTAGGCTATGAGATACTGACAGGACTAGGGGGAATGGAGCAAAGCTGGAGGTGTGCAGATTCAGACTGGACATGAGGAGGAAGTTTTTCACCATGAGAGTGGTGAGACCCTTGAGCAGGTTGCCCAGGAGGTGGTTGGGGCCACTTCCCTGGAGGTGTTTAAGACCAGGCTGGATGAGGCTGTGGGCAGCCTGATCTAGGGTAGGGTGTCCCTGGACATGGCAGGGGGGTTGGAACTAGATGATCCTTGTGGTCCCTTCCAACCCTGACTGATTCTATGATTCTACGATTCTACCTATGCCATAAAGAAGCAACTCTTTAGTTTCAAGGAAGCTTGAGATTCAGAAGTATCTCTTGAAAAGGGATTTTTAAAAGCAGATTCCTTTAGAATGAGGGGTTTGGATGCATGCTGTGGTTGAGACTTGCTTGTTCCATGCTTATCTTGTGAATGGTGTTAATTCTGACTGTGAATTATCTAGGTTTTTTTTTACTTATAGGTCTTATAGGTTGGTTTTTTTTGCTAATGTTTTTTCAGAACACTACTAAAATATTTGAAATAAATAGCTTCTGAAATAACTGAATAATACATGGAAAATCTGTAGGCTAACAGCCGGAAGCATGCTAAATTTAATCTGGCAACAGATCTATGAGTGACAGAAGGAGTAAACTTGACTATGAGGGGGGAAAAAAACACCAAAATGACACAACAGTTTTCCTGAGTTGATCTTTTCAGACTTGCTACAGTTTTGATTAAACCATGCCCAGAAGTCTTATTGAAAGAGAGCCCACCTACATATCCTCTCAGTCACAACAACACAATTCCACTTTGAGTCTCAGTTATGAGCCAGGAAAATCAGAAGTCTCATCTCAGCAACCCTGCTGTGCTCTCATGGTGTGCCTGAAACTGGCTACAACAACATTTATTTCTGCCACATCACAGCAATCAGTCTGAAACAGCAAGTAGCTTGTTAATTTAAGTCTCCAGCTTAATTATAAATCAGCAGTGTGCTCTTCATGCCTAAATATGGAATTGGGGAAGAAAATTAAATCAGATAGAGGTGTTCCATTCTTTCTTTTTTTATGTACTCAGTCCTCTCTAAGAAAGTTAGGGGGTTTTAATGCATGCAAAAAAAGTTCCATATTGTCAGGGTCCTAATGTACAGTAGAGCAGTAAATATGCAAAAAAACCCCTCTCTGCACTCTGAAGACATAAGAGCTAGATTTAGTCTCTTGCCAGTAGAGCATAGGAGCCTTCCAGCAAAGCATTTTGTTCATATGGAGAACATGAGAATACCCAGTGTTGGCAGTTGGTAAAACATCCTTCCCTACCCTAGCACAATGAGAGGCATTTTAGAAGTAGGTAGCTCAGAATATGGCTATGAGCAGTCAAGAAGAAGGTTGGATTTGCAGTTCTTTTGAAGCCCTCTAATGGCTGCAGAAGGCCAAGAACTGGCCACTAACTTACTCTATTTCCATTAGCAGGCTCTGAATAGGATAATAAAGGAATAATTTGGCAGAAGACTCAGAGCAGAACAGCAGAAGTAGCTCCTTTGCTCTTTTTAAAAGTATTTTTGTATGACTGTTTTTGCATTAGGCCCTCTGGGTCATATTTGCACTGTGTAGTAAGTAGGACAGTGCTCCATTTCTCTGATGACTACACAATAAAACCCAGCCCTTTATTTTGATCCTTGGTGACCTGACTAGAGGAATCTTTACCTCTGGTTTTGAACTACAGGAAATACCATTTGCACCTGAATAAACTTTATTGCAACACCTACATTTTCTATCACTACTTGTGGTTTTGACCTACAAAAGAAATGCCTCTTCCACCTGAATAAACTTCACTGCAACACCCACGTTTTCTGTTATATCTTCTCTGATGAGCCTGTTTTTATACACATGAAATATTTCAAAGAAAGTAACTTTTTCTTCCTTTCTCCCAAGATAACCTTCTAGTCTATCTCTAAACAATTAAATGTACTGTGTAACATTAGTCATCATTAAATTACTGTCAAATACAGTCTTTTTGGTGTATGCAGTTAGTTTAGTTTTCTCATTTTAACAGAAAGAATATTTGGAGATAAAGGTCTTACAGGAACACAGGTAGATTTATATTCCCTTTGGTTATATATATGTGAACTTTAATATTTGAAAGCTATTTTCTCTAGAGCAATGTGTTTATGAGAAGAAAAAAAAAAACAACTAAACAAACAACACCAACTTGCAAGATGTGCTGAAGAAAGTTGCTCATATTTATGGACTTTTAAGATACTGTATGCCACATCTGATTCTCAGTAAATTATTCATAGTGCAAATTTCTTGAGCATTTCTATACCTCACGTTTCCAATAGTGGTACATCTAAAAGGAGTTGTTTGTATCCTCTATTGCTGGTCTTTCCTGTAGGCAATGTTTATATAATTGTCATTCCATTGTTGCAGAAAAATAATTTTACCAAAAGCAATGCTTTTTTGCAAAAAATTAAAAAAAAAAAAAAAAAAGAGGGGGGGGGGGGAAGAGGAGGGAAGAGTAGAATAATTACTCCTATATTGCTTTTCAAAAGTCAATCTGTTTGCAAATGGGGATGAGGTAGAAAACAGGTACTTCCAAATGCTGATTTCTTTGACAAATTGCCAGTAATTATAAAGTGGAATGACTGCATCAAGTACCAACTTCTGATACTAATTTAAAAAAAAAAAGGCAAGGAAATGGGAGTTTGGGTGTGTGTATAATACGTGTATGCTATACCCTTGTTTATTTTTTTGTGTTTTGAAAAATATACCAAATCCATCTTCCCCAAAGCTATTTTTTAGCAGTCTGCTTAAAAATGTTTAGCAATATGGATAAGAAGTACCATGGGGCTTTATGATTGGAATGGCTTCGGCTCTGACGTATCCTGTGCAAGGTCTGCTGCATTTTAAAGATGCTTCTTTCAAAATGATCTTCTGAAAAAGCTGCTGTAGCAAACAGATAAGTGTTCACATGACAGTAAGTATTTGATAGAAAAATACACTTCAGGTACGCAAGATGCCTGACTTTTTTTCAGCATGTCAGCTGTCAGACGTATAATCAAGTAAATGAATCTTCCTCTAATTATTTGTTTTACTTATTTTTTTTTTCAGAAGTGAAAAAATGCTGTAGATTAAATTAGTCAATATTCAACTGACAAGCGAGGGGAGTAAAATGTTCTGTTTACTGCTATGATATGCTCATTCCGATTTTTAGGGAATCTTGATAACCCTTATCAACACAACTAATTATACAGTTAGCACTCATTTTAAATGATGTCTCTAGTTTATGAATTACTTGAATACAAAGCTTCTACTACCCAATTATATCCCTTGACAGCTGAGTTTGAATTAAATCAAATCTACCCAATTACTAAAGCCAAAGGAAAGATTGAAAGTGTGAAAAGTGAATGCATAGGCTGCTAATAAAAGCATTTAATAGAATCATAGAATGGTTTAGGTTGGAAGTGACCTCAAAGATCATCCAGTTCCAACCCCCCTGTGCCAGAGGCAGGAACACATCCCACTAGAACAGGTTGCTCAAGGCTTCATCCGACCTGGCCTTGAACACCTCCAGGGAGGGAGCAGCCACAACCTGGGCAACCTGTTCCAGTGTCTCATCACCCTCACTGTAAAGAACTTTCATTAAGGCATTTTAAATGGTCAGTTAAAGTCCAGTAACTTTATATCCTACTGAAAACTGAGATCTTTCTAGTAATTTGAGGAATCATTTCCCTCCCTCCTTATTAGAAGGAAACAGTTCCAGGCACATGGCAACAGTAAACAATACAACAATCACACGTAGTCAGCAATTTTCATTAGCCATTTCAAATGTAAATTGATCTGATTTTAGCACTGAAGTCTATAATCAATAAGTTTCCATCCCAACAGCTTAAATTTCACAGCTTAATTATCATTTCTACACTTTCTGTGGAAACAATAAACTCATGAAAAACTCAAGCTCAGTTTCACTGCTTCTACGTGTGAGAGGCACAGAGACTCCCACACTAGAAAACATCCATCACTGCAATGGTTCTTGATCACAGCATCTTCCCAGAACTCTCCATAACCAGAGAACATTGCCCTCATACCTATGTAAATTTGTGACATGAACTTTTCAGCCAAGTGGTGGAAAAATGAAGCAAGTTCTACACTTCTGGTACTGTTAAGGGTAGCTTAACAATTCTGAGAAACATTAGCTTTGTATTTCTTATTGAGGACAGATATTTTAACCTTTAAGAAACTGAAGTTTATTCTACTGCTTACTGGAAACAAAGGACATGTGTGCCACAGCAAAATGTCATTGATTCTACATTTCCTCTGAATGTAATGTCAATAAGAAAACTAAGTAATCTATTCATCACACCTAGGAGTACTTCTACTGATAGTAAATAAAGAATTCAGTAGAATTACTATGAGGAGAGTGTAGTCTTTACTCTTGTACCTGTACAGCACAGTTAAGAAGTGCCAAGGGTTAGTCCATCTTTTCCCATATCCTGCCTTTGGTTAATTAAAAATATGCATCTTCTTAATGTCAGTTCTTTTGACTTTGCTTCTACTCATTGATTTTTAGCTCATGCCTGAGGAAATAAGCTCTCTGCTGTCCTGCTGCTTCAAACTCTGTGTGTGCACACATGCAATTGAAATATTTCTGGTCAACTGCAGCCAAACTGGACAAAGTGGATGCCTGCAGAGATCAGTACTGTCTGACAAAAATGAACACTAAGGAGGAGACATCCTATTAGTGCTGCTAAGGTTGAAAGGCTGCAGCCCTAGCTTACACTTAAACATCCCAGAAACTGCCAAAGCTCATACATCTACATCACAGGGGAGAAAAACCCTCTTAGTCTGAGTGCTGACCAAGCATAGCATATAAATCTGTAAGAACTTCACTCCATCAGTTTTCAGTAGTGCTTTAGCAGAGCTGGTAGTAGCTTCATAATGCAGTGAGAAAGCAAGACCTTTGCTCCTACAATACCTTCCTAGCAAAGCACTTCACTACAAAGTCTGAGGAAAAGTGTAGATGCTTCAGACTTGTTCTTTGGTCAGCAACGGAGAGCAGAAAATAGAGCTTTCCTCTTAGAAAACAGCAATATTTTGTGGTGTGATTTTCATCTTTACTGAAAAACAGGATAATGGACAGTTCCTCAGAAGGCAGACATAGTCAAGGTTGGGGAAAATATACAATTCATCCTTATGCCATGAAGCAATCCACCACCACAAAAAAAAAAAAAAAAAAAAAAAAAAAAAAAAACCCAAACAAAAACACTACACTACCTTTTATTCTTCACTCTTGTGGAGACATTTAAACATATTTAAATTTAAAAAGACTCAGTGAGAATCAGTGTTTCATATACATACGGGATCTGTACATCACAATGGAAAGGGAGAAGTAGAAGAAAAGAAGAAAGGAAGTAAATTAGTCCAAACCAGGCACCTTGAGTAATCTCACCATGAAACTAAAGAACAGATATAATTCTCCTTGTTGTACTCACATAGGAAAATGGAACTCTCTTGCTCTTTTCTCACTCTCTCACACTCTCTCTTTTCCTAATGCTTCCAGATATTCTTTTTTAGGATACACTCTTTAGGAGTGTACATGTGCCTCTGAGTTACACTCAAAATCCCCTCATATATCACAGAAATAACCTTGTATGTTTCTTCTGTAATATCACAATTTAGAATCCCTAGAGACTGCCAAGTAACTGTAATGATGAGCTTTAAGAAGACCTTGATTCTCAGTAGAAAACTTCATCTTATTATACAAGATAGCAGGGTGAAGTCGGCTGCTTAATTTTAAAATTAGTTATTCGAAACATGTTAAATTGCCTTTTGCATCACATGGAAAGTAAAAGGACTTCAGAGGCAAATTAAAAAGATATAGTAATCAGTTTGTCCTTCAAAAAAATTTGTTACTCTATCTGTTGAAATCTCATAGTTAATAATTACTGACAAAAACTCATTAAGAATTGTTTGAACTAATTTCCTAAACTCACTTTCCCATATCAGTTCCCCGTTATATGAGTACCTTAAACTCAGAGTCATTATTTAGTTACAAATATTGGGCAAAACTAGAAACGTAAGTCATGAATTACAAAATGATACGCTCATTGATACACTCCTTTTTATCACTAGTTCCATACCCAGCATCCTAGTTGTTTGTAAACCTTTAAGTACATGTATTGCTCATTCAAAGTTTAACAAACTGTTGAGAAGTTCATCTGGGGTGAGATATCCATTAAAAACTTAATTAACACTATTTTTTGTCTCTTTAAACTCAGATTACCTACTTCACATGTCATTAGCTGACTTACAGATAAAAACAAATTAACCTCTTTGTACTACTTGTTGTGAAGATAATGCTGTGCAATAAATCTGTCTGAGGCACAGCCTATTTTCAGAGTGTGCTTTTTCTTTAAGTTACTTCCTTTCTCCTTGAATATATTATGGCTGGTTCTCTTGGGGCATACATTCACTTCATGGAAACAAGGAAGTAAAATCTATAACAGAGATTTAGTTCTAAAATATTTTTTTTAATTAATATTTTTTTTTATAACTGTGTCAACTTCATTGTGCCTCACGTTCCATATACTAAGGTAATCAGAAGTTGCCAAGCAAGTAGCAACAAACTCACAAGTCCTAACTTACAACTCATAAGTCCAGATAAGTGTCACTATAGTGAATAAACAAGAAATTCACACAAAACAACTATTACACATCATTCTATTTCCTAGATGAGAAACTATTTTTCTTAGACCAGCGGATTTACAGAGTGGCTAAGTCTGCACAGGAATTGGTCCCCGCAATAATATTCCATTTTGTTATTTCATCAGAACATTTTCAAGAACTCAGCAATTCTGTGACTCAGAATTTCCCATTTTGCACGGTCGGATAAACTCAGAACTTTGCTAATAAGCTAAAGAAAACTAGAAAGGAAAGGGGCCAGTGGAATCTCGTTTCCTCCATAGTTTATTGCCATTGCCTGTCAGCCTATCTTTGATCACTATGTTAAGAAACATCTTAGTGCAGCAGGGATTTACACTGACAGCAATACGCAGTGTGACTCTACCATACATTTAAAATTGCAACTGTGGCTGAGGTAGCATATCCAGACAATGAATTATTTTTTTGTGGACATTAATTTTTTGTGGCCATTAATCTAGGCCATGAACGAATTGTTATGATAGCACATAGGCTATTCTACCATTGTAAGCAGCACAGACTGAGAGCACTTATAGCACAAGAAATGTTGGGTTTGGAGACTTGTCATACATATATGTATCTGGGGAAGCTTTTACTTTAGAATAGGATCAATCCAACAGCATGGACTGAATGTTTGCTTACAGGTGGAGTACATCTGGAGTCCTCCTGGAGAATACTTTCTAAACTAGCTCCACTGGAAAGGAATACAATTCAAATATCTCAAGTCACAACAGGTAAATCAAGACATTTACTTCAAAAACTTCGTTTCTTATCAAAACTAAAACTCTAAAGCAGATACACCTTCTGATGTATTCTAGGTTTCAGCATATTTTTCTAATAATATTTTGCAAAGAATGCTAGATGTGCAGACCAGAATGTTGCTTTCATTTGCAGGTCTCTACTGATACATTAAATTGGACAAAAACACACCAGTGCTTTGGACATAAATAAGTGTACCATCAGAAGACAATCTGCATGATAACTGCAAAAAACGACCACATTTAGCTATAGATTCACTTTAGACTCTTCTTTCTTGACTTAGTTGACAAAGATGCAAAGAAATACTAAAGGACAAGATATTTGAGTTCTGCTTTCCCCACAATCAGCCTCTCCATCAGTAAATATCCTCTCGTTTAAGCCCTAATGTAGTCATAAAGGAGAAGTTTTGTTGCTGCCATTGCTGCCCCTACTGACAGTCAAACAAGGGTATTTGCATAACACAATGGTCAAGCAATGTTTTGACAGGGACTTTTAAAGAGGCAACAGTATTTGTAAGGGCAGAACTGTGATCTTTCAGCAGAGGAAAAACAGAAGACTGTTCTCTGTTGCTCATGATGTTTTCCTGTCAGAAGAATTTATACAAACAGACTTGCTGAATTTATACAAACAGACTTGCTGCATGTAAAACATAACTCCTTATTTCACAGCTGCACTCAACATTTATTGTTGAAGTATCCTTAGCTAAAATCACCTGTGCTCATCTGTGTGCCTGACAGAAGTCTTCTCCGTGAGCTGTAAGAATGACAAGATTAGAGGAAAGTAGTCTTCCCCACATTTGAAATCCCATTTGTGTGTAACAAGAATTACACACCCTGTCTATCTACTGGCAGGTATGCCAACATGCCTTAACCATTATATTATTTCAATCTTCTTTACCTCAAGATCTCTCCATGTAATATATAATTTTAAAAATAAAAATAGGGGGCTGCATTCCATGATACTGTACAATTCTAAAATAGCAGTAAAATGCCCTCAGCTTTTACCTACAGGAACAAGATAGAACCATAATGTCATATCACTCTTGGAAAAACTCTTGACAGTAAAAGTTGGCAGTAATCAGCACAAGTTTCAGGACATTTTAATTCCTGATGAATTCTAAAGAAAATTATAGGATCCTTTTCCAGAAAAGGACTCCATTTTAAAGTATTACTGTAAAAATTGTACAAACCACACAGATTTTACGAATTACCAAGGTGCATTTTTTATCATATTTCTGAGTTTAACATTCTGTGTGTGTTTCTTGTTACACTCCCCAACCAGAGGCACTGGTGGAAGGATAAGTAATTTGAGATTAAAACCTTTTCTCTAAAATCATTGAAACTTTCAGTGTTGATATAAGGAGCCACAAGTTTCTCTGCAATTCATGCCCAAGCATAAAATGTGTGTCAATTTATTTGAATTCTTTTCTACCTAGCAGTTTTCCAGTTTTCCTCCTTACTATTTGCAGTATTTTGCAAAGATCTGCTATTTATCAGTCTGTTGCTTGCTCCTTTATTTCCATATTTGTTTAGCAAGCTTTTGGTAAGGAAGGTTTCCAGCCAGATCAGCTCTCTGAAATGTTTTTCAGTTTTGGCACATATGGTGGTTTTAACAGTTACCTGCCCCCCCACCTTTGATATAACCCCAGCTAGAACTCAGAACACTGGAAGTTGATAAATGAAATTATATTTACAGCTTTGCACAATATACAAGCAAATATTTACAATGTATAACATATTTACAGATATATACAGTGAAAAAGTAACACAGAAACACCACACCCCTCCCAGAGACCAAAATCCCTAAGAGGGGTTTTTCCAACCACCCCTACCATCTTTCCCCACTTCCCCAATCTTTATCTCACCATCTGTTGAAGCAGCAGATAGGCAAAGGTAGATGAGGTAGGGAGGTTAGCAGTAGGAAAGAAGTTAGTAGAATTATTGAGAATTAGCTACAAAGGCAGAGACAAAGGAACCATGCAAGAGGAGCACAGCCACAGCCAGAGAGGCCTGAAACCGTCTGACTTGTCTATATTTGGGTTACAACTCTTAAAACATTTTTTTTCCTTTCTTAGTAGAGCTCTGAGGGAAGTACATCATGTGTTTTCATTTCTCAGCCTATAGTCTATTTTTCTCACTCAAATTCTTCAATTAGTTCAAACCAGCACAGCACATGATCCCAGTATCAGCACAAGCAGGTCAGGAGCTCATCAGCTTTATCTTTTGACCATACTGAATTGTTTTGTGAATCTGAGCCAGAGATTATATGATAAATGATAAAACCCAGCACTGACTAAAGCAGGTCCTTTTCCCACTCCTGTGGGTTTTTGATTCTATGACACTGTCTCTAGCTCTGACATGAATTTGTGCAGCTGCTTCGTGAAGTGACATGGAAGGAAAACAATCACAAGGAACAAAAGAATGGGATTATTCTTTAATTTCATAATCTGATTGGTCAGGCTTGTGAGACACACTAAACTCATTCAAATGTTCTGTTTTAAATAAACACCTACTTCCATTAAACGAGAATAAAATAAAGGTTAAAATTACGGAGTTATTTTCCTTATAAGAAACAATGAGCAAGTATTTTAAATAATACAGCATAATAAGAAACCCAAAGATCTCTGAGACAGACCACTGTAAGTTTGTGGGTTTGTATTTTTTCCTAAAAGAAATAAAATCCTTTTAAAGATGATCCTATTACAAGAACAAAACAAAACAAAACAAAACAAAAAAAAAAAAACCCAGCTTTGGTCTCCATAGAAAATAAAAGCATCTGGTATCTAGCAAGAATTACAATATTACAAGTTTCTTGTTTTTAAATCTTGGTACATATTCAGTCAGGACTTGTTATAGCTGCAGTGCTTTTATATGTAACTAAGAAGGTGTGGATTCTATGGTTTTGTGGTAAGGTTTAAAACCCAGGCATGACCCTTTGAAGAAATTCAATACAGTCATAGGAAATACCATTCCCCTTATTTGACTGCAGACAGAAAACGCATGTATTTTATACAGTTGTTTTTTTTTTAATTGATACAGTACTTCCAGTTAGTTCTCCACATATTATCTGTATATTGTCCCAAAGCAGAACAGAATACAGTGCCTAGGGAACTGAACAATTTCCTTGAGTATTTTTCATATGTACCCTATGGGTTAGCCATTGGAATGCAGCAAAAATCCAGAAGGAAACATGGTGGCTTTCTAAACACTGTAAGATATAAATTTAAAATTTAAATCAGTAGTATTGCTATTGAGAAACAAAAAAAAAAATTATAAAGGAGACACTTTAGATACTAGAATCACAAGGTTCATGTTCCTTATGAGTACAACTGCTCTGAGGAAAGTAGAAAAATGTCATTTGTCTCTGTATAACAATTCATAGCAAACGAAAGAGGGGTTGATTTATATTCAGCCCTTCCTCCCTTTTTCTTTGCTGAAGGCAAAACATCCCCTAACAACCACTTAAAAAACATACCAGCCACTGGTATTGTTGAAGTACTTGACCTTAAGTTGATAACCTGAAAGCCATCTTCTGTCTTGTTTGCTGGAAATGCAGTTGGATTAGTTTTCTGGGTGCTCAAAATGCAGGGACATAGCTGTTAAATCAACACGTGACTTAGAGTCAAATACCTCTTGAAAGGAATAAATTGACACTTCCATCTTCTGTGTTTTCCTTTGTTTATTTGGTTTTATTAAACTAGCTTTAACTGTCTTTTTCATAACAAGGCTTACATGGCTCTGAGGGACTTTCTCCACACTATGCTCATTATCAGCAGCTATGATTGTTGTCAACAGCAACACTGAGAACGAAGATGAGCAAGTAAATATTTCAACACTGAATAAAACTACTCATCACAAATAGAATTTATTGACCATGACATCAATATTACAAGTTGTGATGCCATATTAATTTGAACTATTACAGCAAATAAAGCAGTGAAATTTTTAATTTGTTAAATGAAAGGGTCACTACAAAGACAGGTATTAATTATGTAGTGAGAAGCTCTGTTCTCATGTCATGCAACTGTATATATAATTTCAAACTATACACATTCTTCCAAATATTTAATTAACATTAACTACTTTTAAATGATCAGTGATTGAAAAACACTGCTCATTCTATTTCAATACTTGGAAATACGGAGCAGCAAGAAATTGTTGGGGTTTACAACTACTTACATTGTCACCACCAATCAGCTTCTATTAATTCCCAGTGCACCTCATTCCAAATACTTGCCTTGATCTCTTTAGACTATAATTATCAAAATATAAACTCTATTTCAGCTACCAGCTTTAAAGACATTTCCTAACGTTGTATCATCTCTGTTAGATACAATATTCGCTATTTTCGTGTTATTACTTTTCACGCATAACATACTCTAAGAAACTAAGGTCTTGTCATGCACTGGGTTGAATCTGCTAATCATATTCAATGCCATGAGGCTTTAAAAGGAAAGTGCTGGCTGGAGCAAAGTATCACGGGGCTTGTAGTTCAGACTGTAACATGTGAGGCTTCCTGTTCTCTGGTTTTGGGGTGTTGGTCTTTTCTGATGGGTGTGCCATGGTCAGAGCATGGTGGGGTGGGGGGAGCAGGGAGGAGGGGTGTCACTGTATTCTGTTGCTGCTTCTGCTGCCTGCTGTGCCTTTCTGCAAATAGGCTCAGGTAATTGTGTGTGTTGTACCATTTCCAGTAAAACTCTCAGCTCAAGCCAAAGGGGGATTGTTGTGTGTTACTTTCTCTCCCACCTAGGTGAAGGGAGGGGGGGCTTGTGAGCACAGGCTGTGCTAACCCAGGATGCATCTGTATCTCAAATAAATAATAATGAAGTTAAATTAAACATTACATAGCATATCCTCATGTAAATATGGTGTGTTTGTTTCTCGGACTGATTTTTTTGTTGTGGTAAACATCTGCATGTCAAGACACCAAAACCACTGTTGCTTGCCCAAGGACAGTAGCACTAGAGATATAGAGTTTTAAAATATTTCTACATTTAAAAAAAATTAGCAGAGCAAAAGATATTTGACCAAGCAAATATAAATATATTTTAAGCAAAATACCAGACAAGCAAATATCTGAGGAAGCTAGCTACCCGCATACACTCTTAAGAGTATTCAGATGTGTTGGTTTTCTTTTTAGTACTTGAATGAGTCTATTTGATACTTCACATTTTGTCTAATTCAAAGCTGTTTATACACACCTTAAGCTTTTCTGATCCAGTCCTTTGTATGCTTAAGAGAGAACTATTGTGCAATCTTGGCTTTACTTCTTGTACATCTTAAACCATAAAAAAAACTAAAGCAATTGTTTTTCCTAACACATTAACTCCAGATTAAGTTAATTCAATAATTGTTTCAATGCATTTCACTACTTCCCCAAAAACAACACACAAGTTTGTGCTGCAACTGCAGTTATGAAAATTAGATGTGCTAAAGTGATACCAACACAATAAACTCACACTCTTTGGATGAGGTGAACTTAAAGTCTGTGTTTCCATAGGAAGAGATACTTGCTGAAAAATTTTTAAACCATACCATTTGCCAAATTGTCCTGCATGGTCTAGAACACATTACAAAGTTTAATTGTGCTTATAAGCCATTTTCTCTTTGCCTAGAAGAGCGAGCTTTGCTTACCTTGTCTCTCCATCTAGAAATGTTTATTCCAAAGCACATTTAGATAATGGAGGAGAAAAAGCTGTATAATGATTTAAAACAGAGATAGGAATATGATCCCTGCAATTACCAACAGTTGGCAGACTTTGAAACGTATTCTGCCACACTTCAATGTGGAATTATATATTGAATCATATGAGTTAGATTATATCAGTAAATGCTGTTTCTCTACCTGAATATTTAAGAGAAACTATGGTTATGTTTAGTTTATTTATTTTATAATTTTCATAATTCAAGTTTCTTTACTGAGTACACACGCTCTTGTTATTTGGATACCAATTTAGCTGAATACTTATGCATATGTACAGGAATGTTAACACCATTACATCCATGAAGTATATCTAGATATTTAAGCTAAACAAATAATATTTTTCTATATTGAATTCATGAAACATAACTAAAATGAATAATCAATGAACCAGGTACTTGACATTTTGAGAGTTTCAGGAGGGAATTTAGAGTCAGAGACAGTTACAAATATTAGAATTGCAATTGCATTATTAAATGTTATCAAACAGTTTTGGAGGTGTTTTAATAATTACTGCTCAGTGTTTGAAGGTCTAGATTTTTTGTTTTAAAATGCAGCAAATTTAGAGCCAATGATTTTTAAACATTGTGTCATATTTCACTATGTTTTTAAAAACTAATTTGTTACAATAAAGCACATTCTTCTGTCTCTTTCAATCAGATGCCAATATTAATGCTAGCACTTCTCAGTGCAAATTGGAAGTTTACAAACAGACTAAAAATCTGCAAATAAAAACCAAAATAGTAAGAAATGAATAATAATTTATAAGCACATATATACATACACACACATATGGCAGATTGGTGAGAAACTGTGCTGATTTAATTTAATTTCCTAGTGAATCCAGAGCATTTACAGCAATAACATCAAAGCCACTGTTGACTACATGTCCTTACGAAATTTGATCTTTTTAAGGAGCAGACCTTACAGAGACCCTAAACTCTTCTACAATGTATAGAATACTTTCTTGAAAAGTTTGCCTTATTTAGTATTTAATTTAAAGATAAATATTAACACCACAAGCAGAAAGCAGACAAGCATAGATTAGTATGCTGAACCAAAGTTCTGTTGTGAATTAGAATTCTGACCTTATAATGTCAGCACTAATTGACATTTAATTCCTTCATTAATAATGTAGCTAAATCATTGTTTCCTCATTAAATGGTGTATCACGCTAACATAAACATACAAAAAGTTTTCTTAAAACCCTGAACAGCCTGTAAAAGCATAAAAATGATATATGGTAAGAAAGACAGTTATATGTGTTATGTACAAGGGTTTCAACTTTTTAAACACATGCAAATTTTCAGTTTTCTTTAATAGCGATAGGATTAGCCCAGAGGTATTAAAATGCAAGTGACATTATAATTTAATTGCTCACTAGACAGGAAATGCAAGATTTAGGGTTGAAATAATAATTTTAACTCTCCCCCATGTGTGCAATATGGTGATACGCAATTCCATGATCATATAAGCCACAAAAATATTAATATGCAGAATCCCTACCATGTCTCCAAAAGAGGAAACATTTTACAGTAGTGTGGATACATTTCAGTCTCTCACCAGTGGGTACAGGGCGGAAAGCTCCTGAGCGTACAGCAGAACATCTGGGATGTAGTGTTTCACTGCTTGGAATAAGCTTCTTTGTACACCCCAAAAGGAAAAGCAGCATATTAAGGAGTTCTGTATAATTTGCGTAGGTCTCAACATGAAACATCAGAGAATTTCTTCTCATTCCAATACTGTCTCATTAGAAGAAATGCAATGCTTCCAAATCCCATGTGTGATATTAACTAAAATATTTTACATGAAATAGAAGAGAAATATTTGATGTAATTTCATATATCAATTCACAAATTTTATTTCATTCCTTCTTGAATAAAATGCAAAAATATGAATTCAAATAAAATCAGTTCTACGAATCACTTTTAAACTATCATTGATGTGTGTAAAATAATACATTACTTTCTGTGAAATAAGTCTATTCTACCACAAAGAAACCCCTGTAGTTCGTTTAAAAACAAGTTTCACTGTATGATTGTGGCTGTAAAACACATTCTCAATCAGATTATGTAAAAGGCATGGTTCAGGCCATCATCCTTTGGTTACAGTAGATCGGCCAATGTCACATCAAAAGGCTCATATGCAATCCCATTTCCCAGTTTTAATTACTAGAAGACAGAGAAAAATTATACATTTTATATTAATTCACTTCTCTGAGTATGAATTCAGTCATTTCCTTTTGGTATTTTATGTTTTGTATAACAAATACAAAATTATGTTGTACTGGCTGTTAGCCATATTCCAAGTGGAACGTTAATGGAAGGAAGTCTACA
The DNA here is from genome assembly GCA_013396835.1 of Psilopogon haemacephalus. Taxonomy (NCBI): domain Eukaryota; kingdom Metazoa; phylum Chordata; class Aves; order Piciformes; family Megalaimidae; genus Psilopogon; species Psilopogon haemacephalus. The sequence goes on along the minus strand of VWZI01003252.1, from coordinate 348,307 downwards.
ATTTAGAATATATTCTTTCGCAAAATCAAACTTCCCCCCTGCCCAGTACACAGATAAGAGGTGAATGAAATTACGATACATAGTTCCCTTTACAACACTTTCAGATGTGAAGATTTCTTCTTTACTCCCCTTTCATCAAAAATTAACTGAAACAGCGCATTAAAGAAAATTATGTCACATGCTAGTTCTCTACATGCTAATTTTCCTTATGCCTTACTTTATTTTGAGCTAGCAAGTGGCTTGGACAGCAAATATAAGAAACTGAAGTTCTGATGAGAGCATGTGGGCTAGATCCAATGCCAGTCATCTTCTTGAACTTTTTGAATTAAAAAAAAAAATTAAATCATTATCAATTTCATTTCTACACAGTATTGTGGCTATGGCTAATTAAGCACTGCAACAGTGCTAAGAGTGGCACAAAAAATACAGTTTTGCGGTGACAAAATAAACACATATCACTGGTCTTTTCTACTCTTTTCTTTATTGCTTCTTGCATACATTGGTGCTGAGCATGATCAGCCACCCAGGTTCCAAAGGTGCTTCCATGGTAATTCAGAGACATTCCCATTTTGTCAGGTTTGCAGCTTTACCTTAAAGCACTGCAGAGAAAAACATCATCAAGCACAGTTTTACAATCAAATCTGCTGCTATCTCTGCAAAGGGGCACACAGAGAATAATTTGTCTTGCTGTCAGAGACTAGTATTTCTTGGGAAAGAAAGACTCTTCTGAGCAGGAAGGTGGGGGCTGAGCTACTCACTACTAGGCAAACTTAGAAAAGGCTGTGTCACCTATATTCACCACTCCCCAAACACCTGTCACTACTGTGCAGCTATATGGTGCATGATAGACATGACTAATCATCTACCATGATGTAGATAGTATTGTCCCTGCTTTGAGGAGCTATTATGTACTTTGCACAAAACAGCAATGAACAGTGAAGGAGAAAGGAGTAGGAGAAATCTTTGGGTGTTTCCTTGTGTACTACTCTGTTTACAACACATAGTACTTTCCATTTCCTAATATTTATATTTATACATATGTCTGAGAAAACATCCCTTCTATGTATTTGAATCCCTGTGCGAAATATTACTGTGTCAGAAAACATTTCACTGAGTTCCACTAAGAGTTTGGAAAAGATTTAGGGCTATTTTTAATAGAACAATTTAAATTTTATCTAGGCATCGCTGGCAATTATAAAAATTCTGCCCTTGAGTCAGGTTTCATCATAAAAGGGAAATTACAAGTGAAAAGTATAATCCTTTCTCAGCACTGAAATTTGTTTTGTTTGTTTCCACAGGGTTTACATCTTTGTATACAGGTGTATTCCTTTTCATCACTTTTTCTCATCATTATGTAATAATCTATAATAGTTCATATCTGTTGTGAAAAGATTGCTATGTTCCTGGGAGTTGTCCCTGAAGGTGGGAGGGGAGGCGGCAAGCTCAGAATTAAACATTTTCAACACTAAGAATATTGTTCTTATAGCAGCTCTTTCACTGCAAGTAAATCTGTGTTAAACCATTTGTGACAATAAGCAAGGTTTGAAATTTTGAAACACTCTGAAGGGCAATGCTGCTCCAAAACAGTGATAGGAATTCTGCCATTTAGGCAGCATGTTCTTTGGCTGGACTTTGTAGCAGAAATGTAGTCTTGGACACAAAGTTGTATCAGAAGACAATTTTTGTCTAAAATGTTACAAATAGACTGGAAGATAAAGATTTCTGTTTTGAATGACCTCAGATAGTCAAGTAAAACTCCTGCTCTTATGACATCACTGACATCTGAAGTCATAGGCAGAACAGTTCTCCCAACATCATACATGGGACAGACTTCTGATTATTACACAAAACAAACTGCAATTTTTATTTATGATTTATATAATAAGTTGAACAAAAAAAAAAAAAAACACAACCTGACAGATAGCTGCATAACTATATATTGGATATAGATAGGACAACAGAAATAAAGTACCCAGAACACATGTTTGCTAAGTATCTCTCCTTTCCTATGTGTGCCACAACATGCCTTTAAGATTTCTTCAGTTTGCCTGCACAGGCTCAAAGCATTGCATGCTGTTACTCTCAGAGTAAGTGTACATACATCTGTGTGTGCTACCAACACATGCTGTTCTTTTTCGTTCTCTAAATCTGGAGCAAAGGCTTATCAGCAGACTTTAAAAATTATTTCTCCCTTTATCTCATCCAAGTACTTTTAAACATATTGTATATCCTGTTCTACCTGTGCAATTTTCAACAAACACTGGGTCTACACATAAATATCTGTGAGTCTTTTACTCTACATCTTTTGTTAAACGTGAACTCATAAAAGTCAACTGACATTTAAGGAATGAACCTGCTGTAGTTCAGTGTACTGCTGGCCTATGCAACAAATACAATCTGTCTCAAACTAAGCAAGAATGAAAAGCAAGAGCAATGCTGAATTAATCTGCTTTGCTGACTTGGCTGAGACTATAAAAGTGCATTGAACTGGACTTTGGAAGATCATCATTTTCATTTGATTATTACAGGTGTATTCTACCAGCGTACCCACCTTTTAATTTGTTGCCTGACAATTGTTTGTATTCTGCTTTTCTCCCATTGATAAGGTTGAAAAATCAATGCCTTTCTTGTTATCTTAGGAGCTCAGTATATTCTCACTTCTGTTGTTGACTGCTGCCTAAAATGACTCCCAGCCACTATTAAGCAGAAAGCTGAAACAGGAACACCTGCCTGTCTGAAACTTCCTGCTTACCAAAGCTCTTTTACCCATGTGCAGAAGTGACAGCAATCAGTACAATAGCAAGGGGTAATATATTCTTAGTCACAACAAAAGACAGTGATAAGCATGTGGTAAAAATGAAACACTGATATATGTGAGGTGGAAAATCATCAGACCTCATTCTTACTCTGCCTGCACAAGATTGAGAAGAAATTTCCAAACAGCTTCAATAGTAGGGAAAGACATTGAAGCCTGCTCAGTTTCTGTCCAGATATATGCAGAGGAATGACCCCCTTCCTTTTGTCCCACTATCCTCATCTCTTCCTTATTTCATATCCCTGCAGTTCCTGTCAAACTGGTGGTAGAAATACAACCCCTAGCTATTCCTGGCATCTTGAAGGGGAGAGTTTCTACCCCTTCCTCTGCTGGCTGGATAGCAAAATGCCTCTCCTCCTTAAACTCTGCTGCACTGAATCTCATATATTAGTGCTCCAGGACCCGTATTTCTAAATTACAAGGAGTGAGAGTTTCTGTAGAAACCATTACACTAACCCATCTGAAACAGGCTGATAAACAGCCAATCTTGTGTGTGTTACTGAATATCTCATGAGGGTGATTTACAATTCCTCAGAGAAAACTGAGGTGAAATAGTTCCAGCCTGTGTTTCATCTCAGCAAGCGTATCATGCAATGTCCCAAGAATATTAGAAGCATTAATGTTTGCTTTCTACCACTTGCAGTCAGCTGGAATAAACATGAACACTAAGGCTCACACAACTAAGAATTTCACCTCATCTACAGCTGCAGCAGGGCATTTGTTTGACTGACAGAACGATCATACAGTGAAGTCTCCTGACCATGAAATCTAGGTCCACAGGACAATTTGTGATACGTGGGGTGATAACTATGCAATCTACATTAACCAATTTCTATTCTGCTATCTTCATCTAAATCCATCCAAAAAAGAATAACGAATCAACACTTTGGTTCTGTTATGTCATAATGCTGCTTATTTTGTATAACACCAAAGGACATTTAATGTTACTAGCCTCAGACAAAATATTACACAGCTTTTCTTGAGAGATGAGCCTAGAGAAAACTTTTAATTCTATATGACCTGCCTCCTCATTTATATTGGTGTATACCATGCTTTTCTGTTTAATATCTTCAGTTTCATCTTTTATATTTTTTTAACAATCACAGAAGCTTTTGTGGTCTGCTGGATGAGGCTGTGGCCAGACTGGTCTAGGGTAGGGTGCTCTTGCTCACGGCAGGGGTGTTGGAACTAGATGATCCTTATGGTCCCTTCCAACCCTGATTGATTCTGTGATTCTATGATTCTACATCTTTTCTGTTTCTTGCAGTTAATACTGCACCACTTGAATGACAAAATAAACTTTAAAGGTAAAAGCAGAGAACCTGGCACATTGCTTTGGATTATGGCAAAGTGGCTAACTGTATAGCACAGCTATATTTTATACCTAAATCATTATCTGTATTCAATGGATCATATATAATGCAATATTAATACCAATTTCTATGTCTGGGGAAAACCCACTAGCTCTTCTTTATTTTACATATAATTTAAGAAAGCAATTTGGTGACACACAAATCTATTTTTTTTCCCTATCTTTCACATCTTTACATTTAGGATATAAAAGACATCTATGCTTGGATGTGACTAAATGGAAAATCTTAAGCCAACAAAGGCAGTGTTTTCAATTTCTGTGAAACTCTCTTCAAATGACCAGGTCACCAGCAATAGCAAAGATCAAGAAGATATATATATATGTCCTCTTTCATAATTTAGTTTTAACCTTCTGATTTCACATTAGTAACTTCTGTATCATCAGCGGATATATTTGCTCTTAATTTCACTGCTTACCTAACATATTGCTTAGTGTTCCCATCCAATCTTGTTTTGTTAAACCAATACCTGCCAATTAGCGAAGGACCATTTCCTTCTGCAACTGTTAATGAGAACAACAGTTAACACCCGTATTGCCTACCAGAGCAAATATATTTCTGGTAAATACAGCACAAATTTTACTCTGCTTTTTAGTCCAGTTCAACAAAGATTTTCCTTAATAGTAGGGTCATTTTAGGTTAAAGACAAAAAGCCATGCTCTTACATAATTTGTTATTATTCCCTTGGCAGAGTGTTTTTTTTTTTTTTTTTTTTTTCTGAACCATCTACTAATATTAAAGAATTTTTGCAGTGATGCATACATGAATCACGATTAAAGATATTTGAGTTCTAACAGCTAATGATGTAATTAGTTACTAAGCACACCTTGTACTGTGTTAAGTCATTGCTTTCTCTGAAGAAGGTTGCTTATTCTGTCCCCTTTCAGAAGGCCCACCTTTTCCCTCTAAAAGAAGCCATTTTCGGTTGCTAATAAAGAAAACCCTTCACACAATGTAACTCCTTGAGCTAACGTTTCCCTTAAGACATAGCTTTTGGAGAAACCACAGTCAGAACAGACATTTAAAAAATTAGGCTTGAGAAATTACATTTAAAATCTGACATTTTGTTGTGAGCTGGTAAAAAGTCCAGCCTGTTGTTCCTCTGAAAAATCAGGCTGCAGTTTTGAGTTAGAAACTGCTGATAAACAAAATTCACAAGTGTTTAGAATGTAGTAGTCTAGGTCTCTGTGTTCATTAAGCATCCTTAGACTCCTCACTGAAAGCCCAAGCACAAACAAAAATAACTCCTCATGTTGTTCTTACAGATTGAGTATGCTTGCTGCAGATAAAAAGCTGTCCTGAAATTAGGGCAGCAGGGGGGAACATACAGAAGGAAAGATATGGACAGATGTCAAGATATCTACTGAAACAATTGAGCTAAAGTCAATTTTGTCAGCTATAAAACATATGTTAAACCACCTGTGAATAAAGATTTTTACTGCTAGTGCATTATCACAGAAATACAAGAAAGCATGTATTGCAAAAATTACAGCATAAATTTTAATGGTGCAGAATACTATTCATGCTATCAACCATCTCTCTTAGAGAATATAAATTACTGCACAGATGTTATGCAACATACACGTATGTTTAATTTAGTTTAAGATGGAAAATTGTCCTTGTAGCAGAGACTTCCTTCTTCCATATTAATTAAAATGGACTAGCTCCCTCAAAAGATAATTTCTGAGAGTTCAATAGCATTCAAATGCAAATATTTTGTGTTAGAAGAGTGAAAGATGCTGATAAAACCTGAAAAGTCACTGAAATAATGGCATAAAGGCTGGCACAAAGCAATCAGAAGAATATCGCATGGGCATTTACAGCTTGTAGACACTATAAAGAACTTCCAGGGGGAAAAAGAAGTTAAGTTTAAAAGCTAGTAGGAGCTGCTAATTTCTCACCACAAACATATTCTTTCCTGCCCACTTTCCATACATAATTGATATTGTCCTGCATCTCAAAATTGGTGTTCCCAAAGCTAAACTATTCATATTCATCCAAAATCGTAGATTCATAGAATGTTTTGGGCTGGACAGGACCTCCAAAGGTCACCTAGTCCAGCCCCACTGCAGTCACCAGGGGAATCCTCCACTAGATCAGACTGCTCAGAGCTTTATTGAGCCTAACCTGGAATATTTCCAGGGATGAGACCTCAACTACCTCCTTGGGCAACCTGTTCCAGAGTTTTCCCACCCTCGTTGTAAAGAAATTCCTAACATACACTCTAAACCTAATGTCTAATTTCCAACTGTTGCACTTCATCCTTTCACCACAGACCTTCATAAGCAGTCCCTCTCCAGCCTTCTTTTAAGCTTCCTTCAGGTACTGGTAGGCCACTATTAGGTATCCCCAGAGCTTTCCTTCCTCTTCTTCAAGCTGAACAACCCCAGTTCCCTCAGCCCATTTCATAAGACAGGTGCTCCAGTCCTCCAATCATCTTTGAGTCTGTGTTGGTTTGAGCTAATTGGAGAATTTGAGTGAGAAATTAGACTATTGGCTGAGAGAGTTAAACACATTGTGTCACTTCACCAAGTTTCACTGAGAAAGGAAAAAGTTGTTTTAAGAGCTGTTCTCAAAACATCCAGATTAACAGTCTGCTTCTGTCTGTGCTGGCTCTGAATGCTCTCTCCTTTGTCTCTTGGTCTTGGTGGCTAAATTCAGAGTAAAATCACTAAAACTACTAAATTCTTCTATTACTAATCTCTGACTGNAAATATAAAGCTTCATTTATTAACTTCCAGTGTTTTTTCTGAGTTTTAGCCAGGGTTTATAAAAGGCGGGGGAGGGGAGTGGGGGGGAGGCAGGTAACTGCTTAACCCACTACTGTGTCCCTCCTCTGGAACCACTGCATCATGTCCATTCCTTGAGGAATCCTTGAGGATTCCAGAGCCTGATACAGTACTCCAGGTGAGTTCTCACCAGAGCAGAGTAAATCATGAATATTCTAGTTTCTAAGAAGAACTGAGAGCCATTCTTTTAGGTCTTGCTTGTTTTACTTGGGACTGAATCTGGTTTTCTCGAGTGTTAGCTGGATGGACCTCCACTGGAATTAGTGCCTTTTGGGTTGGGTACTGTCTAGACATAGAAATAGCTCAGTTTTAAAAGCTCTTAAAATTAAATGATCACAGATAGCGTTGAAAAGTATTTCACAGCCATTGCCAAGAAAAGAAATAAAATTCTTCATTATTCATGTCATGGTCTGGATCAGGTTACTATAGAATGGCCTTAATCAATAAAATCTGGACTTAAACAAAGCATATTGATGAGAGGAATGGGAGGAAAAAGAAGGACTAGCCAGAATTAGACCCAACTAGAATCAACGTGATTTTTTTTTTTTCTTCAGAAATGGCGAAGTAGCCATTGATGCCAGAGTTTTTAAGATACCCTACAGCTTCCAAATATTGCTTGCCAAACAACTTTTGTGGATCTTTTTCTTACTCTGGAAGAATGAACTCTATACAGATCTGTACTGGGGGAAGGAATGACAAGTTGTGAAAGCATCTTTAACATATATCCACTCGAATCTAGGTATTCTTGCATTCCAATATCAAATCCCTAGATCTGTCCTATATTAACCCAGTCCTGTTTTGCCAAAACTGTAATTATGAGAGTAACTTCTAAGGGTTGATTACATCTAGACAAGGCAAAGATTTATGTTCCAGAAAAATTTGGTGTGACAGTTAAGTAAACTTTAAGTCTAAAGGACTCTCTAGGCTGAAAAATCTATTAAATTGTTTAGCTGTTGGAAAAAAAAAAAAAACCAACAAACTAAAACCAAACAACAACAAAACACAAAAAACATACAAGCAAAAAAAAAAACAACAAAACCGAAACAGCAGTAACAAAAAAAACAGAACAGCCAAACAAAACACCCCAAAAATACTCTAACCACAAATAAGCAGTCTCACAGACAACAAAAGAAACAAACACCAAACACATTCTCCTAGGTTGAGCTACTGGATCAGTGACAGCAATAATAAATTTTTTTTTCTGATTTTTTCTATATTTGAAAGACAACAACAAAACCAGTCCATTCTTCATATAGTTAAAGAAGCCATTATCTCTACTTAATAATATACTTTGACAATTTGCATTGACAGAAAATCTGATGCAATGGAGATTCCTATTTGCTGCCAAGATTGGACGCTAAATGCAAGAGCTCACACAGGAGTTTTCATTTGCATTCTTTGCATAAGATTTCAGCAGATACCATCTTGTACTTTAGCAAATACTTTAAAAAAACCCAAAAAACAAACAAAACACACACACACATACCCAAACAATGAAAAAGAACAGTTTGTGGTTTGCCCGTATGTGCTGGTTTGAGGTTAATTGGAATATTTTAATAAGAGAAATTAGATTATAGACTGAGAAAGGAAAATATTCATGATGTCTACTTTGCTTATAGGTTTGCTGATATACAAAAATAAGAACCCAGACATAGATAAGACAGAGCTGCTCAGGTCTGAGCTCTGGGCTATTGGTTTCTCCCTTCCCTTGCCTTCCAGCTGGATCTGTGTAACCCAACTAATCAATTCCTGCTTCTGACCCCCTTCCCTGGCCAATCTTCTCTGTTAACTTGGCATGTAAGACAGATACTGGGATAAGATTGGGGGCTGGGGGAACGGTGGAAGAGTGGTTAGGAACCCCTCTTGGGGACGCTGATCTCTGGGAGAGGTGTGGTGTTTCTGTATTACCTTTTTACTCTATATATCTGTAAATATTTGTAATATATTGTAAATATCTGCTTGTATATATTGCTGAGCTGTAAATATAAAGCTTCGTTTATTAGTTTCCATCTGGCTGAGTCTATCCTGGGTTATTTCAAAGATGGAGGAGGGGCAGGTAACTCCTGAACCACCACACCATAACAAATGAATCCCTATGCGAGTTTATGTAAGGTCATAATTTGCTAAAGTGTAGTGACACAGTAGCCAGTTTCCATCATTTACCAGCAGTCCTGGCTAACCAGCAACATTCCAGTTGACTGGAGGTTAGCAAATATGATACCCATGTGAAAGAATGGCTGGAAGGAAGATCCAGGAAACTACAGACCAGTCAGTCTGACCTTGGAACTGGGAAAAGTTATGGAGTGGATCACCTGGAGTGCATCATGCAGCACATACAGAACAACCAGATGATCAGAATGGGTTTGTGAAAGGCAGGTTTTGTTTGACTAGCATTCTAGGACAAGGTGAGCCACACAGTGGATGAGGAAACACTATGGATGTTGTCTACCTAGACTTTAATAAAACCTTTGACACTGCTTCCCACAGCATTCCCACAGCATTCTCCCAGAGAAGCATTGCTCATGGCTTGGAGAGGAATACAATTCACTGAATAAAAAAAAAAAAAAAAAAAAAAAAAAAAAAAAAAAAGAAAGGATAGCCAAGTCTCAAGCGTGACGGAGAATAGAGTCAAAACTAGTGGGCAGTCCATCACATGTTATATTTCTTTCAACTCAGTCTTGCAGCCTGCTCTATTTAATATCTTTATCAACACAGTGATCACGTCCCTTTATTTGGCATCAGTGAGGCTCCATTTCAAATATTGTGCTCAGTTTTGAGCCCACCACTAGAAAAAGTTCATTGTGATTCTGGAGAATGTCCAGAGAAGGGAAACAAAGCTGGTGAAGGGCTAGAACACAAGTCTTATGGACAGTAACTGAGTGAACCCAAGAAAAGGAAGATGAAGGGAGGGCCTATTGCATTCTACAACTAGAGGAAATGGCCTCAGATGGTACCAGGGAAGGTATACAAAAATTGCATATTAGAAAAAAATTCTTCATCAAAGGAATTGTAAGGCACTTCCCAAGAGAATGGTGGAGCCACTATCCCTGAAAGTATTTAAAGCATGTGTAGATGTACTGAGGGATATGATTTCGCAGTGAGTTGGTAGCGATATGGTAATGGTTGAACTTGATGATCTTAAAATTCTTTTCCAACTAAAACTATTCTGACTCAGTGATTCTATGACACTAAAAGAGCCCTACAGTTTTATTCATTTTTTTCAAATATGTGTGGTTCAGATAGAAAGCAAAAAACATTAAAAATAAGAAGCAAGACTGATGCGTGCAAATTTGACTGAGTAAGGAAGCAGAAAGCCTGAAACAGTAGCTATGCAACATTAATTTCAGCTTCATTCAAGCAATCTTTATCCAGGCACCAGTAATGATACTTTAAACATCAGCCTTGTTAAAATATTTTGTTGCACATCGAAACACATTATGGGAATACACAACAGCCAGGAGTGCAAGAAAGGGAAACTTATTATTCTCAACTCTATAAGGCTTTTGGCAAAGAGCCACAGAATCATATCATCAAGAGAAGAGTAGAGAGGAGTTCCAGCACTGTGTCACAGTTAAGAAGGTTTATACATAAAAAACATGGTTTTCAAGGCTAACTTGGGCAAGCATTTGAGTAGCCAGGTGGTATGAATGCCTGCTAGTAGTTTGGGCTACAAGAATGTATTTGGGTTGCCATGGCCCTGCTGTGGACTACATAGTACAGATCCAGCACAAGATTTCTATTTCCAAGTTTAAGATTCAGCACAACCCAAGCCTTCCTATTTAACTTTTAAGAGAGATTAATAAAAGTCAGTAATGAATTGTCCTCTTGCAAACATTAGAAGAAATTTCTATAGACATGTCTGTAAATTTCCCAAATTTCTGTAAGTGTAAAATGTCAATAGGATATAGAAAACAGAAATAATTGTAAACACTTGACATGAAAAGAAACTTGTTAGGACCATTTTTCACCTAATTACTACAGTTCTTCAATGCGCGCTCTCTAGGGAAAAATCTTTTAGATTAAAATACCTCTAAAGGCTAAGAGTACACATGTTCTCAGAGCTGCAATATGAAATGTAATAATGCAGCACATGGTTTAATCAATTAAAGAAGCAGTTGGATAGAATCATAGAACAGTTTAGGTTGGAAGAGACCTCAAAGATCATTCCGTTCCAACCCCCTGCCCTAGGCAGGGACACCTACCACTAAATCAGGTCGCTCAAGGCCTCATCCAGCCTGGCCAAGTACCAAGTAACTGATATACGTGAAATATTCTACAGATAAGATTCATTCTGTCAGATGACTCCGTGTACTTTCACTTAAACTCCCTACCTAATTCAATACAGTAGCACACAATTTATCCTTAGTTGTACCCCTAGAAAATAATTCATTAAATATATATATTAAAATAGATCAGACATTACTAGTTTGGGGATGGACATGTTTCATGATGCAAATTACTCTCAGTTAATATAGTTAAACTAAGTGTGGGCTGAGCAAAACTGAACGTTTACAGACAATAGTGATATTTTCCTCCATGACACAAAAATATGCAGGGAAAGAAAAAAAAAAATCTTTCTTTTTTTTTCCGCTTCCATCAAAGCAGGGAAAAAAGTGCTGACATCCATCAAAATCATTTGAATTTAGTTTGGGATTTTCAAAAGAACCTGATCTTCTTAAGTGCCCACATCCTATTTCTTCAAATCTTTCCTTCGTGTACAGAGAAACTGAGAGATTGACAATTTAAAGACTTCAATCCTTTATTCACCAAACAACACCACCACAGGCAAGAGATAAGGCCAAGACATTTTACTGTTTCTTTTCTGTGTCTCAACACTGACCTGCAAAGATCCACTCAATGGCTAAAAGAACACTTAATCTTTCAGACCAGTAAGATCTTCAAATGCCTATTAGGAATAAAGATAATGTAGCAATACAGCAATCCTGAGCAGAAAACTATTATACATTTAAAAAAAAATTAGTGAGCCACACAATAGTTAACTGGAGTAGGACCAGACCTGTGCTGTGCAGCCTTGTGTTGTGCTGCACTGCATGTACAGTTTATCCTTCAGGACAGTGTTCTGGTGCACAAACCCCTTGCCCACAGGATAAACTCAGCCTGTTCTTTGTAGAAGAAGGTCCTGCAGACAACTCCCCCTTGGTTCCAGCAATTATACCTCCTGCATCACCTTGCCTGTATTTAAAAGTGCAGTTAGAAATTCTCATGTGAACATCCTCTCTGTGTGACTGGAGAAATGACGAATAGAGCTGTTTTCTTGTAAGAATGTCCTATAATAGCTTGGATGACCAAAATGAGGTAACTCTTTCTACAGCTAAGGCCAACACAAGGCTGGCCAGAGGTATTTTTGGAGCTGCACTACTCAAGGTTTCTAGCATCTGAGGGACACAAGACTATTTACAATATTCTCTTTTGTTATTGTGTTATTTCTAACAATTAGTATTTTTGAATGATACTTTAATGATATAGACTATATATAAGGCCTGATTTCCTTTCTTACTTGACACAACTGACTATCACCTTTTGGTGCAAAACTCTGTTCATTACAAGTTTAAGATCTGTTGAAAACTTTCAGCATCCCCTCTAGGTATTATATGAAGAGCAATTTCAGGTAGGAGTCCTATTGTTCTCACTCCACATATCTTGCTGTAAAAAAAAAGTATGAAATGACTGTATAGCAGAAAAAAATAGGTTGGAATTAATACTATAACACCACATCATCAAGTTTGCCTTAGATGTGTGAGTCTTACAAGGCAACAAAGCAGTTTTAATTTTGTCTTTCTTGATGGTGTAAGAAGCACAGGAGAGAGCTTGATGATGGGAAGGGGGGAAGGAATAGCCAAGAAACCTGTAAGAGAAAGATTAAATATAGGTAAAGTTCTGCCTTGAGATTTTCCAGCGGAATTTGTATCCAAAGGCATTAAGCTGTAACTAAAGATGAGACGAGGATAACCAAAACATCTTACTCTAAGGCACAGAGACTTAATGGCTAGGTCTTTCTCTGTGCATTATTTTCCCCAGTACCTTAGGGCTTTGCCAGTTAAATTTTGAGATGCATGTATATCCAGAAAAAAACCCAAACCAAACCAAACAAAACAAAACCATCAAACAACATGCTAAACAACTACACAAAAAAAATTACTCTGCCATTTCCAAGATTTCCTCCATACTTTATGTCCTTATTTTTAGACAACAGCTACTGTATTCTGCAGCACAGAATTCTGAGATGGACAGTACCAGGCATTAAAACAAAGAAAAATACAATTTATGTCTTTTTAAATAAAGTGAAGAAAGGGAGGAGGGGGGGAAGGAGGTGAAAACTGAAAGCAAGTATAAATTAATTCCAAAGATCAGCATTTTTTGAGGAGCTTCATGAAATTGAGATAGAGCACCAATGCAGAGACTAAGCTACACGGTTAGTCCCAGACCCCAAAGGATGGAAAGCTCACAGTTTATGCTTAACAAAGCTGTAAATATAGGACAAATAGGAGAGTATATAGTTCTAAATGAAATTGATCAGAAAACTTCGTTTTTGCTAACTTTATGACAAAGACAGAAAAAGAAACACATGGCAAAGAATCAAAAATTCTATCTGAAATATTTCTCAAAGTCAGAGCACACAGAAAATAGGCTCTGTGCCACAAATACAGTATGAGAAGAAAGAGCATTTGGGAAAAGAGATAAGAATGACAGTGTATAATACCACTTTGCAGCGTTCAAAAACACCAGTCAAGTGTGAAAAGTGTGGAAAGAGAATGACTACAGCAAGAGGAATTCTTCATGGTGAATGATGGGCAGTATTACCTTGGAGGCAGCTATCAGTCTGAAAGAAAGTAAATGAACTATTATAGTTAATTGAATACAAGGCCACATGTTGCCAGAAGTATATAAACTGACTGAAGTAAAAGAACCTGCACTATGTTTTCTTCAACACAAACTGAGCATGTGAGTATGTGAAATCAGGAAACAAACACCTGCTAAAATTTCACATGGGTAAAGTAAGTGTCTGTGTGAAAGGTATTCAGCATAGACATGACCTTTCCCTCACTGGAACTGTTAAAAAATGGTACAGCTAAGAAAGAGTAGAACAAAATAATCTTCCAGGGGAAAGGGGGAACCTAGATGAAGAGGATAATGTTCAGAATTAATATAGTTGTCCTATTAGTCATAAGTCAGGAAATGTACTACATGTGCCACTTGCCCTAGGAGTATGATTTGACAAGCTCAAAGCAAGAAATGAAAACTATCAGAAGGCAAACCATACAGAAAATAATAAATAAGTGAACCTTAATCCCTGTATTGACCTAAAGAAAGCCACAAGTTATGCAAGAAGCAAATATTTTCCACTACTTATAAGAGAAAAAATTCAAGAGTTGGCTGATGCCAACTATTTTCCCATACCTCTTACATCTGCAGTAGTCTGGAAAGCGATTTTAAAAACACATAACACACATATATGGTGCATATTCAAAGCCCTCTTTCTAATGTACTGTTTTTTCAGACTGTCATTTGGGTTGTGTCCAGCAATCAGGCTAGTTTAGCAAATAATACACACATTTTCAATAGTCTGGTGTGTATGAACATCTGTTTATGTGACGTTTTGAAATGAAGTGGGTGTAAAGGGGGAAAAGCACATGATCAGAGGTTTCAAGCAGTTTTAGGAAAGAACTCAAACTGCCAAGTTCCAGTCAGATTTTTTTTGGTGGTGGTGGTAGTTTAACTCCACTCTACACAAATAACAGTTCTGAAAGCAATTGTTACAGTAAGAGGCTTGATAAACCATAAGCACAGTTAAGTCTACCATAAATATCACTTGCTCAAAAGACAAGAGGAACCAAGGTTTCCCATGTATGGAAAACTATATTTCATTGAGCCTACAGAAAGAGCTACCACTATGCCACTATGACATAAAAAGGTTCTGTACTATAGGTCAAGTTGTGGTGCTTGCAAAACAGGCAGCAGAACAATTTAGATATTTTGCAGTATGTTACAGTCTGAATAAAGCTAATCTCAAGACAAAAGAAAATAACTGTGAAGATATCTGATGAAACAGGTGTATGAACTACTGAGCCAGAACTCTCCAACCAATATTCAGTATTCTTCAATACTCTCCCATATTCAGAAGCCCAAGTGAATTGTTTTCTCTAAAATATATAAAACAATAACTGAGGTTTCTGAGAAATTTAGATTTTAAGAGTTAGAAAAATCATTCTGCTGGTGATACAAAACCAAGTATTGTGAGTTTGGTTTTGTATTATTTTCTCAGACATCAACCCTTGAGCCAATTAGTGAACATTAGTCTGTATTTGTGTCATGGGGCTGAGGGGAATCTGCTGATGATATTCAATACCATGCTGCCATCATGCCAGTTTCAAAATTAAAGTGCTGGCTGGAGGAAAGCACCACATGGCTTGAACTGCATTTTGTAACATGAGAAGTTTCCTGTTTCCAATTGCTGCTTCCAGTTTCTGGTTTTCAAGAGCTGGTCTTTTCTGCTGGGTAGGCTGGTTGGTGGCGGGGGGTAAGGGGGAGATAGGGGTGGGTGACCTGGCAGCATAAACTGCAGTTATCCAAAATACCTAAAAGGAGGTTGTAGCCAGGTGGGGATTGGTATCTTCTCCCAGGCAACCAGCAACAAAATGAGAGTTCACAGTCTCAAGTTGTGCCAGGGGAAGTATAGGCTGGATGTTAGGAAGAAGTTCTTCACAGAGAGAGTGATTTGCCGTTAGAATGGGCTGCCCNATTCTATTCTATTCTATTCTATTCTATTCTATTCTATTCTATTCTATTCTATTCTATTCTATTCTATCTTATCTTAAAGCAAAAAGATTTATATGGAAGTTCAGCAGTTGAACAACTTTAAAAGCATTTTCTGAGTTCCTTTTCTCTCTTACTTTCATCTCATTAACTGCTAGAGGTAGTTTTCTATTTAACTTCAGAGGAATTTAACAGATATGAGCAATCAAAAGATTAACAGCCATTAACATTTATCTGTCTGAATCTTCCAGAGCTAACATAAACATTTATGTCTTGATTTGTAATGATCCCTCACTGCTATACCATGGGGTGTGGGAAAAAAAAAAAAGGATCAATTTTTTTATAAAAATTAAATACTCTACAACCAGGAAAAAAAAAAAATTATTACCATTTTTTCTAGCAATAAAAGTAACTAAGACACTAAAGATATTTTAAACTGCCCAGTATACTGTCAGGCAAGGGATACCACATATTAAAAACAAACACAAACAAAAATCCTACCAAACAGAAAAACCTGACATAGAATCATAGAATGGTCTAGGTTGGAAGAGACCTCAAAGATCATCCTGTTCCACCCCCCCGCCACAGGCAGGGACACCTCCCACTAGATCAGGACGCTCAAGACCTCATCCAGCCTGGCCTTGAACACATCCAGGGAGGGAGCAGACACAACCTCCCTGGGCAACCTGTTC